>CAUJHA010000080.1:0-15423 GCA_963170755.1 Amphimallon solstitiale | reverse complement strand
AAATCCTGCGTTTTTTCATTGAACGAGAATGTTCAAAGACCTTTTAAATCCTGCTAAATCGACATTTTTTCGAAACTTTAATCGCGAATATCTCGGTAACGGTAAGAGATGGAACGTTTTCTTTGAACGAGAGGGTTCCCAGTGAAAATCTGTATAAGATAGACCTATTAAATCCTGCGTTTTTCTTTGAACGAGAATGTTCAAAGACCTTTTAAATCCTGCTAAATCGACATTTTTTCGAAACTTTAATCGCGAATATCTCGGAAACGGTAAGAGATAGAACGTTTTTCTTTGAACGATAGTGTTCCCAGTGAAAATCTGTATAAGATAGACCTATTAAATCCTGCGTTTTTTCTTTGAACGAGAATGTTCAAAGACCTTTTAAATCCTGCTAAATCGAAATTTTTTCGAAATTTTAATCGCGAATATCTCGGAAACGGTAAGAGATGGAACGTTTTTCTTTGAACGAGAGTGTTCCCAGTGAAAATCTGTATAAGATAGACCTATTAAATCCTGCGTTTTTCTTTGAACGAGAATGTTCAAAGACCTTTTAAATCCTGCTAAATCGACATTTTTTCGAAACTTTAATCGCGAATATCTCGGAAACGGTAAGAGATAGAACGTTTTTCTTTGAACGAGAGTGTTCCCAGTGAAAATCTGTATAGGATAGACCTATTAAATCCTGCGGTTTTCTTTGAACGAGAATGTTCAAAGACCTTTTAAATCCTGCTAAATCGACATTTTTTCGAAATTTTTAACCCCGAATATCTCGGAAAACGGTAAGAGATGGAACGTTTTTCTTTGAACGAGAGTGTTCCCAGTGAAAATCTGTATAAGATAGACCTATTAAATCCTGCGTTTTTCTTTGAACGAGAATGTTCAAAGACCTTTTAAATCCTGCTAAATCGACATTTTTCGAAACTTTAATCGCGAATATCTCGGAAACGGTAAGAGATGGCACGTTTTTCTTTGAACGAGAGTGTTCCCAGTGAAAATCTGTATAAGATAGACCTATTAAATCCTGCGTTTTTCTTTGAACGAGAATGTTCAAAGACCTTTTAAATCCTGCTAAATCGACATTTTTTCGAAACTTTAATCGCGTAATATCTCGGGAAACGGTAAGAGATGGAACGTTTTTCTTTGAACGAGAGTGTTCCCAGTGAAAATCTGTATAAGATAGACCTATTAAATCCTGCGTTTTTCTTTGAACGAGAATGTTCAAAGACCTTTTAAATCCTGCTAAATCGACATTTTTTCGAAACTTTAATCGCGAATATCTCGATACGGTAAGAGATGGAACGTTTTTTCTTTGAACGAGAGGGTTCCCAGTGAAAATCTGTATAAGATAGACCTATTAAATCCTGCGTTTTTCTTTGAACGAGAATGTTCAAAGACCTTTTAAATCCTGCTAAATCGACATTTTTCGAAACTTTAATCGCGAATATCTCGGAAATCGGTAAGAGATGGAACGTTTTTCTTTGAACGAGAGGGTTCCCAGTGAAAATCTGTATAAGATAGACCTATTAAATCCTGCGTTTTTCTTTGAACGAGAATGTTCAAAGACCTTTTAAATCCTGCTAAATCGACATTTTTTCGAAACTTTAATCGCGAATATCTCGGAAACGGTAAGAGATAGAACGTTTTTCTTTGAACGAGAGTGTTCCCAGTGAAAATCTGTATAAGATAGACCTATTAAATCCTGCGTTTTTCTTTGAACGAGAATGTTCAAAGACCTTTTAAATCCTGCTAAATCGACATTTTTTCGAAATTTTAATCGCGAATATCTCGGAAACGGTAAGAGATGGAACGTTTTTCTTTGAACGAGAGTGTTCCCAGTGAAAATCTGTATAAGACAGACCTATCAAATCCTGCGTTTTTCTTTGAACGAGAATGTTCAAAGACCTTTTAAATCCTGCTAAATCGACATTTTTTCGAAACTTTAATCGCGAATATCTCGGAAACGGTAAGAGATGGAACGTTTTTCTTTGAACGAGAGGGTTCCCAGTGAAAATCTGTATAAGATAGACCTATTAAATCCTGCGTTTTTCTTTGAACGAGAATGTTCAAAGACCTTTTAAATCCTGCTAAATCGACATTTTTTCGAAACTTTAATCGCGAATATCTCGGAAACGGTAAGAGATAGAACGTTTTTCTTTGAACGATAGTGTTCCCAGTGAAAATCTGTATAAGACAGACCTATTAAATCCTGCGTTTTTCTTTGAACGAGAATGTTCAAAGACCTTTTAAATCCTGCTAAATCGAAATTTTTTCGAAATTTTAATCGCGAATATCTCGGAAACGGTAAGAGATGGAACGTTTTTCTTTGAACGAGAGTGTTCCCAGTGAAAAATCTGTATAAGATAGACCTATTAAATCCTGCGTTTTTCTTTGAACGAGAATGTTCAAAGACCTTTTAAATCCTGCTAAATCGACATTTTTTCGAAACTTTAATCGCGAATATCTCGGAAACGGTAAGAGATAGAACGTTTTTCTTTGAACGAGAGTGTTCCCAGTGAAAATCTGTATAAGATAGACCTATTAAAGCCTGCGTTTTTCTTTGAACGAGAATGTTCAAAGACCTTTTAAATCCTGCTAAATCGACATTTTTTCGAAACTTTAATCGCGAATATCTCGGAAACGGTAAGAGATGGAACGTTTTTCTTTGAACGAGAGTGTTCCCAGTGAAAATCTGTATAAGATAGACCTATTCAATCCTGCGTTTTTCTTTGAACGAGAATGTTCAAAGACCTTTTAAATCCTGCTAAATCGACATTTTTTCGAAACTTTAATCGCGAATATCTCGGAAACGGTAAGAGATAGAACGTTTTTCTTTGAATGAGAGTGTTCCCAGTGAAAATCTGTATAAGATAGACCTATTAAATCCTGCGTTTTTCTTTGAACGAGAATGTTCAAAGACCTTTTAAATCCTGCTAAATCGACATTTTTTCGAAACTTTAATCGCGAATATCTCGGAAACGGTAAGAGATAGAACGTTTTTCTTTGAACGAGAGTGTTCCCAGTGAAAATCTGTATAGGATAGACCTATTAAATCCTGCGGTTTTCTTTGAACGAGAATGTTCAAAGACCTTTTAAATCCTGCTAAATCGACATTTTTTCGAAATTTTTAACCCCGAATATCTCGGAAACGGTAAGAGATGGAACGTTTTTCTTTGAACGAGAGTGTTCCCAGTGAAAATCTGTATAAGATAGACCTATTAAATCCTGCGTTTTTCTTTGAACGAGAATGTTCAAAGACCTTTTAAATCCTGCTAAATCGACATTTTTTCGAAACTTTAATCGCGAATATCTCGGAAACGGTAAGAGATGGAACGTTTTTCTTTGAACGAGAGTGTTCCCAGTGAAAATCTGTATAAGATAGACCTATTAAATCCTGCGTTTTTCTTTGAACGAGAATGTTCAAAGACCTTTTAAATCCTGCTAAATCGACATTTTTTCGAAACTTTAATCGCGAATATCTCGGAAACGGTAAGAGATGGAACGTTTTTCTTTGAACGAGAGTGTTCCCAGTGAAAATCTGTATAAGATAGACCTATTAAATCCTGCGTTTTTCTTTGAACGAGAATGTTCAGAGACCTTTTAAATCCTGCTAAATCGACATTTTTTCGAAACTTTAATCGCGAATATCTCGGAAACGGTAAGAGATGGAACGTTTTTCTTTGAACGAGAGGGTTCCCAGTGAAAATCTGTATAAGATAGACCTATTAAATCCTGCGTTTTTCTTTGAACGAGAATGTTCAAAGACCTTTTAAATCCTGCTAAATCGACATTTTTTCGAAACTTTAATCGCGAATATCTCGGAAACGGTAAGAGATAGAACGTTTTTCTTTGAACGAGAGTGTTCCCAGTGAAAATCTGTATAAGATAGACCTATTAAATCCTGCGTTTTTCTTTGAACGAGAATGTTCAAAGACCTTTTAAATCCTGCTAAATCGACATTTTTTCGAAATTTTAATCGCGAATATCTCGGAAACGGTAAGAGATGGAACGTTTTTCTTTGAGCGAGAGTGTTCCCAGTGAAAATCTGTATAAGATAGACCTATTAAATCCTGCGTTTTTCTTTGAACGAGAATGTTCAAAGACCTTTTAAATCCTGCTAAATCGACATTTTTTCGAAACTTTAATCGCGAATATCTCGGAAACGGTAAGAGATGGAACGTTTTTCTTTGAACGAGAGGGTTCCCAGTGAAAATCTGTATAAGATAGACCTATTAAATCCTGCGTTTTTCTTTGAACGAGAATGTTCAAAGACCTTTTAAATCCTGCTAAATCGACATTTTTTCGAAACTTTAATCGCGAATATCTCGGAAACGGTAAGAGATGGAACGTTTTTCTTTGAACGAGAGGGTTCCCAGTGAAAATCTGTATAAGATAGACCTATTAAGTCCTGCGTTTTTCTTTGAACGAGAATGTTCAAAGACCTTTTAAATCCTGCTAAATCGACATTTTTTCGAAACTTTAATCGCGAATATCTCGGAAACGGTAAGAGATAGAACGTTTTTCTTTGAACGAGAGTGTTCCCAGTGAAAATCTGTATAAGATAGACCTATTAAATCCTGCGTTTTTCTTTGAACGAGAATGTTCAAAGACCTTTTAAATCCTGCTAAATCAACATTTTTTCGAAACTTTAATCGCGAATATCTCGGAAACGGTAAGAGATGGAACGTTTTTCTTTGAACGAGAGTGTTCCCAGTGAAAATCTGTATAAGATAGACCTATTAAATCCTGCGTTTTTCTTTGAACGAGAATGTTCAAAGACCTTTTAAATCCTGCTAAATCGACATTTTTTCGAAACTTTAATCGCGAATATCTCGGAAACGGTAAGAGATAGAACGTTTTTCTTTGAACGAGAGTGTTCCCAGTGAAAATCTGTATAAGATAGACCTATTAAATCCTGCGTTTTTCTTTGAACGAGAATGTTCAAAGACCTTTTAAATCCTGCTAAATCGACATTTTTTCGAAACTTTAATCGCGAATATCTCGGAAACGGTAAGAGATGGAACGTTTTTCTTTGAACGAGAGGGTTCCCAGTGAAAATCTGTATAAGATAGACCTATTAAATCCTGCGTTTTTCTTTGAACGAGAATGTTCAAAGACCTTTTAAATCCTGCTAAATCGACATTTTTTCGAAACTTTAATCGCGAATATCTCGGAAACGGTAAGAGATGGAACGTTTTTCTTTGAACGAGAGGGTTCCCAGTGAAAATCTGTATAAGATAGACCTATTAAATCCTGCGTTTTTCTTTGAACGAGAATGTTCAAAGACCTTTTAAATCCTGCTAAATCGACATTTTTTCGAAACTTTAATCGCGAATATCTCGGAAACGGTAAGAGATAGAACGTTTTTCTTTGAACGAGAGTGTTCCCAGTGAAAATCTGTATAAGATAGACCTATTAAATCCTGCGTTTTTCTTTGAACGAGAATGTTCAAAGACCTTTTAAATCCTGCTAAATCGACATTTTTTCGAAATTTTAATCGCGAATATCTCGGAAACGGTAAGAGATGGAACGTTTTTCTTTGAACGAGAGTGTTCCCAGTGAAAATCTGTATAAGATAGACCTATCAAATCCTGCGTTTTTCTTTGAACGAGAATGTTCAAAGACCTTTTAAATCCTGCTAAATCGACATTTTTTCGAAACTTTAATCGCGAATATCTCGGAAACGGTAAGAGATGGAACGTTTTTCTTTGAACGAGAGGGTTCCCAGTGAAAATCTGTATAAGATAGACCTATTAAATCCTGCGTTTTTCTTTGAACGAGAATGTTCAAAGACCTTTTAAATCCTGCTAAATCGACATTTTTTCGAAACTTTAATCGCGAATATCTCGGAAACGGTAAGAGATAGAACGTTTTTCTTTGAACGATAGTGTTCCCAGTGAAAATCTGTATAAGATAGACCTATTAAATCCTGCGTTTTTCTTTGAACGAGAATGTTCAAAGACCTTTTAAATCCTGCTAAATCGAAATTTTTTCGAAATTTTAATCGCGAATATCTCGGAAACGGTAAGAGATGGAACGTTTTTCTTTGAACGAGAGTGTTCCCAGTGAAAATCTGTATAAGATAGACCTATTAAATCCTGCGTTTTTCTTTGAACGAGAATGTTCAAAGACCTTTTAAATCCTGCTAAATCGACATTTTTTCGAAACTTTAATCGCGAATATCTCGGAAACGGTAAGAGATAGAACGTTTTTCTTTGAACGAGAGTGTTCCCAGTGAAAATCTGTATAAGATAGACCTATTAAAGCCTGCGTTTTTCTTTGAACGAGAATGTTCAAAGACCTTTTAAATCCTGCTAAATCGACATTTTTTCGAAACTTTAATCGCGAATATCTCGGAAACGGTAAGAGATGGAACGTTTTTCTTTGAACGAGAGTGTTCCCAGTGAAAATCTGTATAAGATAGACCTATTCAATCCTGCGTTTTTCTTTGAACGAGAATGTTCAAAGACCTTTTAAATCCTGCTAAATCGACATTTTTTCGAAACTTTAATCGCGAATATCTCGGAAACGGTAAGAGATAGAACGTTTTTCTTTGAATGAGAGTGTTCCCAGTGAAAATCTGTATAAGATAGACCTATTAAATCCTGCGTTTTTCTTTGAACGAGAATGTTCAAAGACCTTTTAAATCCTGCTAAATCGACATTTTTTCGAAACTTTAATCGCGAATATCTCGGAAACGGTAAGAGATAGAACGTTTTTCTTTGAACGAGAGTGTTCCCAGTGAAAATCTGTATAGGATAGACCTATTAAATCCTGCGGTTTTCTTTGAACGAGAATGTTCAAAGACCTTTTATATCCTGCTAAATCGACATTTTTTCGAAACTTTAATCGCGAATATCTCGGAAACGGTAAGAGATGGAACGTTTTTCTTTGAACGAGAGTGTTCCCAGTGAAAATCTGTATAAGATAGACCTATTAAATCCTGCGTTTTTCTTTGAACGAGAATGTTCAAAGACCTTTTAAATCCTGCTAAATCGACATTTTTTCGAAACTTTAATCGCGAATATCTTGGAAACGGTAAGAGATGGAACGTTTTTCTTTGAACGAGAGGGTTCCCAGTGAAAATCTGTATAAGATAGACCTATTAAATCCTGCGTTTTTCTTTGAACGAGAATGTTCAAAGACCTTTTAAATCCTGCTAAATCGACATTTTTTCGAAACTTTAATCGCGAATATCTCGGAAACGGTAAGAGATAGAACGTTTTTCTTTGAACGAGAGTGTTCCCAGTGAAAATCTGTATAAGATAGACCTATTAAATCCTGCGTTTTTCTTTGAACGAGAATGTTCAAAGACCTTTTAAATCCTGCTAAATCGACATTTTTTCGAAACTTTAATCGCGAATATCTCGGAAACGGTAAGAGATGGAACGTTTTTCTTTGAACGAGAGTGTTCCCAGTGAAAATCTGTATAAGATAGACCTATTAAATCCTGCGTTTTTCTTTGAACGAGAATGTTCAAAGACCTTTTAAATCCTGCTAAATCGACATTTTTTCGAAACTTTAATCGCGAATATCTCGGAAACGGTAAGAGATGGAACGTTTTTCTTTGAACGAGAGGGTTCCCAGTGAAAATCTGTATAAGATAGACCTATTAAATCCTGCGTTTTTCTTTGAACGAGAATGTTCAAAGACCTTTTAAATCCTGCTAAATCGACATTTTTTCGAAACTTTAATCGCGAATATCTCGGAAACGGTAAGAGATGGAACGTTTTTCTTTGAACGAGAGGGTTCCCAGTGAAAATCTGTATAAGATAGACCTATTAAATCCTGCGTTTTTCTTTGAACGAGAATGTTCAAAGACCTTTTAAATCCTGCTAAATCGACATTTTTTCGAAACTTTAATCGCGAATATCTCGGAAACGGTAAGAGATAGAACGTTTTTCTTTGAACGAGAGTGTTCCCAGTGAAAATCTGTATAAGATAGACCTATTAAATCCTGCGTTTTTCTTTGAACGAGAATGTTCAAAGACCTTTTAAATCCTGCTAAATCGACATTTTTTCGAAATTTTAATCGCGAATATCTCGGAAACGGTAAGAGATGGAACGTTTTTCTTTGAACGAGAGTGTTCCCAGTGAAAATCTGTATAAGATAGACCTATCAAATCCTGCGTTTTTCTTTGAACGAGAATGTTCAAAGACCTTTTAAATCCTGCTAAATCGACATTTTTTCGAAACTTTAATCGCGAATATCTCGGAAACGGTAAGAGATGGAACGTTTTTCTTTGAACGAGAGGGTTCCCAGTGAAAATCTGTATAAGATAGACCTATTAAATCCTGCGTTTTTCTTTGAACGAGAATGTTCAAAGACCTTTTAAATCCTGCTAAATCGACATTTTTTCGAAACTTTAATCGCGAATATCTCGGAAACGGTAAGAGATAGAACGTTTTTCTTTGAACGATAGTGTTCCCAGTGAAAATCTGTATAAGATAGACCTATTAAATCCTGCGTTTTTCTTTGAACGAGAATGTTCAAAGACCTTTTAAATCCTGCTAAATCGAAATTTTTTCGAAATTTTAATCGCGAATATCTCGGAAACGGTAAGAGATGGAACGTTTTTCTTTGAACGAGAGTGTTCCCAGTGAAAATCTGTATAAGATAGACCTATTAAATCCTGCGTTTTTCTTTGAACGAGAATGTTCAAAGACCTTTTAAATCCTGCTAAATCGACATTTTTTCGAAACTTTAATCGCGAATATCTCGGAAACGGTAAGAGATAGAACGTTTTTCTTTGAACGAGAGTGTTCCCAGTGAAAATCTGTATAGGATAGACCTATTAAATCCTGCGGTTTTCTTTGAACGAGAATGTTCAAAGACCTTTTAAATCCTGCTAAATCGACATTTTTTCGAAATTTTTAACCCCGAATATCTCGGAAACGGTAAGAGATGGAACGTTTTTCTTTGAACGAGAGTGTTCCCAGTGAAAATCTGTATAAGATAGACCTATTAAATCCTGCGTTTTTCTTTGAACGAGAATGTTCAAAGACCTTTTAAATCCTGCTAAATCGACATTTTTTCGAAACTTTAATCGCGAATATCTCGGAAACGGTAAGAGATGGAACGTTTTTCTTTGAACGAGAGTGTTCCCAGTGAAAATCTGTATAAGATAGACCTATTAAATCCTGCGTTTTTCTTTGAACGAGAATGTTCAAAGACCTTTTAAATCCTGCTAAATCGACATTTTTTCGAAACTTTAATCGCGAATATCTCGGAAACGGTAAGAGATGGAACGTTTTTCTTTGAACGAGAGTGTTCCCAGTGAAAATCTGTATAAGATAGACCTATTAAATCCTGCGTTTTTCTTTGAACGAGAATGTTCAAAGACCTTTTAAATCCTGCTAAATCGACATTTTTTCGAAACTTTAATCGCGAATATCTCGGAAACGGTAAGAGATGGAACGTTTTTCTTTGAACGAGAGGGTTCCCAGTGAAAATCTGTATAAGATAGACCTATTAAATCCTGCGTTTTTCTTTGAACGAGAATGTTCAAAGACCTTTTAAATCCTGCTAAATCGACATTTTTTCGAAACTTTAATCGCGAATATCTCGGAAACGGTAAGAGATGGAACGTTTTTCTTTGAACGAGAGGGTTCCCAGTGAAAATCTGTATAAGATAGACCTATTAAATCCTGCGTTTTTCTTTGAACGAGAATGTTCAAAGACCTTTTAAATCCTGCTAAATCGACATTTTTTCGAAACTTTAATCGCGAATATCTCGGAAACGGTAAGAGATAGAACGTTTTTCTTTGAACGAGAGTGTTCCCAGTGAAAATCTGTATAAGATAGACCTATTAAATCCTGCGTTTTTCTTTGAACGAGAATGTTCAAAGACCTTTTAAATCCTGCTAAATCGACATTTTTTCGAAATTTTAATCGCGAATATCTCGGAAACGGTAAGAGATGGAACGTTTTTCTTTGAACGAGAGTGTTCCCAGTGAAAATCTGTATAAGATAGACCTATCAAATCCTGCGTTTTTCTTTGAACGAGAATGTTCAAAGACCTTTTAAATCCTGCTAAATCGACATTTTTTCGAAACTTTAATCGCGAATATCTCGGAAACGGTAAGAGATGGAACGTTTTTCTTTGAACGAGAGGGTTCCCAGTGAAAATCTGTATAAGATAGACCTATTAAATCCTGCGTTTTTCTTTGAACGAGAATGTTCAAAGACCTTTTAAATCCTGCTAAATCGACATTTTTTCGAAACTTTAATCGCGAATATCTCGGAAACGGTAAGAGATAGAACGTTTTTCTTTGAACGATAGTGTTCCCAGTGAAAATCTGTATAAGATAGACCTATTAAATCCTGCGTTTTTCTTTGAACGAGAATGTTCAAAGACCTTTTAAATCCTGCTAAATCGAAATTTTTTCGAAATTTTAATCGCGAATATCTCGGAAACGGTAAGAGATGGAACGTTTTTCTTTGAACGAGAGTGTTCCCAGTGAAAATCTGTATAAGATAGACCTATTAAATCCTGCGTTTTTCTTTGAACGAGAATGTTCAAAGACCTTTTAAATCCTGCTAAATCGACATTTTTTCGAAACTTTAATCGCGAATATCTCGGAAACGGTAAGAGATAGAACGTTTTTCTTTGAACGAGAGTGTTCCCAGTGAAAATCTGTATAAGATAGACCTATTAAAGCCTGCGTTTTTCTTTGAACGAGAATGTTCAAAGACCTTTTAAATCCTGCTAAATCGACATTTTTTCGAAACTTTAATCGCGAATATCTCGGAAACGGTAAGAGATGGAACGTTTTTCTTTGAACGAGAGTGTTCCCAGTGAAAATCTGTATAAGATAGACCTATTCAATCCTGCGTTTTTCTTTGAACGAGAATGTTCAAAGACCTTTTAAATCCTGCTAAATCGACATTTTTTCGAAACTTTAATCGCGAATATCTCGGAAACGGTAAGAGATAGAACGTTTTTCTTTGAATGAGAGTGTTCCCAGTGAAAATCTGTATAAGATAGACCTATTAAATCCTGCGTTTTTCTTTGAACGAGAATGTTCAAAGACCTTTTAAATCCTGCTAAATCGACATTTTTTCGAAACTTTAATCGCGAATATCTCGGAAACGGTAAGAGATAGAACGTTTTTCTTTGAACGAGAGTGTTCCCAGTGAAAATCTGTATAGGATAGACCTATTAAATCCTGCGGTTTTCTTTGAACGAGAATGTTCAAAGACCTTTTAAATCCTGCTAAATCGACATTTTTTCGAAATTTTTAACCCCGAATATCTCGGAAACGGTAAGAGATGGAACGTTTTTCTTTGAACGAGAGTGTTCCCAGTGAAAATCTGTATAAGATAGACCTATTAAATCCTGCGTTTTTCTTTGAACGAGAATGTTCAAAGACCTTTTAAATCCTGCTAAATCGACATTTTTTCGAAACTTTAATCGCGAATATCTCGGAAACGGTAAGAGATGGAACGTTTTTCTTTGAACGAGAGTGTTCCCAGTGAAAATCTGTATAAGATAGACCTATTAAATCCTGCGTTTTTCTTTGAACGAGAATGTTCAAAGACCTTTTAAATCCTGCTAAATCGACATTTTTTCGAAACTTTAATCGCGAATATCTCGGAAACGGTAAGAGATAGAACGTTTTTCTTTGAACGAGAGTGTTCCCAGTGAAAATCTGTATAAGATAGACCTATTAAATCCTGCGTTTTTCTTTGAACGAGAATGTTCAAAGACCTTTTAAATCCTGCTAAATCGACATTTTTTCGAAACTTTAATCGCGAATATCTCGGAAACGGTAAGAGATGGAACGTTTTTCTTTGAACGAGAGTGTTCCCAGTGAAAATCTGTATAAGATAGACCTATTAAATCCTGCGTTTTTCTTTGAACGAGAATGTTCAAAGACCTTTTAAATCCTGCTAAATCGACATTTTTTCGAAACTTTAATCGCGAATATCTCGGAAACGGTAAGAGATGGAACGTTTTTCTTTGAACGAGAGGGTTCCCAGTGAAAATCTGTATAAGATAGACCTATTAAATCCTGCGTTTTTCTTTGAACGAGAATGTTCAAAGACCTTTTAAATCCTGCTAAATCGACATTTTTTCGAAACTTTAATCGCGAATATCTCGAAAACGGTAAGAGATGGAACGTTTTTCTTTGAACGAGAGTGTTCCCAGTGAAAATCTGTATAAGATAGACCTATTAAATCCTGCGTTTTTCTTTGAACGAGAATGTTCAAAGACCTTTTAAATCCTGCTAAATCGACATTTTTTCGAAACTTTAATCGCGAATATCTCGGAAACGGTAAGAGATGGAACGTTTTTCTTTGAACGAGAGTGTTCCCAGTGAAAATCTGTATAAGATAGATCTATTAAATCCTGCGTTTTTCTTTGAACGAGAATGTTCAAAGACCTTTTAATCCTGCTAAATCGACATTTTTTCGAAACTTTAATCGCGAATATCTCGGAAACGGTAAGAGATGGAACGTTTTTCTTTGAACGAGAGTGTTCCCAGTGAAAATCTGTATAAGATAGACCTATTAAATCCTGCGTTTTTCTTTGAACGAGAATGTTCAAAGACCTTTTAAATCCTGCTAAATCGACATTTTTTCGAAACTTTAATCGCGAATATCTCGGAAACAGTAAGAGATGGAACGTTTTTCTTTGAACGAGAGTGTTCCCAGTGAAAATCTGTATAAGATAGACCTATTAAATCCTGCGTTTTTCTTTGAACGAGAATGTTCAAAGACCTTTCAAATCCTGCTAAATCGACATTTTCTCGAAACTTTAATCGCGAATATCTCGGAAACGGTAAGAGATGGAACGTTTTTCTTTGAACGAGAGTGTTCCCAGTGAAAATCTGTATAAGATAGACCTATTAAATCCTGCGTTTTTCTTTGAACGAGAATGTTCAAAGACCTTTTAAATCCTGCTAAATCGACATTTTTTCGAAACTTTAATCGCGAATATCTCGGAAACGGTAAGAGATGGAACGTTTTTCTTTGAACGAGAGTGTTCCCAGTGAAAATCTGTATAAGATAGACCTATTAAATCCTGCGTTTTTCTTTGAACGAGAATGTTCAGAGACCTTTTAAATCCTGCTAAATCGACATTTTTTCGAAACTTTAATCGCGAATATCTCGGAAACGGTAAGAGATGGAACGTTTTTCTTTGAACGAGAGGGTTCCCAGTGAAAATCTGTATAAGATAGACCTATTAAATCCTGCGTTTTTCTTTGAACGAGAATGTTCAAAGACCTTTTAAATCCTGCTAAATCGACATTTTTTCGAAACTTTAATCGCGAATATCTCGGAAACGGGAAGAGATGGAACGTTTTTCTTTGAACGAGAGTGTTCCCAGTGAAAATCTGTATAAGATAGACTTATTAAATCCTGCGTTTTTCTTTGAACGAGAATGTTCAAAGACCTTTTAAATCCTGCTAAATCGACATTTTTTCGAAACTTTAATCGCGAATATCTCGGAAACGGTAAGAGATGGAACGTTTTTCTTTGAACGAGAGGGTTCCCAGTGAAAATCTGTATAAGATAGACCTATTAAATCCTGCGTTTTTCTTTGAACGAGAATGTTCAAAGACCTTTTAGATCCTGCTAAATCGACATTTTTTCGAAACTTTAATCGCGAATATCTCGGAAACGGTAAGAGATGGAACGTTTTTCTTTGAACGAGAGGGTTCCCAGTGAAAATCTGTATAAGATAGACCTATTAAATCCTGCGTTTTTCTTTGAACGAGAATGTTCAAAGACCTTTTAAATCCTGCTAAATCGACATTTTTTCGAAACTTTAATCGCGAATATCTCGGAAACGGTAAGAGATAGAACGTTTTTCTTTGAACGAGAGTGTTCCCAGTGAAAATCTGTATAAGATAGACCTATTAAATCCTGCGTTTTTCTTTGAACGAGAATGTTCAGAGACCTTTTAGATCCTGCTAAATCGACATTTTTTCGAAACTTTAATCGCGAATATCTCGGAAACGGTAAGAGATGGAACGTTTTTCTTTGAACGAGAGGGTTCCCCGTGAAAATCTGTATAAGATAGACCTATTAAATCCTGCGTTTTTCTTTGAACGAGAAGGTTCAAAGACCTTTTAAATCCTGCTAAATCGACATTTTTTCGAAACTTTAATCGCGAATATCTCGGAAACGGTAAGAGATAGAACGTTTTTCTTTGAACGAGAGTGTTCCCAGTGAAAATCTGTATAAGATAGACCTATTAAATGCTGCGTTTTTCTTTGAACGAGAATGTTCAAAGACCTTTTAAATCCTGCTAAATCGACATTTTTTCGAAACTTTAATCGCGAATATCTCGGAAACGGTAAGAGATGGAACGTTTTTCTTTGAACGAGAGTGTTCCCTGTGAAAATCTGTATAAGATAGACCTATTAAATCCTGCGTTTTTCTTTGAACGAGAATGTTCAAAGACCTTTTAAATCCTGCTAAATCGACATTTTTTCGAAACTTTAATCGCGAATATCTCGGAAACGGTAAGAGATGGAACGTTTTTCTTTGAACGAGAGGGTTCCCAGTGAAAATCTGTATAAGATAGACCTATTAAATCCTGCGTTTTTCTTTGAACGAGAATGTTCAAAGACCTTTTAAATCCTGCTAAATCGACATTTTTTCGAAACTTTAATCGCGAATATCTCGGAAACGGTAAGAGATGGAACGTTTTTCTTTGAACGAGAGGGTTCCCAGTGAAAATCTGTATAAGATAGACCTATTAAATCCTGCGTTTTTCTTTGAACGAGAATGTTCAAAGACCTTTTAAATCCTGCTAAATCGACATTTTTTCGAAACTTTAATCGCGAATATCTCGGAAACGGTAAGAGATAGAACGTTTTTCTTTGAACGAGAGTGTTCCCAGTGGAAATCTGTATAAGATAGACCTATTAAATCCTGCGTTTTTCTTTGAACGAGAATGTTCAAAGACCTTTTAAATCCTGCTAAATCGACATTTTTTCGAAACTTTAATCGCGAATATCTCGGAAACGGTAAGAGATGGAACGTTTTTCTTTGAACGAGAGTGTTCCCAGTGAAAATCTGTATAAGATAGACCTATTAAATCCTGCGTTTTTCTTTGAACGAGAATGTTCAAAGACCTTTTAAATCCTGCTAAATCGACATTTTTTCGAAACTTTAATCGCGAATATCTCGGAAACGGTAAGAGATAGAACGTTTTTCTTTGAACGAGAGTGTTCCCAGTGAAAATCTGTATAAGATAGACCTATTAAATCCTGCGTTTTTCTTTGAACGAGAATGTTCAAAGACCTTTTAAATCCTGCTAAATCGACATTTTTTCGAAACTTTAATCGCGAATATCTCGGAAACGGTAAGAGATGGAACGTTTTTCTTTGAACGAGAGTGTTCCCAGTGAAAATCTGTATAAGATAGACCTATTAAATCCTGCGTTTTTCTTTGAACGAGAATGTTCAAAG
>CAUJHA010000079.1:0-457876 GCA_963170755.1 Amphimallon solstitiale | reverse complement strand
GGGAGGAAAAAATATAAATAAATATAACTTTCTGTAAACATTTATTAAGTATAATTAAAAAATTTACATAAATTAGAGGCCCTGAAAGATAACCAGTTTTGTATATTTTTGTCTAATGTATTTTTCTTTTTCCGACACAATTCGCCCTTCGTGGTAAAACCTAATTGTAGTAAATAATTCAATAATAGACTTAATTAATTGTACTTTGTGGTTGTCAAAGCGTTCTTGTGCCGCAATATGGTGCGTCATTAACTCAGATTTAAATACAATGTTGCAAACATTAGCAAAAATTTTGGAATTCAAAGTATTTTTAGAATTGTTTTTAAACATGTTATGTTTAAATGTTCGCAGCAGTTTTTCTGCCGTGACACATATAAAAATAACGTCTGCAGAAGGATATTTCATACCTCCTCTATTTTTGAGTTTAATTAAGAGGACGTCTGTTGCCTCCGTGAAAAGCAGGTCACGACAGAGAGTGCAGGATACTTTCTTGGAAACTTTATTTCCAACATATCCTGCAATATATTTTGTTACATTTTCCACATATGGTGACAACGACATCATGGTATTTATGTAATCATGGTCAAACAGGCTACATTCAGAGTGGCAAATGTCACCAACTGAATTTTTATAATTATATTTTCGAGATGAAATGCTTAAAAGATCAGCACCATCTGCAATACAATTTGAACCCAATGAAGTACTAATTTCATGCCTTAACAATAATCGCTTGTAAGCAGTTTCAAATTGTCTAGCATTTGGGTTATTGTTAAATCCCCCCCTAGCTCGGATACAACCAAAAAATGTTTCCAAGTAGTCTTGGGATAATTTAAATGACAATAGATATTCCAAATTCCCAGTGTGCATAATTTGATATATGGGGAAAATATTCCTGAGACAAATTATAAGACCTAGAAAACCCGTTTTTCTTTGTGATTTTAAAATATTCACCCCCTCCGAGTCTTTTAAATCTTTTACATAATTTTCAAACGTTTGCGCACTGTTTAATAAAAAATCTATTGTGGTTTCACTTAGTGGCACATTGTATGTATTTTTTTTGTGGAATTTACTTCGACAATTTAACATATCAAAAATATTATTGAACAATAAACAAAAATCTGCCGTTGCCAAGCACCCTTCAAATTGTGACAAGTTTAGAGAATTGACAAATCTTAAGCTATTATATACACTTTGGCTTAAAACTTGTGCTGCCAACTTCACATTCATGCGATTTTCACTAAAATTAACGTGTTTGCTACTTAATTTATTGGCAGCATGAACTCCTTCGTCTTTTTGTAGTTTCCACAAATTTTCAATGTATTCCCATTTAATTTTGTTTCCACTGGGATCAATCAGAACTTTCTTGTCGCCCAAAGTATTCCTCACTAACTTGAGCATGTGACATGCATCCCACATGACATACACAATTTCATTATTAATAGGGTTGACAAACCAAGGTTGAAACTCTTTACTCCAGTAATCAAAATTTGCTCCCAGTTCTGTACACATTTTTATGTTTACTGCGGCGCCATCAAACGTCAAGCTTGTAACTTTTGCCCCAGTATCTTCCATCAATAAAAGACACTTTGTAAGTAAATTGGCACGTTCTTCCCCATTTAAGCTTTTTATCAAAAAATATCCTAATGGAACCTTCCAGGAACCATTGTGGACAACTGCCATGAACACAAGTGCACTTTTTGCTTTGATTTGGTTATCACTGTCACTTGCTATTTCAGTCCCCAAATCAACTCCTCCATAAAAGCGGTCCTTATTGAAAAACAACTGCTCTTTAATGTTGATTTCGTCCACAACAAGGTTGCAAAAGAGAGGTGTATTGGTTGAACATTTGGCTTTTATTCCAATTGCTTTAAATGCCTCGGCTGTGAACCCTGGCTTGCCATTTACTGTGCAGTACCAGCTTCTCAATGTAGAAGGAGCTGGCAATAAATTAAACCAGACTTTTCGCACATAATTGTATGCCCGAGTAGAGTAAAAATGGAGAGTAAGGGCAAATCGTCTTAACTCGGGAGAAAACCTCTTCTTGCGTTTGCTCCTTAAGGTTTGTTCTACAAGGTCCCTCAGGCTTGTCGGCATTCCTGACTGCAATGCACAAAAGTTAAAATGCATTAGCATTACCATATTATACAACAGGCCGATTCTCTAAAACAAACACCTATGCAACTGACAGTGAGTAACAGTTACAGGTTTGTAATAAATGACAGAATCGACCCTTGATAAATTAAAACAGTTACACTGAACTGCTAACAGTTTCACTTTTAAATCATGATAACTTTAAACCAAATTATGCAGCATTGAAATACACAGAAAGTGAACTGCAATTAAAGTTGCTAATGACTTCACAAAGACTATTTATACAAATGTGGTTTAACTCAAAACTGAATCACTTCTAACATACAGTTATAAAACTTTAAACATATGGTCACAGAAAACTTACTGTGATGTTCTGAACTGTGCCTTTTAAAATTCAATTCAACCTACCAATATAGTATCTTGTGCTTCATCAGTGATAAGACTTTTATCCTTCAAGTGCTCCAGCAGCATTTTCAAAGTACGAATCTTTTTGATAAATCGTCTATTCTGTTGTTGTAGTAGTTTAACTTGTTTGTTTTTCTTCTTAACAACCTCCTTTACGAACTGTAGAGTTTTTTTTGCCCTCCTAGGTGTTGCTACATGTGGTGAACCCAAGTCACCAATGTATCTTGGAGTGTAAATTCTTCTTTTTTTGGGTGTACTCCCACCGGCTTCACTATTCTTTGTCTTTAAACACAGCTTTTCTTCTAGGTTATTACTAGAAACTAATACAATACTAATTAATACTTAATCAAAACATTATTAGCAAAACTTACTTTGTACGAGTTCACTACCAACTTGTTCAGTTGATTCGCTCTCACTCCCGGTGGATAGTGAAATTACTTCATTCACACTTGCAAGGAAAGGTGGCTGATCAACACTAACTGGAAATGGAACTGATACTGTGGGTACAGAATCTGCTTTCAATTTTATTCTGCCCCCAAACTCACGCCCCCTCAAGTCTACATAATCACTTTCTACAAAATGTTTTGAACAAATTTTCACATTGTCTACACAATCCACTTCATTATTTAAACCACAAGCTGACATCCACATAAGACGAAGTGAGCTCTTGCTCTTTGAAGGAAAACTAGAACATCATAAGTAAAATAATTTAAGTCCACGCTGCAAAAGTGAGGTTAAAAGTCATACCTATGCAAAACTGGCGGATCAATCAACGATGAAGCTGTTGTTTTGTGAAAGGAACACAAAAAGCACTTGGGCATTTTCGATACTACTCCAGAAACGTATTTAACAATAATTACACTCGAAAACGGAAAAAACAACGAAAACTCCAAACCAACAAACTACAAACACGGCGGAACCAAATACGTTATATATATAACGTATTTGGACGGAACTGGTCTGGCAGACAGCAACCAATGAGAGCCAAATAATCGGAACATGCGCAGACAACCTGTATCAGTTAGAGAGACAGATATATATATATCTGGTCTTAATGCTTGCCTCTTACCCAGCTTCTTGCTAGCCGTATAGATATATAACGTATTTGTAGAAAACGGATGGAGTCTACGTGCTGTAGCGCGTGAATTTGGTGTTAATCCCAATACAATTTTTTGCTTAAAAAGAAAATTGCAAATATCACATTCAGTTGCAAACCAACCAAATACTTCAAAACAAAGAATATCCGCTGCTAATCAAGATACCATGTTAAGGCAATTTTATGCAGAGCATCCATTCACAAGTTGCAAAGCAGCCATTGCCGCTACCGCCTTTCCCGGTTCAGTAACGACGGCAAGAAAAAGGTTGAGGGCTAGTGGCCTCAAAAGCTATTGTGCTGCTATTAAAACGGAACTTTCCGACCGTAATCGTCAAGACAGAATAAATTTCGCACTACACTATCAAAATATGCCCATAGATTTTTGGAAAACGGTAATCTTCAGCGACGAGTCGACGCACAGTGGTTCAGGATAGGAAAAAAGTCGATTTTGAGAAACAGTGAATTTTAGCATGTTTTTTCAGTAAATATAAAATTAAATAATGGAACTTTATAATAAGATAGTATTTTATATGAAAAGAATTATAATATGGTTAGGAGAATGCTTCATTTTCTTACTATTTTTTGATTACTGTAGTAAAACGCATATAAAATTCACAAAGGCTTTTAGTATCCATCAGCAAGTAGCTATAAGTTGATATTTTGCACACAGGATCCGTATGATATCTATTATTAATCTTAAAAATTTGGTTGTGAAGAGTTAATTATTTTCCTTAGCTTATCTTTACTTTTTACTGAATATCTTTTTTGAGCAGTAATATTAATTATTTCTTTTTGAATAAAAATTAATTTACATATTTTTATGTGTCTTACTGCCTTTTTCCGTTTACTACTGTTTACAGTGTTAGAAATGTACCTCCCGACAAATACAAAAGCATTTAAAAACCGAAAGTACCTAATAGTCAATCTTCAAGCTCCTGAATACTTTAATCTTCAGGCAGCGCTTACCATAACAACTCATAACTGTCATGGTAAAACTAGGTATAAACGTAGCGCCCTTAAATATTACAAAGCTTTTGGTAAACTACTGCAGTATTATAGTATAAAAAAACAGAGTAACATAAACGATATACCGTTACAGTTGCAGAAATTTGAATATGCCTACTACGACTATGAAAAGTGGAAAAAAACAACTTCAGATGACCAATGAACGAACAGAAAAAGACATCACTATACTCACACTTGTTAGGAATTAAATTACATTTTCGGAAAGCTAATTACTTTCTGCATCGAATGGGATGAAAAGAATAGCATGTTGCCATTTAAAAAACGGAAGTTAGTACTACTTCCAGTCAGACCGGAAGAGCTACTTTTTTTCTTTAATCTTGGCAGGAAAGAGCAGTCAAAATCACGAGGACTCAGCTAATAACATATTTTTTTAGTCTTCCAGATAAGCCATGTCTGCGCCGTGGCATTTCGGTGAAATTTGGATCATTCTTGAAAAAATCGCGTTTTTCTAAGTAAATTTCTTAATTAAAGGTATCATCTACTTGCATTTTCGGAAAGCTAATTATTTTCTGCATCGAATGGGATGAAAAGAATAGCATGTTGCCATTTAAAAAACGGAAGTTAGTACTACTTCCGGTCAGACCGGTAGAGCTAATTTTTTTCTTTAAACGCGACAGGAAAGAGCAGTCAACATAATAAGGATCCGGGTACTTGATGTATTAGACCTGTTATCACTGTACTTAATTTTGCATGAACATTGGAGCAACACTGGGATCGCATTTGTTGTGGTCAATGGACATTGCACATCCCTGGCGGACGAGTTGAGCCGCGCGCAGCTTGCTGTAATTATATCAACAATTTGATGGCCTCTATTGCAAACAACTTACTGATTAAAGTATTAGTTGCTATACATGGGCTTATTTCGTTTTTTTTCCCTTCAAGACTGTGTAAAAAAAAATGGCCCTTCCCATTTGAAAAACAAAAGTTGATGTAATTTCCGGCTAAACCGGCAACTCTAAAAAATTTTCAAGTTCACTGTAGCATGGTAAATTCTCGATCATAAATGTTTGTTCCTATAAATTTTTTCGTCAGATTCATAATTTTGGCGCTAGAGTTTCGTGCGGTTTGGATGAAACACACGGTATACTACAAAATTTTTAAAATTATGTTTCATCATCTGACTGTATCCAATCCGCTTCTGGATCTGATTCACCTAATCTAATAATAAATTCTTCATGAATATCCATTAATTTGTCCCTTTCGATGTATTCTTTTTCTATTTTCTGTACCTGTTTTGCATTATGTTTGCCACAAATTCGGAGTTATTTCAGCAAATGCCTGCAAAATTCAAGCCTCAACATTGCAATTCCAATCAACATTTTTTGAGGCTACCTTTGTTTTCACTATGCTCCAAATCATTTCTATCGGGTTAAGGTCACAGTGATAAATAACCTTATCATCGAATATGGTATATTCGGGTTCTGGTTTATTGCGTCTCACTAATTCGACCAATTCACACCTTAACATTTCGAGATGATTCGTATATTTATCAACAACAGCCAGGATATAATATCTGCTTTTTTTTTGATGAAGTTGTAGGTGTCATTGATTTGGACACTGTGATATGGTGCGTTATCCATAATTATAATTGAATTTTGTGGTAAATTTGGCATTACTTGTGTTTTGAACCACCTTAAGAAATTTTCCTAGTTCATTTCATCGTGGTAATCCCCACTTTTTGTTTTCGATTTGAATAGAAGCAAAGATCCGTCAATAAATCCCATCTCACAACCAGCATGGCACAAAATCCATCGTTGTCCTACGTCTTCTTTCTTTAGCACTCCTTTTTTGTATGAACTTTGCCAGCACTTTGACTCAGTATAGTTTTTGTGCACCTAACTCTCATCCAGATATACCAAGGGTCTCTTGTTTCACCAAATACCGTATCCGCAAGGGCACTATGTCTTGCGTTTCATCAATACTTTTCTGTTCGACTCATATTTTTTGTACAGGGTGGGCCAAAAGGCAGAGTAGGATTTAACATTTAAATAACTTTCTTAGTTGTAAACCAATATAATTGATACTCCATATAGTAAATGTTTAACATATGGAGATTATGTATGGAAAACAACATCCTTCAAATGACTTCCATTTGCGGCCTCACAAAGTCGTGCTCTTTCGATTGCATTGTTCATAACATTGGTTAAGGTGGGAGGAGTTAATGTGCGAATTTCTGCACGGTTATTGTCCTTGAGCTGCTCAAGTGTACGCGGTTTGTTCACGTACACACGTTCCTTCAGATATCCCCACAGGAAGTAATCCGGGACCGTAAGGTCGGGAGAACGTGGCGGCCAATTAACATGGGAATTTCTTGAAATTATCCAGTCACCGAACAGTTGCCTCAGGAGGTTCATTATGACATTGGTTGTATGGGGGGTTTTCCCATCCTGTTGAAACCACATTTGGGGACGATTTTCTACTGCAGGACGTAAAAAATTATCTATCATATCCCGATATCTCTCACCAGTAGGGTAGACCGGGGATAAAAGTGCCATTTTTAGTAAATGTGTTTTAAAAAAAAAATTGGCAGATTACTTTTTTCCTTCTTTGTCCTTTTATTGGTTTTAACTTTAAGGTATCAAAAATTATATGACACAAAGACTTAACATAATTAAAAAAACCGGTAATATCACCTTTTATGGTTTCCTGTAGATGGCACTTTTTACCCCATACATGGGATAGAAAGTGACGCCCACGGGGTAAGTTGTGCCATGATAGGATAGAATAGATAATACGTAGGTAAAAGTGATTTTTAATGCGTTCAAATAAAAGTACATGACATTTTTAAAACGTGATATTTATTAGTCCATGTCACTGTCACAGTTAACGCAGATAAACAATTTTGAGTCACCCGTAACACATTTATCGTGAGCCCAGTGTTTGCAGGATCTACACTGCACCCATTCCTCTGAAGGTAAGCTCTGTGAATATGAATCGCAACATATTAGGCAAAGACAGTTATCTTCTGAATCGGTTGAGGACTCCGAGTCATGCTTATTTTTGCTTGAGAAAACTTTCCTTTTAACTTGCTTTGTCTTTTGCTTAACTTGTTTCATCTTTTTCTGGCATCTTGTTGCTTGCTCCTTCTCTAGAGCGTCCTTTTCTGGAGTATCGGTGAGCACAGCTGTATATCTACGTTTTCTGCCTTTTGTCGATCCCATTCGAGGTCCTGCCTTGGGAAGCGGTTTTACTATATGTGGAGAAAATGTTTGTTTTCCTGGCCGATTATCAATATTAGATGGTCCAGCTACTGGATTTTCGGCATTGCCTATGTTCTTTGTACATTCTTTATGTTGACTATTTTCACTAGGAAGGTTTTGTTGAGAATAGTTGTTAGGAATGTGCTCTTGAATATTTGACGGCTTATCATTCTCTAAAAGTTGATTGCCCTGATTGTAATTTCCGTCAGGAGGAACTGGCCGATCGGTGACATATGCTGGAGCAAAATCAATATCTGAGAATACGTCCCGATTATAAGGAAATATGCC
Source organism: Amphimallon solstitiale (assembly GCA_963170755.1). Lineage (NCBI taxonomy): Eukaryota > Metazoa > Arthropoda > Insecta > Coleoptera > Scarabaeidae > Amphimallon > Amphimallon solstitiale. The sequence goes on along the minus strand of CAUJHA010000079.1, from coordinate 449,770 downwards.
ACTCTTTTTAAAAGCATTTATAATATTGTTAGGACACATCGCTAGGGGGTAAGCTGAATTGACAATCGATGGAATATCATAAATTGTGATATTCTTTCCGGCATTTTTTCTCATCCAGGCATCTTGCGCAGAAGACAGGTATCTCTTGAATGGGCCGTATACACCCACATCCAACGGCTGCAGACGGTGCGAGCAATGGGGCGGAAAAGATAATAAAATAACACCATTATCTTTCGCCAAATTTAAAACTGATATGGCCAAATGCGAATTATGGTTGTCCAATAACAGAAGGACTGGTGATTGCTTTGTCGGTTTCACATGTTTAATGAAATGCTTCATGAACATAAGAAAGCTATCTTCCGTCATCCAACCGGATGAGTTTGCTGTACCAACACTGTCAGGTGGTCCACCCCGAATAAAATAATCTTTATAATTCTTTCGGGGAAATAAAAACATAGGGGTATACAAACTCCACTTGCAGAAACTGCTGTTGTTAATGTAATATTTGTTCCCCTTTCACCTGAAGTAAGAGCACCGACTTGCCTTGACCCTTTCACCCCTACAATCTTTGGAGGTTTCAAGACTGTTGAAACTCCTGTTTCATCTGTATTCCATATAGAGGAAGCAGTGAATGAGTAGCGCTCCAAAACATTAATAATTTGTCGAAAAAATCAGTTACATTTTTTTTATTAAAAGATGTTGCCCTTCCCAAACTCGTTGCTTCAGGTGTTCGAATGGAAAGTCGTGGATTTCTTTTTAAGAACGCTGCAAACCAGTCAGCACCTGCTTGTTTGTTATGTGGCCATTAGTCTGGCATATCTTTTTTATATTGGACTGCACACTCATATGCTAGACGACGCACCTCTTTTGGGGTTAAACCGAAGTATATTTGTGCAGACTGTGTCAAATATTCATTAAGTGCTGTTTCTTCCTCGTCATTAAAAACCCCACGTGCTGATCTATAGCCAAAGGTCGTGTTTGGATCCGTGTTACGGCGTTGTATAAATCTGTTTAAAGACACTCTACATATCCCAAGAGCGTTGTCTACTGACCTTATGGACTGTCCATTTTTTGTAACAAGATCAGCTGCACGATGCATTTCTTCTAAAGAAGCTTGCCCCCGCGCAGTTTTCCTGGTGTAATTTCGCATTCTGAAAAAAAAACATCTGATTTAATAATGAGTTTCAATAATTAAAAAATTCAAAAGAAGTAAAACAACGGTAAAAAGTGTCACATAAAACGTACGTGGCACTTTTAACCCCAACTGGTTTATTCCAATACTATTGATCATAACAAAAAAAATATCTGAAATATTTGAAGATTTGACAGCACTGCAACAAAAAAGAATCAAAAGTGTATCAGAGAAAACTTACCTGCTTCAGATTCGATGAAAACTAACTGTTGCACAACAAAAAATAGACAACAACAAATTATTTACTACGTAGCGCACAAATTAAAAATGATATGTCCTCTCGCTTACACGACTACTTCGACACTAAATGCATGTGCTCGACAGGAAGCGGTATAGACATGACCTTGTAATGTTGGCGTCGCATGCGTTTCGTTTAATTTAAAAAAATGGCGGCAAGTGGCACTTTTTCCCCGTGGCACTTTTATCCCCGGTCTACCCTAGTTGTCACATTGTTACCGTTATCAGTTTCGAAGAAGTAAGGCCCGATAACTTCCTGCGAAGTCACCCCACACCAAACCGTGCATTTCAGGGGGTGCAGTTGGCGCTGATGAATTCTCGTTGGATTTGCCATACCCCAGAACCGACAGTTCTGTTTATTGACGAAACCATTCAGCTGAAAATGACCTTCGTCAGACATGATAAGTTAATAAATTTATTGTTTTCTCTGGCTATTCTTGGATGCGAGTCGCATAATTTCGGCGCAGTTCGTGGTCCACAGGTTTCAGTTCCTGCACTACTGTATTTTGTATGGAAACATCTTTAATTAATTTTTTAAAATTCTTCTTAAGGTTGTTCGGGACATTCCCAATTCCCTAGAACGTCTTCTCGTTGATGTTTCTGGTTCTTCTTCGACACCGGTTCTAACTCTTTCAATGATCTCTTCAGAGCGCGCCGAACGTGGTCTGCCAGTAGGTGGAAGGTTCATCACAGAACCCTTTTCCTGTAAGCGTGCCATTAGTTTCCGAATCATAGTCGCTGAGGGCCCTTGTCTGACGTGGAAATGGTTGCGATAAGCTCTTTGCGTTAGAATAATAGACCTGTTAGTTTGAAAATAAAATTCCACTATTTTTAGGCGTTCTTCCTTGGTCTAATTCATCATGCATAATCTCCAAAGAATCAGTTATGATATGCACCTGTAAGTAAAGAAACAAAACCGTTCGCAAACAAGATATTTACATGCCAAATCCTACTATGCCTTCTGGCCCACCCTGTACATGTATTCCATCTCGATAACTTAATGTTTCTTTGCAACCGGAGAATTTCAGTTTCAGATTTCATATAAGTATGTAAACTGTGTAAAGTAGGTACAGTCTTACTGACACTGTACATGGATGTGATTCTGTTCCGCAGTACAGATCTAAAATTTATATTGAAATAAATATAAAGTATGTTAAATATATTAATATATTACTTGTCCGCATCATCTAATATAATTTTGGACGTTTTCACCTTTCTCGGCTCTATACGGATAGTAGAAGATGAAGGTTGGTCTTCGAAACTCTTAAACAATTTTCTTTTGGTACGCTTTATAGTTTTTTCTGATTGTCCTGTCATGACAGCCACTCTTCTAATGAGTTAATCTACAGGAAAAGCGTAGCGGCCTATTCGTTTCTCTTCCTCACAAAACTAATAATTGTCTCCAGTATAGTCAAGACGTCATCTTTTACAGGTTTTCGTTTAACCGTAATGAAGAAGATAGATAATCTACAAAATATTTGTAACATAAATAGATGCCTACTACAAAATTGGTGTTATATTATTGCTCACCTTCAATACAAAATCAAGTAGTTTTAAGAAAAACTTTGGATATTCGAAAGGAGGTAGTTAATAATAGAAACCAGGACAGGAAGAACAAGTAAACAATCAGTACATAAAACGGGACAGTTCAAAGCTGTCAAACATGACAAGTATTGGCTAGGAGGGTGGGAATGCGAAACAAGACGTTGTTATATTAGTTCGCATGCTCGTATGTTTACTCTCAAGTTCGATATTAGTTGAATGGTCGACTGTTATCTGAGTACGAGGGTGGGGGTGGATCATATGTTCGTGACTTTTTGAATTTCCCCCGCTATATATTGAAATGCATCTGTTCCATGTTTGTGAAAGCTGCATCATTTAGTTAAAGTTTGACAGCCATTGAAAGCAGATTCAGTGGTTTCGGTATTGAATGATCACTTGCGTGCTAGGAAGCTATCCGTAAGATGGGTGCCGCCACTGGTCACAAACGCGATTATGTTACAACTTTTAGAGAGTGTTTGTCCTTGTTTAACCCCAATCCGGACGAGTGTTATGCCGTTGGCCCTGGACGAAACATGGATCTACCACCGAAATAGTGGGTTTTCCTAAGAAGGTTGCGGCAACAGATTTCTCGCGAAATACCACTTAGATAAATTGACGTAATCAATCCGTACTCAGGGCGGTATGATGACAGTAAAGTGTGTGAGATCTTAACTTCTACTTACCTTTGCGCTACGCTAGCTAATGACCGGTAACACCTGTGACTTCTTTGCAGCTCTCGGAGGAAAAACCGCCTATCAGAGTAGTGGCGTGCTACCGAAACTAACTAAAGTTAAGTTGAACATCAACTATGATTCTTTTAATTACATCTTATCTTCAAACTGCGCCACCTCTTTAATAAGCGGCCACTATTGTTTTATCGCTAAATCAATTAAACTGGAACCTAATTTAGTTTAATAAAAGAAGTGGCTAAGATTTATAATAATAACATTTTATTAGCTTTTAGACCGACATGTTTGAATTAACGTGACAATTACACAACAGATAAATAGAAAGATTAAATCTAACTTTAATTATGTTACTAGAAAAGAAAATCGTAAAATATCTGCCTACTTGAATTAGTCATCGATGACTGTGAATAATAAAATTCTATGCCTAAGAATTATTCTAAAATATGCAAGTTGTAAATATTGAAATTTAATAATGCTAGATTAGGTTAACTGGACAAATGAATTTAGTGAACTTTGACTTTTATGAAGCCTGGCGAAGTGTGGCAATAGCAGAATCAAAGAAAAGAATATACATATTCTAACGTAGTTCCGTCATGTGAAAAAGCACTTTTAATTCCGAACTTCTGCTGGTCTTCCACACTGCTATGTCGGTGCCTCTCATTTTATGTCCATTTTTTATCATCGCAGATTTGCAATTATAATCCATTAAATATACTAAGTCCGCACGTTTATGGGTCATTTTCAATAACCTTTAACTTTACATATACCCTATCTAAAATGATATTAGGGGCGTATTAATTTTTTTTAGGTATAATACGTTATGGTGTGTCAATTTGAAGAAAAATAATAACCTAAAATTGCTATCTCCTTTTATTTTTAAACTTTAAAATTAAATATTCCATTTTACATTACCGTCACGTTATACTTTTTCAGTTTTTCAAATTTGGCTTTATATATTTATCATATTTTGTGTATATCTTATAAAATTATTTTGTTTTACATTCTTTCAACAATTGTTCTTCGCCATGTTTATGTATAATTTCAAAAATATAGCCGTATTTGTTTGTTTTTAAATATTTACGAAATATGCCTAAGAGCACTAACATTACAATCACGCCAACGCCAACTTTTGGCACAAATTTTAAACAATGTATGGCGCCGGTTGATCGTTTGTTTACTTTTATGATCTTCTATAGCCAAGTGGATGTTGCGAGTCCGTGTTTTACAAAAATAACTGCCCTGCCGTTATACAGTTTTTTTTCTATAAAAAGGGTAAGTTTTAGTCAGCGTATTTTTTCTCTTAACATTACCGTCCCATGGGACAATTTACTTCTAATAGTAGCTCTTGATAACTAACATCTCCAATTTCCCATAGTGTATGCTTGTGTTTGGCATGTGCCTTAATGTCTCGTAGCTTTCCCCTCCAATTACATGCACTATAAATACACTGATACTTGTTGTATATGCAAGTCCGTTCATATGCTGTCATGTCTTTTTGATGCAAATAAATATTGCACCCTTCCTCCAAATTTGGACATGGAAATTTTGCGACATGCATGATATTTTCTAAATTGAAATTTCGTATATTTGTCATTTGACCTTTGCATGTTGGACATTCTGAAAATTTCGACTTGCACATGGAGCAGAAACTATGACCAGAATCGCACAGATAAATTGGAGCTTTTAAAACTTCAAAACAGACTGGACAATCCATCGTTATCATAACATTTGTTCAATATTTTAAACCACTGGTAGTTTCATATTTCCTAACCTCAAGTCTTTCTTTCTAGATGTAACATTTCTAACACTGTTTTACTACTGTTCAAACATTACCGTCACGAACATTACCGTCACGTTCGCAAAACAGCCAATACGTGATTGTAATGATAAAAAAGTGACGGTAAAAATTTCGATTTACAAGTTAATAATTAGTTTCTAAACATTTGAAATATCACTACGAAAAGTATAACAGTATAATCGGTAAAAGTATATTTTTTGAAAGTAATATAAGCCAAAAGTTAAAGGTTATTGAAAATGACCCTTATATCTTAGGTGCGTTTGTGGTGGTACTATACGGTGGGCCGTAGCAACGGTAACAGGTACCGAATTAACATTCAATTTTTCCATATATATATTGACAAATATTTTATGTACATCCTCGTTTGGTTCCTCGGAGATGCCAAAAATGCGAATGTTATTCCTCGTAGAGTATTGCTCAATATAATTGAGTCTGTTTACCGTTTACTCTCCTTGTCTAACATCTCACACTTCGCACTACAGGTATTTAGCGTTAGTTCGACTTTTTTGTCAACATTTGAATAAAATCGTTGCTTTCAATAATATCTCATACTTTCTCTAATCGCGGACTTAATATCAGTAATTAGTTCACGTGTCAACGGCATCTTCGAAACTCGTAGTAGTACACACTGTTAACTTCAAAAATTTTCGATATTCCCAACCGGAAGTAGATCTTCTTGTGCACTTTATAAACAATAGCTATGTCATATGTACTTTAACATGAAGAATATCAACCAGCATCCCAATGAAAAGTTTGTGGTATCTACCTCCATTCTTATTTGGTGGCACAATGTAAAACTATCGCAAAATGATAGGAGCGACCACGAGATTCACTGTCTTTGACCCGTTATATGTGAGCGCATCATTACATTTTTGATTTAAAAAGTATTTCCACATATCTATCTCTGCCAATATTTTTATTGTAATATTGTTTTGCACGAGCCCAAATCATTTCGATAGCATTACAGTCGTTTTCTTTTGCTTTTCTGCTTTTGTCAATTGTGTTTCGTTATTTGTCAAATGACTTTCCATGTTTTTAAATGTCAGCTGAATTTGTCAAATGGAATTCCCTTTTTGTCAAATTACTTTCCCTTTATATCAATTGCTTTTCTTGCTTATATATAGGTATGTATACCTCTTACAATTAAAGTGAGAAATTTATTTTATATTTAGATACAAACACAGTGTAACATCTATGTAATATAAACATAACATAATTCAAAATTTCTTTTCGTTTTGCCGGATACGGTTAGAAAAATTTATGCAACATATAGGAAAACTAATAATACTGTAAAATTAAGTGCAGGACATCCGCAGTAAAAATTATTAAAAGCTCAAAAAGAACAGATTTGTGACTGGATTGACCTAGGTTGTTCTTTAACCCTCCGCCAGTTGCAATAAAAGTGCTTAAACCAATGGCCACTTCTTCAACAAATATCACTATCTCTTATTAATAGAGCAACTTTCCTTATTCTGTTAAAAAAGTATAATTTCTTCCTGAAAGAAGAAGTACACTGGACATTATTCAAGCTCGCTTTAATTATGCAGTGTAGTATAACAGAATGATCTTGGAAAGAGAAAAAATGTTTTTCATTGACCAATACGGAATACAAATATATTTTTGCGTTTCCTACGGAAGATTTGTGAAAAATACCAGAGCATCAAAAATAAAAGCACAGTTAAGAGGGCGCAATTATTCTGTTGCCGCTGTAATGAACATAAATTCATTGTATTTGTTTCAAAATCAAGATGTGCCCTTTAATGTACTGCACTTTTCTGAATTTCTGACAACGTTATTCAACATTTACATGATGACGGTGTAGAAGGGGCTCATATTATTGTGGACAATGTAAGACTCCATAAAAGTGATGGAGTTTTGAAGCTCATTAGAGGTCATGGTCATCCACAAAAAGAGTTACTCAGCCAGTGTAAGCAGAGGCACACAATGCATCTGAGCGTATACGTCCTCAAAATTGTTTGAATTATGTTCAACACATAGAGACATATTTACACAACTGTTTACAAAGAAATGAACTTTCAAATTGAGTTATGTTTAGATTACATAGATGTTACACTGTGTTTGTATCTAAATAAAAGAAATTCTCACTTTAATGAGTAAATTTTTATAGTTTTTTTTTTTTATAAGATGGTAGAGTTATACATACCTACATATAAACAAGAAAAGCAATTGATATAAAGGGAAAGTAATTTGACAAAAAGGGAATTCCATTTGACAAATTCAGGTGACGTTTAAAATCATGGAAACTCATTTGACAAATAGTGAAACGCAATTGACAAAAGCGGAAAAGCAAAAGAAAATGACTGTAAATTCGCAATGGCATGGAGGCAATGTCCATACTTCATGTCCATGATAATTTCTCTTTTTTCAAATTTTTAGGTCACGGTTATTAGTTCATATTTAGAGTTGGATCACAAGTTATATTATGTTTGTACAAGTATGTAATAACATCTATTTTACACCAAGCTGATGTAGGGTTAGGGGATATTTCTCTACTAATTGCGAATGATAAGGAGCATTGTCCATCACTGAGTGCTGGTTCTGCCAAATTACATATTAAATATTCTTCAATCCACTTCTTAAACATTTCACCATGATAATCCTCTTTTTATGACTTGTATACAAACACTAGTGAAGCATTTGGCACAAAACCTGACTTTGAACCAGCGTGTATTACAATATGTCGCTTGCCATCATAACCCTCAGGTTTACGAACACTCTGTATATCATTATCTTGTCAAGGCCGGCTTGGATTTCTCTAATTTTTTAAAATTTAAATCCAGTATTATGAAGTACACAATTTAAACTGCTTCTGCTTAATAAAATATAATTTTTTGGCAATTTCTGCAATTGCAGTTTGTATTGTAACATGCTTTTCTTAAATTGAGAATATTATTTCAATAATCAACATGTCTGAAGTCTTACTCTGTAAATACATTGTGTATAATGTATTTCGGATACTCATTTTAAAGCATTCTGCCAATTTTTTTGTTTTTGTTTTTTACGGGGCATTTTCTTCCCTGGGCTAGATAGAACAGCATTATTTATTTACCAGGTTTTACTGTAGCGATTCCTATTTTCGGAAATTTTCAAGCCGATCTCTTTCCACTGTTAATAGCATAGCTGTACCGCACCACGAACAATTATACCTTCCGATTGAAAGTATGCTACCCTCTTGTATTTAAATTATAAATGGCCAAGGCCCTAAACAAATTCGGTACCCAAATTCCAAGAAGGTAGTAAGTCAGACACCACCACGGTAATTAACCTTCTATTCAAATTTTAGGAGGACGCTTGTCAATTAATTAATCACCAACTTATAACACTCAGTCTTACCTCTTACTTCCCCAAGGGTCGATGTTAAATATGGGAGTCAGCACTGCCTCCAGCTACAGTCAGAGAAGGGCGAGTTCGAACACCGTACTAAGTCGAAGGTTAGGTTGTCAGGGCGCCTATCCGTAAAAATATGCTAAGCCCAACAGATATTCAGACCCCGGACCAGATCCAATGTAAAACTCCCCAGGTGATAAGAAAATAAGACCAACACACGCTCATTCAAACTTAACAAACAGTTTATTGAAATTTAACTCAGTTCTCAACAGTGTATTCCAATTACTGTACATATCCGGCTATATTATATAATCTTTGATTTTCAAGAGATATTTAAAACAAGGAAAAAAAACAATGAAAAGTAAATCACAAGCGCAACTCGGTTGCCAGTATTAAATTCTGAAGGATTAATTAAAACTTAAATGGTCACCCAAGGTGATCCACAACTCAAAATTATCAATGACGTACAATTACATAATTTAAGAAATTCGAAATGGCGAACACAAGAAATAATCTTAAAATTAAAATTAATTAACCAACAATATTCTTACAAGCACACAGTTATAAGGCAACTTGCCGAAAGTCCCTCCAAAGTCGAACAGTTTGATCGTGAATTGCAACACGTCAACACAAAAATAAAACACTCTGTATACCAGAGGCAACCGACAATCTATTCGACATCAGAGTGCAGACTCTAAGTTATAAAGTATCTAATTCTATTAAAAAAAAATTAGCGCTAGTTAACTATGCTTTACATAAGGAAATGTGATTAGATTAAATTCAATAATTTCTTACGAGATTATACAAAAATAAATTACAATCGTTGACTAATTGCATTAAATAACATCTAAGAATTTACACAAGACCGATGTGAGGCTACACTGCCCATACACATCCAAAATATAGTACAAGTTCTAAGTCCAAAAATAAAAAGGCTACGTAACGTCTCCAAAAATTACAAGTAACCTCCAATCTGAGGTCACTATAATTAATAAAACTACGTTAATTTAATTAATTCAAAACATAAAGGCTCACATGCCACAAGAAGTTAAAATAAAGTACACGATATTGACATAAATATTACCAAAACTGTTTAGTCAATAAACTCTACACTCTGGATAATATCAGGAAAATGTACACAGTCACAATACCTTAAGGAAAATCACATCCACAGCTACCAAACACGATACCTCCTACGGATCCACACGTTACAAGAAATCTGCTCTCCTATCTTCGGCTAACGACATCTCAAGAAAATAGCGTATGAAGGCTACAGAATTCCATTAATCTGTACCTTAATTATGTCTTCACCGCAAGATCCAGCAATAAATTTCCTGGCACCGTAAGATTACCATAGCACGTGGTTCTTAAATCTTAACCCCAACAAAAGTGCTCAAATGAGGTCTAGGCCATGCACCACACTAAAAGCTATATTTGAAGATAGAAACAACACAAATTAAAATCGATTAGACACGTGGAAAAAATACGTACAGCAATTAAACAATTCCTAGCCAGTGAAAGAAAATATCCTCGCAAGATTCAATCAAAACGCCAAAATTCAAAAATAACACTTGAGAAGTACTATAACATCCGCTTTTGTAAGCGATTACAGACGATAAAACTTCAAACTCTCCAACATTCCCAAGTAATGGCTAAGGAAAATGCTTCTGCTCTTGTGGTGCTTAACCCTTCCTCGACGACCGTTAAAGTGCAAGAGAAAGACTCTAACATGTCAAAGCCCGACCATCAAACGGAACACGACAATTGCTCTAAAAGACCGAACGATCCAATCCGATATTTTAAACGTACGACATAAACTCAGATTCAAATGACAATAGAAAAATGGAAAATAATTATAAATAATTTGTTACATAACTCTAAGCCCAAAAAGAAGTTCTAAAACGAAATTAGCAAAAAGTAAAAATAACAAATCTATTAAATAAAACATTGTACGCCATCTACCCGTCAACGCATGTATACGTTACACCCACCTGCGATAAGGCAGATCTCGTGGCAATAGGGATCTTACGAAAGTCCACACCAGATGACAGTAGTAGTAGGAAGATGACATAAATTTAATCCAAAATAAAATACGTATTCAACGATAAACTAAAATAATCCATTAAGGAATAAAATACAAAAAAAAAAATTGTAACAAGTACTAAACCCCATTCAATAAGCTGCTGGGCCAACACCATTCAGTCCCCCTCGCATATTTTCCGGAGTTGCAACAGAGTTAACATTTTAAAAGTTACACTGACAATTTTAAAATGTTAAATTGAATTAATAGCAAACCTCTCTAACCGATGCTTGCTAATAGCGAAAACATTGTAATTTATAATTCTATCTCCACATTAGTTTAAGACAAATTCTAGAATCTGCTTTTATTTATTATATATCGGTCTAATAGAGTCTTGTATACTATATTACTTTTAAAAGAATGAAATTTTAGTCTATGCCAAACAAAACAAATTCCAAGTATTTTAACATATTTCATCTTTATTCTTTAACTTTTGGAAGTCCTTGACTTCGATGAAATCTTCTAACTTCAGGAACGAACATTTCACACTCCTTGAATATGAATGCAGTCATCCATGCAGACTTCGAGTTTCTGTAGTGCACATGAAGTCGAAAATTGTTGAAACTTCGTGGGTTTTTTGCTTTTCCTATAACCAGTGGTGTCAGTTTATGTAGTTCGGTAGCATTAGTACATACGAAAAATGTTACTCGTTCTTTAGTTTTTCTACCAGGAGCAGTTTTTTCTGTACTGGATACAAAAGTTTTTCCTGGCAATAGCTTCCACAACAATCCATTCTCATCTGCATTGTTTAATATCTAAACTAAGCTTCTTAAGTTTAGTGGACTGTTTTTGTGTAAAAGGAGAAACATGTTCCGGTTGTGAAGATAACTTTTCACCACTTATTGATAAAAATCGTATTCCAAACCGTTTCTTAAATTTTTGCATCCACCCCGAACTAGCAGTAAATGTATGTTGATTTTCTTGCAATTTTTGATGAAAATATTTGGCTTTCTCGTTTAATATAATACCACTTACTCGTGCATGTCTTTCTCGTTGCTGTAGAAACCATTTATACAACACTTTTTCCATCTTGGGAATTCGGAAGTCCTAAGCGATTTTCTTTTTCCTGGTCCAGAAAATGTTTGAGCAATTGCCGACTTCATTTTTGATTCTTTTTTCTTGAGAGCACACACAGTCGACTTAGCAACCCCATATTTTTTTTGATAAAAAGGTTACTCCAAATCCTTTATGCACGTCTGATAAAAGCTTGGCTTTTTGTTCCAATGTAAAACAATTTGGTTTCTTATTAGGCGCCATTATAAGTCTGTGTTGTGTCCACAACGAAGTCTAGACAATGACTGACTATACGGCTGCACGTGTTGACTTGTTTCTGAATGAGACGATGGAGGAATGTGTTTCTTTTGTTCATGTTTTAGAGTGTGAACAATTTTGACGTTTACGTTTTGGGATACGTAAAATTCAAACCGCCCGTTCACGTTTTTGGATGTTCAAGTTATGGTATGTTCATATTATCGAGACGACTGTAATAAACTTTCCATCGGTGTTTCAGTAAGTTTTCTTTTCACACTTTTGGCATCTTGTTGTTCTTCGCTTCTTTTGCAATAAGCTGGTCTTTAATTGCGGAACTTCAATTCTTCAGCATCCTAGCTCTCTTCTGTGAATTTTGGTTTTTGTTTCTATGGGCATCGGATTTTGTCTTCGGAGATACTTTCAGGATAACATCTTTGCACGAAGTGTAACTGCAGCTCACTTGTGGTTCATTAAATACGTTCTTAGTTTCAGGTTGGTGGTCATCTCAGAAATTTTGCGCAAGCATTGGTCTTCCAGTTTCTTTCTCCACCGGAGCATCTGTAACTTCAGCAGGTAGAAAACGTTCGTCAGAAAATATTTCATCATTGAATGGGTAAATTCCTGTCATTTGAAAACTTTTTACGGCTTTCTCCATATTGGCAACTTGGAGAAATGCCATCGAATCATTTAATGACACACGAGATCCAGGGTTATTAGTGTGCCATAAATCACATTCATTTGCATACTGGTGTTTTAAAGATTCAAACACAGTGCAGTCACGGGGCTGTAGATGGTGACTGGTATGGGATGGGAGAGAAACCATTATAACATTATTTTCTCTTGCTTTATTTATTGTAGCGAGTCTCCTGTGACTATTGTTATTATCGAGGATTAATAATATTTTGTTCGGACTGGGTTTCACGTGTTGTATAATGTGGTCTAAATACTTGACGAAATGATCGGTATCCATCCATCCAGAACCATTTGCATAACTAACTGCACCTGGTGAACATCCTTTCATGAATAATTGGTTAATTCGCTGTCAGAGAGAAGAAAAAAGGTGGAGTGTAAGATCCTGCAGCTGAAATCCAACAAACTGATGTAACATGAAACCCACGATTAGGGTTCACTATCCGCTCGCCTTCTTTTTTCTTTTTTCGGCTAATATTTTTCCGCGAACTGGTAGTGAATTCACCTCAGTATCATCAGTGTTATACGTCTATCTGGTCTGGCTGAATATTATTGGCCTCTAAAGCTGATGGTACAACATCAAAAAACTTCTGAACCCTGTGGTTTATTAAATCCTGCCGCACGTGCTATGCTAGTGTGCTCAGGAACTCTAATAGAAAGTTGAAGATGTCTTTTTTTAAAACCTGAGAACCAGTCATTACCCGCCAATTTCGCAGTCTTGCTAAATGGATGCATTTTTTCTGTTAGCTCAAATGCAAACAGACTAGCATCCAAAGGGGTTATTCCATTTCCAAGTCTAAAAGATGCTACACTAAGTCAGTAAGGCTATAGAAGAATATCAGAATCTTGAAATAAATGTGCTAAGGAATATATAAAGGATAGAATAATATAATTATATGTCACGGTATAGGAAGATATCAACATTTCTACACAAGATTAGGAATCAAGGGATGTTATAACCTAGCATACCAGGAGGAATGTTAGTAATAGTAACTCCGGGCTTAGGTCTAGCTTTAGCTGCAGAATTGGGATCTTGTTCTTTGCCCCTTAATGTATGAAAGTCCAGCACTTCTTGTGCTACCTGTCCTGCTACTCCTACTCGTTTCAGTGGTTGGAGTGTGGCTAGTCTTAAGGAAGTAGCCGGAGCCTGTGTGTCCAACTGTCCTACATTATATTGATTCCAACTAGCAGTTCCTCCGGCCTTCTTATCAAATACTGCGCAAAATACAAGATCAGGATATTTCGCCACTTGGGAAGCATCGGGTAATCCATTGAAGATATAATAATAATCGAACGAGTAGTCATTCTGTTGGTTGTTGAAATCTCTTCTGATATTGTTATAAGCTACCTCACAGTCTAATGATTGCTCCACCACTGACGTAATAAGATGGGCTTCTGTCACATGACTGCTGGAATCTGTAAGCCAGCATGAATGATGTCATTCCAACTTCCTTTAGAACTAGTTGAAGTTGGTCCCTTACAGCAGTTGCTGTTTTAGATATTGTATTTGGTGGTAGAAGGGATAAGAATGGAATATATAGAGACCTACGGTGAAAGGATCTGTCTTGTAAAAATTTTCCTGGGAACTCGAGGCCCCATCCTAATACAGGAATAATACCAGGGGTTGGAGTGGGAGCACCTAGTTTGATGAACAAGGGAATAGTGCGTGGTTTACTTCCAACCTTTGAAATGCTAGCCATACAAAAGAAACCCCATTCGCTATCAGTTTAATCGTAAGTCCTGATAGGTCCTTAACAAGGTCTATATCTGCTTGGGTCGCTTGGTAGATAATCACAGAGCCGCTGAGAACCTCATCCACAATGCTTTGAATATAACTGTCATATTGGTTATCCGTCAAATGAAACAGAGCATCCCAGGTAAAAAGTAATAATTTCATTAATCATATCTGGGTTCGGTGGATATGGAGGGGCGTTACTAAAAAAACTGGTTCTGGAGACCAGAGGAATATTTGTTGTAGGTGATCTCACACACAAATACTTGATGATTAATTTTCCAATCAATATCTGCATATCTCTGATAGTGAAACCTATAGAGGGAACTCTTGCATCTGTAACATCTGATACTTGATAAGGTAGTGTTCCTAGAGGAGCTGCAACTCGGTTGCCCCATAATGTAGTGAGCTGGTTGAGTAAATTTGCATTCGTGATGTTGACTGTAGGGTCAACTTTCCTCAATGTTTCGTATGCCTCTTTAATCGCTAATAAACTTTGAGGGTGTAATGCCCATACTTTAGTTGCATCTATAGGGGAAATTTTTGGAGCAGTAAAACCCCGTACAGCTATAATTTTTTGTTGCCCATGAAATGTTAATCTTATATCCCAGGTTTTGAATTTCCATTGTATAGCATAATTGGTTAAATCATTAGATGTTGGGGCCCATGCTAGTGAGAAATTGTCGAAATCTTCTTCAAGACTATCTGTTAAAGCTAATCTTTGTCTCTTGTTGTTCAGTAAAAACTTGTTTAAAATGGTCGTTCCTTGCAGCTTTTGGCAATTAATTGCTTATTTTTCCGTTGCAGTAGGAAAAAATTTATGCTGGTAGCACGAAAATTCCTGTAGCACTCATGCAACATACCGCTGTAACAGTCGCCCCTATTTCTGCGCTGGAAATCTTACATACCGTTTTTTTACCAGTGGGGTCAAAACTTTTTGCTTTGTTTGGAGCAGTAGAGAACCCTGTCTTATCCATGTTAAATTTCCTATGAGCAAGAAATCTTTTAAATTATTATAAAACGTTGTCACTTGGACTTTATTGAACCCAGTAGCTCTTGCCATGCTACAGTTCTCTGGAACCCTCACAGAGAGTTTGTTTCTTTTGCAAAACCCCTTTAACCAGTCCTTGCCAGCAGTTTTCTTTTCTTGGTTAAACCTAGTGGATACCTAGTTCATATCAGCATAATCAAATTAAGCCATAAAATCTTGAATCCGGGTCTCGGCAATGCTGAGCTCGCTCTTGTTCCATCTTATCAGTCAGCGCCCGCTTAAAACGTCCTAGCGATGCCGGAATTGTATCCAGAAACAGAAAAAAAAAGATAGGCTAGTCGCAATTTTGATTTAAGCGATTTAAAACATAGTAACTGTGGCGTAATAAAATATTATTATTATAATGTAGGCTGAAAGTTAAAGGAAATATACGTCAGATAAACTTAAATATTAACTATTCTGATCTTACCGCTTTTAATCTTTTTCTCAAGGTGCACTTGTTGATGTCTAATTCTCGAGCTACTTCCCTTTTGCTATTCACAGCCTCTAATTTACGGCGAGCTTCATGAATTATGTCTCCAGTAATGAGTTTTCTATTTGTTTTTGTCGTATAAAGTGCCATTTCACTAGAATGAAATAACTGTAGAAGAAAAAAACCATCAGCCCTAAGGTGCTATAGGTACAATAAAATCTAAGAAAATAGCAGCAGCGGATATTTATTTCTTTTAAATAAAAACTACTGTGCGCACTCTTAGCCTCCCTCGTGGAGTTTCACAAAATAACCGATAGATACCACCACTTACCAGATAGAGAAACGCTGGGCACGTCATTATGAAGGCAAACAGATGTTCTTTACTATGATGTTTGTTTACAATATTTTTTGCTTTTATTGCTAGAAACTATTTGTATTCTACGTTCTAAAAGTTACATAAAAAGTACAAAAGATGAACTTTACCTTGTGTATTCCAAACAAGTATGAGAAGACCAACACTATTAAGGCATACTCTTCTACTCCAGTAGACACACTAACACGACACAACTGTTCTCTGCGGAGCTGCTAACAACATGCAATTTCCCTGTGAACTCTTAGCCGCCTGCGTACTCTTACCCCCCGTTACCCTACCATTAAACATTTGTAATATAAGATTGTCTTTTTTATCGCTTTCCATTGTGCCTGTTGCCGCTTTTTCGTTTTCTGCTTGGTTATGTTTTTCCTTTTTCTTTTTTAATTTTTCCGAAACAAAACATCTGACCTCAACTAGAACTACGGACGTCTACTACCATATTAGAATAAATCTTCTTATCTTCTTACTAACACTATTTACTTAATATACATTAACAAGGGGCATATATGTACAGTCATTATTGGAATACATCATAACTACTTAATACTATTGCGTTGCCAACTTAACATTTTTATGACACAAAATCACATTTCAACAATTACATTAAAATCAATACTTTGTTCACGGTGACATTCAAACTACACCGTCATTGTTGTAACTGAAATAAAATGCGAAATGCACGGCTCTCTTGCTACGTATATTTGACATGATCCTAAAGGTGGCGCTTCCCGTAAAAAATAAATCATGTGAACTTATGTGTCCCGCCGGTCCCCTGTGCCCCCTCTTCTTCTACAATATTAGGAATAATATTTACACTTTTATCTAAAAATGTATATATCGCTCATTATGAGCTGTATTTTGTGCACACATATACAACAATGATTGCTATTATTATTGTTATTTTCAGAAAATGCGTCACATCGCTAATGGACAATCAAGTAGTAGAAGCAAAGAAACGCAAAACAGGAAAATTTCAGACGTACAAATGCACTCAATGCAAATATGCAGCGAGGTACAAAGGAGCTCTCAAGGTGCACGTGGATAAGATACATATTAATGGTGAAATGAAAGAAAGCGTGAAATATCCTGTAAGAACAAAACATTCAAAACTTCCGCAATTCTCACAGAATGATATGAATCAATTTGAATGCCCCGCGTGTGAGTATCGAACAAAATGTGGATCTCACATGACTAGACATTTCACGACAAGTCATCTTAGAGAATTTAGATATAAGTGTGAGATTTGTGATTTCAAAACTAACGATATGTCACATTTAAGCATTCATATACTAGCTAAACATCTTAAGCAATTTAATAATAAGTGCTTGAGGTGTGGCTACGAAACCAACTACAAGACTCAATTGGACTGTCATATAAGAACAAAACATCTTGGGATATTTAGTTATCACTGCTCGAAATGCAGTTTCAAGACAAACCATAAGACACAATTAATCTTTCATATAAAAAGCAAACATCTTAAGGCATTTGATTATAAATGCTTGAAATGTAACTTCGAGACAAACAGTAAGTTTAAATTAAATATTCATATAAAAACCGTACATCTTAAGGTGTTTGATTATAAGTGTCCGAAATGTAAATATGAAACAAACCGAAAGGGAATGTTAAACATTCATATAAAAACCCAACATCTTAAAGAATTTAATTATAAGTGCACGAAATGTGATTATGGAACATATCGCAAGGCAATGTTAAGCATTCATATGAGTAGGGTACTTACGCCGATTCTGGCGCCTCCTCCCCCTCTCACCCAGCTCCCCCTCACCCCCCTCGCCCTAGTGGCGCCCTCTGCCAACCCAACTGATGTGGCGCCCCCTCGCGGTCGCCAACCCAACTAAAAATTGCAGATTTCATCATTACCAACCCAACTAAAATTGCAGATTTCATCATTACCAACCCAAGTGATGTGGCGCCCCCTCGCGGCCTCCAACCCAACTAAAAATTGCAGATTTCATCATTACCAACCCAACTAAAAATTGCAGATTTCATCATTACCAACCCAACTAAAAATGGCAGATTTCATCATTACCAACCCAACTGATGTGGCCCCCTCGTGGTCGCCAGCCCAAAATGGCAGATTTCATCATTACCAACCCAATGTGACGCCCTCTCACAGCCACTAACCAAGAAATGGTATCTCTCATGATTACCAACCTAACTAATGCAGCATCCTCTCACGGTCACTAGCCAAACTAAGGTGACGTCAGACGAAATGGCTGACCATCAAGATGGTCTTTGCTTCTAGAGAATTCCTGAATAAATTACTAAGCTTGCTATCGCGCTTCTCAATATACTTCAAACAGGTCTAAACATGTTTCCAGCGGAAACCACAACGGCTGTCTGCTTCTGTGATAGCCGCATGCTTGAAATGTATATCTTACTTATAAAATAAAATAAAACAAACAATGTATTTATTATTATTAATTAACAATATGACCAAGTTTCATACCCTCAAGATGGTCGATAAAAATATAAACTTTATATCTAAGATCGGCATACCATTTCAAAATTATAAAATAAATATACAGTATGCTTCTGTGATAGCCGCACGCTTGAAATGCATATCTTACTTATAAAATAAAATAAAACAAACAATGTATTTATTATTATTAATTAACAATATAACCAAGTTTCATACCCTCAAGATGGTCGATAAAAATATAAACTTTATATCTAAGATCGGCATACCATTTCAAAATTATAAAATAAATATACAGTATGCTACTGGACGAGATAGCAACCAAGTATGAATATACAGGACGTTTCAAAGGTAGGATAGAATAGCAAGATGGCCGCCAAAAATCTAATAAACTAAGGTGACGTCAGGCATCCAATCTATCAAAACCATGCACTCAAACTCCTATGAAACATCATCTCAAAACCATCGCTAGAATCAGCTCACAACCGGGTCATGAAGCAGTTCTGAAACCCCTATATTAAAACCACACATTCAAACCACTATCAAATCCCTCTTTTCTCAAAAAGCCATCCAACCATCCATCAATCCATCCATCCATCCATACATCCATCAATCCATCCATCCAACCATCAATCCATCCATCCATCCATCCATCCATACATCCATCCATCCATCCATCCAACCATCCATCCTCAAAACAATACTTTCAAGTCCATTAATCCATCCATCCATCTGGACGAGATAGCAACCAAGTATAAATATACAGGACGTTTCAAAGGTAGGGATTTTTAGAAAAGCAAGATGGCGAATCCAAGATGGCCGCCAAAAATCTAATAAACTAATGTCACGTCAAGCATCCAATCTATCAAAACCATGCACTCGAACTCCTATGAAACATCATCTCAAAACCATCGCCAGAATCAGCTCACGTCATGAAGCGGTTCTGAAACCCCTATATTAAAACCACACATTCAAACCACTATCAAATCCCTCTTTTCTCAAAAAGCCATCCAACCATCCATCAATCCATCCATCCATACATCCATACATCCATCCATCCATCCATCCATCCATCCATCAATCCATCCATCCATCCATACATCCATCCAACCATCCATCCAACCATCCATCCAACCATCCATCCATCCAACCATCCATTAATCCATCCATCCATCTGGACGAGATAGCAACCAAGTATGAATATACAGGACGTTTCAAAGGTAGGGATTTTTAGAAAAGCAAGATGGCGAATCCAAGATGGCCGCCAAAAATCTAATAAACTAAGGTGTCGTCAGGCATCCAATCTATCAAAACCATGCACTCAAACTCCTATGAAACATCATTTCAAAACCATCGCTAGAATCAGCTCACGTCATGAAGCGGTTCTGAAACCCCTATATTAAAACCACACATTCAAACCACTATCAAATCCCTCTTTTCTCAAAAAGCCATCCAACCATCCATCAATCCATCCATCCATCCATCCATCCATCCATACATCCATCCATCCATCCAACAATCAATCCATCCATCCATCCATCCATACATCCATCCATCCATCCATCCATACATCCATACATCCATCCATCCATCCATCCAACAATCAATCCATCCATCCATCCATCCATACATCCATCCATCCATCCATCCATCCAACCATCCATCCATCCATGCATCCAACCATCCATCCATCCATCCATCCATCTGGATAACATAGCAACCAAATATTAATATACAGAACATTTCAAAGGTAGGGATTTTTAGAAAAGTAAGATAGCGAATCCAAGATGGCCGCCAAAAATCTAATAAACTAAGGTGACGTCAGGCGAAATGGCCGACTATCAATATGATCGATCAAAATATAAACTCAACTTCTAGAAAATACCCAACTCCATATCACGCATCACAACAACAACCACCACCACAACCACCCAACATAGTTTCAAACGCCACAACACCAGACCAACTTAAGAAGATACATCTAGGTCAATCCCCAACACAACATACTTTCAAACGCCACCACCGCGGATTTACATCTAAGATCGGCATACTTTGTCAAAATCATAAAATAAATATATAGTATGGTACTGGATAACATAGCAACCAAACATGAATATACAGGACATTTCAAAAGTAAGACTTTTAGAAAAGTAAAATAATGAGCCCATATTTTAAGAAAACAATTTATTAAAAATAAAACAACTACACACATCAAACAAACCTCAACCATACTTTCAATTTCACAAATATCAAAATTTAAACAAAACAATCAAATGCAAAGGCAAGGAATGTTCTCGAGATGACCCATATAGTGCAATATAACAATGCAGTAAAACGATAGAGGTGAGATACATGGTCTATCAAAAATTTTTATTACCCACTTTTTTTTCAGCAATCAAAACTTTTTTGACAAAACACTATACATATGAAAATAGACATAACATTAAATATTTCCATTTTAGAGATACCCCAGTTTAATCTCAATTTTAAATAACATAAATTCTTAAATTGATTTAGTTAACTTTCTTATAATATTTAAAAAAAGGTTGAAAAAGAAAACATACTAAGTCCCACAACAGATAAAATATGTACTATCTTTTTACACTTCATGTTTAGTACTATCATTAGAAGAAATATGCTTGAGGTACAGCTTTTAATATGAAATTTAGAGGTTTTTATGCAAAATACATAGTTTATCACTAATAAAACTAATTTTGAAACACATTGTCCACATAGCAAATACCACTTCCTGTACATTTTAAAAAATAACAATTTTTATATATCATAAAAGAACCAAACAAAAAACTAATATAAAGACAGCATTAACGTTCTAACCAAAAGATTTACAAAAATATTAAATATATACTTGTTCTAAAAATGCTTCTATCTCTCTTTTACAGTTTATGTTTGTACAGCAGCGAATGTATTACATTTCCTTTGAAATTACATAAAAATCCATGCAATACACTTAAAACATTTGAAAAATCATGTTTGGTAAGCCCACTATATATCAATATTTAAGACAAAAAATTATTATTAATTTTCCATCTACAGATACCCCTGCTTAATATCAATTTGAATTAACATAAATTCATAAAATGAGTCTATCTTTTACAGTTCGTGGGTTGTACTATCATTAGAAGAAATATGATTGACGAGCGGCTTTTAATATGAAATTTAGAGGTTTTTACACAAAAACATAGTTTATGCCTAATAAAAACTAATTTTGAAACACATTGTACACATAGCAAATACCACTTCCTATACATTTAAAAAATAACAATGTTTATACATCATAAAAGAACGAAACAAAAAAAACTAATATAAAGACAGCATTAACGTTCTAACCGAATTCGAGCCATACTTTCCCATGTTTTGTGAGCTGTTGCATTGTCCTGTTGGAAATACCTATGTAAAAGTTCGTCATCATGAAGATTTTGTAAAAACGGTTCAAGTAAATTATTTCGATATCTCTCAGCATTTATCGATCCTTCAAAAAACACAGGTCCAAATATACACCTTCTAGAAACCGCTAGCCAAACACCAATTTTCTGCGGATGGAGAGGCGATTGAATAAACTCATGAGGATTCTCCGAAGACCAAATACGCATATTTTGTTTGTTTATATAGCCGGATAGGTGAAACCATTCTTTTTGTATATATTTGTAGAGTAAAAGCAGCATTCGATCGACTAAGAAATAGTAGCACTTAAAACATTTGAAAAATCATGTTTGGTAAGCCTACTATTTAAGACAAAAATTATTATTTATTTCCATTTACAACAGATAGCCCACTATTTATCAATATTTAAGGGCAAAAAATTATTATTAATTTCCCCATTTACAACAGATTTCCTTGTTTAATCTCAATTTTTGAATAACATAAATTCTTAAATTGATTTAGTTAACTTTCTTATAATATTTAAAAAAGGACGAGAAAGAAAACATACTAAGTCTCACAACGGATAAAATATATGCTATCTTTTACAGTTCATGTTTTTGTACTATCATTACAAGAAATAAGCCTCGCGATTAGCTTTTAATCTGAAATTTAGATGCTTCATAAAACCACCTCAGAGACACTAAAAAATTATGATTCTCAGCTCAACCAACCATTCAAAAAGTTGATACATCAAATTCATGAATATTAATATCACTCTACACTCTTAATAAAAAATTTAGCAGAAGTCTCACATTAAATGAATACAAAATTTATATATGCACTACATTAAATGAAGATTGAATTTTATACACTGCTTATATCACCAGAAATTTTGTTACAAGATTATATGATTAGATAGACTCATGACTAAGCCTAAACGGACACCAGGCTTTCAATATGTAGTAAAGTTTTTTTTTTCTTCATACATTTAATATAAACTAATGATCTATCTTTAGAAAGCATCCACAGGTCCATTAGAACTTGTGGGTGGTGCAACATCTACTTTAACCCTCTTCTTAGGCGGTCCGGCAACATGCTCACATGTATCCACACCCTCCCTACAAATACCGCAAACAAAATTGCGGTGGAGAGTATTCACATGTCGCTCCATGCTATCACGCCGGGTGAAGGATTTTCCGCAAATGATGTAATTCATTCTATGAAAAACAAATTAAAAATAATTAATATAATAAATTTAAGAGAATAAAAAGCTATTGAAACCTAATTTTTAATATATCGAAATTGCTAATTTATTTGACTGATCCGCATATATTTAACTAAAAAATACCTGTATTATTCAGAATTTATTTAAATTATTAAAAAAAATCTCTTTAAAGAACCATATAAAATAATTAACTTAATTATATAAATTTACATTAAAAACAATTTAAAGAAAGCACTAAATGCAAAAAATGCTTGTATTATACAAAATTTATTTAAATTATTGAAAAAATCTTTTTAAAGAACCGTATAAAATAATCAACTTAATTATATAAATTTACACGCTTAAACGTTAAAAACAATATAAAGAAGCTACTAAATGCATATAAAATACTTTGAGGCACCCTGGATTAATTGTATATAAAAATAATATTCAATAAAATATTCAATAAAATTAGCACCATTAAATTATTAAGAATAGCCTTATAATTGAAAAACAATTTTTAAAAAGTCCTATAAAATTTTAGAGTGGTAGAAAAACTATGATCCGCGTATATTTAACTAAAAATACCTGTATTATTGAGAATTTATTGATAAAACCTTATAAAATAATCAATTTAATAATATAAATTTACGCACCTAAAAATTTAAAAAAAAGAAAACAATATAAAGAAGCTACTAAATACAAATAAAATACTTGAAACATATCCTGGATTAATTGTATATAAAAATAATATTCAATAAAATATTAATAAAATTTACGCCATTAAATTATTAAAAATAGTCTAATTGAAAAAACAATTTTTAAAAAGCCCTATGAAATTTTAGAGTGGTAGAAAAACTAATGAAAAATATTGCAAGTTAATATTATATAAATTAGGGTTTCTAAATACCTTATAGTAAACACAAACAAGCACTAAAAACGATGTTGACTGTTTAAAGACACTGGTTATAATAAAATTAAATATGCCGATCTACATATATATAGATACACATCTGTTTTTTCCCGCGCATACATATATATACATATATACGTATGCGACCAGAGGTAATTTAGCGCTGTAAAATGCCTTTCTCACGGTGGTCCGGCTACAATAGGCCCTTTTTCACACACACACACACACACACACATATATATATATATATATATATATATATATATATATATGTATATGTATGTATGTGAACGGAGATAATTAGTAGCGGCCACATTCCATTCTCACGGGTGACTGTGTGTTCTAAAGCATCTGTTTAATTTTTAGCGTCGCATACCTGCATCCAATGAGGGTCTCGAGTCCGGGAATTTCGTCTTTCTACCTGTACAGATAGATCTGTCTTTATATAAAATTCGTATATATTAACTATGATTTTAGTTTTAAAATAAAAAATAATAAGAAGGTTAAAATAATTCGTTATTTTGTAGATAGTTGCATAGAGCTAAAACATTATTTTGCATGCATATACATTCTCCAGTAGTTTTATTATTATGATAAAAACAATGATTGACATTTTTAATAAGCTTTGGTACATCATTAAAATATTCCAGTAAATTAAATGCTAATGATGTAAAAATACCTAAAAATATTTCGTAAAACAAGAGTATTTTAGTTAAATATACGGAGATCCATATGAAAAACTACGAAAGTTATATTAATGTTAAATATTAAATAATTTAATTAAATGAAAACACATCGTTTCACAAAAATTATGTTTTATTAAACACAAGATGTACATTTCATTTACCATAACAGTACATTATAAACCTTTCTTAATATTGATGATACAGGATCAGTTAAATTAGTATAGTTGTTAAGAAATTGGAGGAGCATTTGATAGTATTTTCTTCATAAAAGTAGTATGTATTGTAATATAAGATAGTGTTATAAACTATACAATAAATATTATTCAGTATTGGAATACACAATGAATAACACAAATTTGAGTAGAGAAAGATAAATATTTCTAATTGCACATGTGTGAATTTGAATCTATCGGGAATATACAGAGTAATTATTTACATCTGATGGTGAAACATGGTCGCGTATTTTATATCATTCAGTAATTTAATTTGCTCTATAGCCAGACAATGAGGTGGATGCTAAGCATTAATGTGTACACACGTAATGTTATGATCGTCAGTGTAACATATATATTCAAGTCTAACACAAACTTTTTGATTTATTGAAACCCCAATAGAAATTATCACTATTTCGAGAAGAATAGTCATGTACCTGTACATATTTAAAGCCGCTGAAGTATGAGTACATTAACAGCTGTATACGCATGTCTTTATCATCCACTTTAATGTGTTACTGTAATTCCAGTTACTTTTTTTTTATTTATACGTACATATATTGTGAATTATTACACTAATTATAAAACAAAATTAATTATAGATAGACAAACATTATGCTGGTATATTGCAAACATGTAATGCTAAGATAATCAGAGTGATATATACATACATGTAAAGAAATTTATAGTTTATTCAATCTCTTATTAAAAGAGTTATTAATATTTTTCAAATGAATACCTGGCAGTGGTGGAAAACTGTTGAAATTTGGATAGATTAATAGTTACATATGCGAGCTTCAGAATAGCTTCTGAACATGTTGGGGAGAGGTTTAAACTGCTTTCTATTCAACATGAACTCCGGTGAACTTGTTAAAAAAAAAACCGGTTCTGTATCGGTTCAGCTTGACAGGAGCGGCTTTTAGAATTCTAAGTCATGAATGGCGCACCACAGATAGGTATTTTTTTATTAAACTGTATTATCACACCCTCTTCCGATGCCGATGCTTCACCATTTATCTTAGGGATATCCTCAGGGCTATAGCCGGATCAGCAAGAATTGCAGAACCAGCACCAGCCGTGATTATATCCTTAAGATAATTGGTGAAGCATCGGCTTCGGAAGAGGGTATGATAATACAGTTTAATAAAAAAATACCTATCTTTGGTGCGCCATTCATGACTTAGAATTCTAAAAGCCGCTCCTGTCAAGCTGAACCGATACAGAACCGGTTTTTTTTTAACAAGTTCACCGGAGTTCATGTTGAATAGAAAGCAGTTTAAACCTCTCCCCAACATGTTCAGAAGCTATTCTGAAGCTCGCATATGTAACTATTAATCTATCCAAATTTCAACAGTTTTCCACCACTGCCAGGTATTCATTTGAAAAATATTAATAACTCTTTTAATAAGAGATTGAATAAACTATAAATTTCTTTACATGTATGTATATATCACTCTGATTATCTTAGCATTACATGTTTGCAATATACCAGCATAATGTTTGTCTATCTATAATTAATTTTGTTTTATAATTAGTGTAATAATTCACAATATATGTACGTATAAATAAAAAAAAAGTAACTGGAATTACAGTAACACATTAAAGTGGATGATAAAGACATGCGTATACAGCTGTTAATGTACTCATACTTCAGCGGCTTTAAATATGTACAGGTACATGACTATTCTTCTCGAAATAGTGATAATTTCTATTGGGGTTTCAATAAATCAAAAAGTTTGTGTTAGACTTGAATATATATGTTACACTGACGATCATAACATTACGTGTGTACACATTAATGCTTAGCATCCACCTCATTGTCTGGCTATAGAGCAAATTAAATTACTGAATGATATAAAATACGCGACCATGTTTCACCATCAGATGTAAATAATTACTCTGTATATTCCCGATAGATTCAAATTCACACATGTGCAATTAGAAATATTTATCTTTCTCTACTCAAATTTGTGTTATTCATTGTGTATTCCAATACTGAATAATATTTATTGTATAGTTTATAACACTATCTTATATTACAATACATACTACTTTTATGAAGAAAATACTATCAAATGCTCCTCCAATTTCTTAACAACTATACTAATTTAACTGATCCTGTATCATCAATATTAAGAAAGGTTTATAATGTACTGTTATGGTAAATGAAATGTACATCTTGTGTTTAATAAAACATAATTTTTGTGAAACGATGTGTTTTCATTTAATTAAATTATTTAATATTTAACATTAATATAACTTTCGTAGTTTTTCATATGGATCTCCGTATATTTAACTAAAATACTCTTGTTTTACGAAATATTTTTAGGTATTTTTACATCATTAGCATTTAATTTACTGGAATATTTTAATGATGTACCAAAGCTTATTAAAAATGTCAATCATTGTTTTTATCATAATAATAAAACTACTGGAGAATGTATATGCATGCAAAATAATGTTTTAGCTCTATGCAACTATCTACAAAATAACGAATTATTTTAACCTTCTTATTATTTTTTATTTTAAAACTAAAATCATAGTTAATATATACGAATTTTATATAAAGACAGATCTATCTGTACAGGTAGAAAGACGAAATTCCCGGACTCGAGACCCTCATTGGATGCAGGTATGCGACGCTAAAAATTAAACAGATGCTTTAGAACACACAGTCACCCGTGAGAATGGAATGTGGCCGCTACTAATTATCTCCGTTCACATACATACATATACATATATATATATATATATATATATGTGTGTGTGTGTGTGTGTGTGTGAAAAAGGGCCTATTGTAGCCGGACCACCGTGAGAAAGGCATTTTACAGCGCTAAATTACCTCTGGTCGCATACGTATATATGTATATATATGTATGCGCGGGAAAAAACAGATGTGTATCTATATATATGTAGATCGGCATATTTAATTTTATTATAACCAGTGTCTTTAAACAGTCAACATCGTTTTTAGTGCTTGTTTGTGTTTACTATAAGGTATTTAGAAACCCTAATTTATATAATATTAACTTGCAATATTTTTCATTAGTTTTTCTACCACTCTAAAATTTCATAGGGCTTTTTA
The DNA here is from genome assembly GCA_963170755.1 of Amphimallon solstitiale. Lineage (NCBI taxonomy): Eukaryota > Metazoa > Arthropoda > Insecta > Coleoptera > Scarabaeidae > Amphimallon > Amphimallon solstitiale. Next base: position 421,457 of record CAUJHA010000079.1, on the reverse strand, counting down.
AAAATTGTTTTTTCAATTAGACTATTTTTAATAATTTAATGGCGTAAATTTTATTAATATTTTATTGAATATTATTTTTATATACAATTAATCCAGGATATGTTTCAAGTATTTTATTTGTATTTAGTAGCTTCTTTATATTGTTTTCTTTTTTTTAAATTTTTAGGTGCGTAAATTTATATTATTAAATTGATTATTTTATAAGGTTTTATCAATAAATTCTCAATAATACAGGTATTTTTAGTTAAATATACGCGGATCATAGTTTTTCTACCACTCTAAAATTTTATAGGACTTTTTAAAAATTGTTTTTCAATTATAAGGCTATTCTTAATAATTTAATGGTGCTAATTTTATTGAATATTTTATTGAATATTATTTTTATATACAATTAATCCAGGGTGCCTCAAAGTATTTTATATGCATTTAGTAGCTTCTTTATATTGTTTTTAACGTTTAAGCGTGTAAATTTATATAATTAAGTTGATTATTTTATACGGTTCTTTAAAAAGATTTTTTCAATAATTTAAATAAATTTTGTATAATACAAGCATTTTTTGCATTTAGTGCTTTCTTTAAATTGTTTTTAATGTAAATTTATATAATTAAGTTAATTATTTTATATGGTTCTTTAAAGAGATTTTTTTTAATAATTTAAATAAATTCTGAATAATACAGGTATTTTTTAGTTAAATATATGCGGATCAGTCAAATAAATTAGCAATTTCGATATATTAAAAATTAGGTTTCAATAGCTTTTTATTCTCTTAAATTTATTATATTAATTATTTTTAATTTGTTTTTCATAGAATGAATTACATCATTTGCGGAAAATCCTTCACCCGGCGTGATAGCATGGAGCGACATGTGAATACTCTCCACCGCAATTTTGTTTGCGGTATTTGTAGGGAGGGTGTGGATACATGTGAGCATGTTGCCGGACCGCCTAAGAAGAGGGTTAAAGTAGATGTTGCACCACCCACAAGTTCTAATGGACCTGTGGATGCTTTCTAAAGATAGATCATTAGTTTATATTAAATGTATGAAGAAAAAAAAACTTTACTACATATTGAAAGCCTGGTGTCCGTTTAGGCTTAGTCATGAGTCTATCTAATCATATAATCTTGTAACAAAATTTCTGGTGATATAAGCAGTGTATAAAATTCAATCTTCATTTAATGTAGTGCATATATAAATTTTGTATTCATTTAATGTGAGACTTCTGCTAAATTTTTTATTAAGAGTGTAGAGTGATATTAATATTCATGAATTTGATGTATCAACTTTTTGAATGGTTGGTTGAGCTGAGAATCATAATTTTTTAGTGTCTCTGAGGTGGTTTTATGAAGCATCTAAATTTCAGATTAAAAGCTAATCGCGAGGCTTATTTCTTGTAATGATAGTACAAAAACATGAACTGTAAAAGATAGCATATATTTTATCCGTTGTGAGACTTAGTATGTTTTCTTTCTCGCCCTTTTTTAAATATTATAAGAAAGTTAACTAAATCAATTTAAGAATTTATGTTATTCAAAAATTGAGATTAAACAAGGAAATCTGTTGTAAATGGGGAAATTAATAATAATTTTTTGCCCTTAAATATTGATAAATAGTGGGCTATCTGTTGTAAATGGAAATAAATAATAATTTTTGTCTTAAATAGTAGGCTTACCAAACATGATTTTTCAAATGTTTTAAGTGCTACTATTTCTTAGTCGATCGAATGCTGCTTTTGCTCTACAAATATATACAAAAAGAATGGTTTCACCTATCCGGCTATATAAACAAACAAAATATGCGTATTTGGTCTTCGGAGAATCCTCATGAGTTTATTCAATCGCCTCTCCATCCGCAGAAAATTGGTGTTTGGCTAGCGGTTTCTAGAAGGTGTATATTTGGACCTGTGTTTTTTGAAGGATCGATAAATGCTGAGAGATATCGAAATAATTTACTTGAACCGTTTTTACAAAATCTTCATGATGACGAACTTTTACATAGGTATTTCCAACAGGACAATGCAACAGCTCACAAAACATGGGAAAGTATGGCTCGAATTCGGTTAGAACGTTAATGCTGTCTTTATATTAGTTTTTTTTGTTTCGTTCTTTTATGATGTATAAACATTGTTATTTTTTAAATGTATAGGAAGTGGTATTTGCTATGTGTACAATGTGTTTCAAAATTAGTTTTTATTAGGCATAAACTATGTTTTTGTGTAAAAACCTCTAAATTTCATATTAAAAGCCGCTCGTCAATCATATTTCTTCTAATGATAGTACAACCCACGAACTGTAAAAGATAGACTCATTTTATGAATTTATGTTAATTCAAATTGATATTAAGCAGGGGTATCTGTAGATGGAAAATTAATAATAATTTTTTGTCTTAAATATTGATATATAGTGGGCTTACCAAACATGATTTTTCAAATGTTTTAAGTGTATTGCATGGATTTTTATGTAATTTCAAAGGAAATGTAATACATTCGCTGCTGTACAAACATAAACTGTAAAAGAGAGATAGAAGCATTTTTAGAACAAGTATATATTTAATATTTTTGTAAATCTTTTGGTTAGAACGTTAATGCTGTCTTTATATTAGTTTTTTGTTTGGTTCTTTTATGATATATAAAAATTGTTATTTTTTAAAATGTACAGGAAGTGGTATTTGCTATGTGGACAATGTGTTTCAAAATTAGTTTTATTAGTGATAAACTATGTATTTTGCATAAAAACCTCTAAATTTCATATTAAAAGCTGTACCTCAAGCATATTTCTTCTAATGATAGTACTAAACATGAAGTGTAAAAAGATAGTACATATTTTATCTGTTGTGGGACTTAGTATGTTTTCTTTTTCAACCTTTTTTTAAATATTATAAGAAAGTTAACTAAATCAATTTAAGAATTTATGTTATTTAAAATTGAGATTAAACTGGGGTATCTCTAAAATGGAAATATTTAATGTTATGTCTATTTTCATATGTATAGTGTTTTGTCAAAAAAGTTTTGATTGCTGAAAAAAAAGTGGGTAATAAAAATTTTTGATAGACCATGTATCTCACCTCTATCGTTTTACTGCATTGTTATATTGCACTATATGGGTCATCTCGAGAACATTCCTTGCCTTTGCATTTGATTGTTTTGTTTAAATTTTGATATTTGTGAAATTGAAAGTATGGTTGAGGTTTGTTTGATGTGTGTAGTTGTTTTATTTTTAATAAATTGTTTTCTTAAAATATGGGCTCATTATTTTACTTTTCTAAAAGTCTTACTTTTGAAATGTCCTGTATATTCATGTTTGGTTGCTATGTTATCCAGTACCATACTATATATTTATTTTATGATTTTGACAAAGTATGCCGATCTTAGATGTAAATCCGCGGTGGTGGCGTTTGAAAGTATGTTGTGTTGGGGATTGACCTAGATGTATCTTCTTAAGTTGGTCTGGTGTTGTGGCGTTTGAAACTATGTTGGGTGGTTGTGGTGGTGGTTGTTGTTGTGATGCGTGATATGGAGTTGGGTATTTTCTAGAAGTTGAGTTTATATTTTGATCGATCATATTGATAGTCGGCCATTTCGCCTGACGTCACCTTAGTTTATTAGATTTTTGGCGGCCATCTTGGATTCGCTATCTTACTTTTCTAAAAATCCCTACCTTTGAAATGTTCTGTATATTAATATTTGGTTGCTATGTTATCCAGATGGATGGATGGATGGATGGATGGTTGGATGCATGGATGGATGGATGGTTGGATGGATGGATGGATGGATGGATGTATGGATGGATGGATGGATGGATTGATTGTTGGATGGATGGATGGATGGATGTATGGATGTATGGATGGATGGATGGATGGATGTATGGATGGATGGATGGATGGATTGATTGTTGGATGGATGGATGGATGGATGTATGGATGGATGGATGGATGGATGGATGGATTGATGGATGGTTGGATGGCTTTTTGAGAAAAGAGGGATTTGATAGTGGTTTGAATGTGTGGTTTTAATATAGGGGTTTCAGAACCGCTTCATGACGTGAGCTGATTCTAGCGATGGTTTTGAAATGATGTTTCATAGGAGTTTGAGTGCATGGTTTTGATAGATTGGATGCCTGACGACACCTTAGTTTATTAGATTTTTGGCGGCCATCTTGGATTCGCCATCTTGCTTTTCTAAAAATCCCTACCTTTGAAACGTCCTGTATATTCATACTTGGTTGCTATCTCGTCCAGATGGATGGATGGATTAATGGATGGTTGGATGGATGGATGGTTGGATGGATGGTTGGATGGATGGTTGGATGGATGTATGGATGGATGGATGGATTGATGGATGGATGGATGGATGGATGGATGGATGTATGGATGTATGGATGGATGGATGGATTGATGGATGGTTGGATGGCTTTTTGAGAAAAGAGGGATTTGATAGTGGTTTGAATGTGTGGTTTTAATATAGGGGTTTCAGAACCGCTTCATGACGTGAGCTGATTCTGGCGATGGTTTTGAGATGATGTTTCATAGGAGTTCGAGTGCATGGTTTTGATAGATTGGATGCTTGACGTGACATTAGTTTATTAGATTTTTGGCGGCCATCTTGGATTCGCCATCTTGCTTTTCTAAAAATCCCTACCTTTGAAACGTCCTGTATATTTATACTTGGTTGCTATCTCGTCCAGATGGATGGATGGATTAATGGACTTGAAAGTATTGTTTTGAGGATGGATGGTTGGATGGATGGATGGATGGATGTATGGATGGATGGATGGATGGATGGATTGATGGTTGGATGGATGGATTGATGGATGTATGGATGGATGGATGGATTGATGGATGGTTGGATGGCTTTTTGAGAAAAGAGGGATTTGATAGTGGTTTGAATGTGTGGTTTTAATATAGGGGTTTCAGAACTGCTTCATGACCCGGTTGTGAGCTGATTCTAGCGATGGTTTTGAGATGATGTTTCATAGGAGTTTGAGTGCATGGTTTTGATAGATTGGATGCCTGACGTCACCTTAGTTTATTAGATTTTTGGCGGCCATCTTGCTATTCTATCCTACCTTTGAAACGTCCTGTATATTCATACTTGGTTGCTATCTCGTCCAGTAGCATACTGTATATTTATTTTATAATTTTGAAATGGTATGCCGATCTTAGATATAAAGTTTATATTTTTATCGACCATCTTGAGGGTATGAAACTTGGTTATATTGTTAATTAATAATAATAAATACATTGTTTGTTTTATTTTATTTTATAAGTAAGATATGCATTTCAAGCGTGCGGCTATCACAGAAGCATACTGTATATTTATTTTATAATTTTGAAATGGTATGCCGATCTTAGATATAAAGTTTATATTTTTATCGACCATCTTGAGGGTATGAAACTTGGTCATATTGTTAATTAATAATAATAAATACATTGTTTGTTTTATTTTATTTTATAAGTAAGATATACATTTCAAGCATGCGGCTATCACAGAAGCAGACAGCCGTTGTGGTTTCCGCTGGAAACATGTTTAGACCTGTTTGAAGTATATTGAGAAGCGCGATAGCAAGCTTAGTAATTTATTCAGGAATTCTCTAGAAGCAAAGACCATCTTGATGGTCAGCCATTTCGTCTGACGTCACCTTAGTTTGGCTAGTGACCGTGAGAGGATGCTGCATTAGTTAGGTTGGTAATCATGAGAGATACCATTTCTTGGTTAGTGGCTGTGAGAGGGCGTCACATTGGGTTGGTAATGATGAAATCTGCCATTTTGGGCTGGCGACCACGAGGGGGCCACATCAGTTGGGTTGGTAATGATGAAATCTGCCATTTTTAGTTGGGTTGGTAATGATGAAATCTGCAATTTTTAGTTGGGTTGGTAATGATGAAATCTGCAATTTTTAGTTGGGTTGGAGGCCGCGAGGGGGCGCCACATCACTTGGGTTGGTAATGATGAAATCTGCAATTTTAGTTGGGTTGGTAATGATGAAATCTGCAATTTTTAGTTGGGTTGGCGACCGCGAGGGGGCGCCACATCAGTTGGGTTGGCAGAGGGCGCCACTAGGGCGAGGGGGGTGAGGGGGAGCTGGGTGAGAGGGGGAGGAGGCGCCAGAATCGGCGTAAGTACCCTACTCATATGAAAAGCCAACATCTTAAGGAATTTGATTATAAGTGCGTGAAATGTGGATATGCAACAAATCGGAAGTCAATGTTAAACATTCATATAAAAAATCAACATCTTAAGGAATTTGACTATAAGTGCACGAAATGTGAATATGCAACAAACGGGAAGGCAATGTTCAATATACACATGAAAACTCAACATCTAAAGGAATTTGATTATAAGTGCTCTGAATGTAGCTACGAGACAAACATGAAGATTAATTTAGATATTCATATAAAAACAAAACATCATGTAAGTACAAAACCAACCGCAAGATGTCTCTAAAAATTCATATGAAAAGGGAACATCTTCAAGGAAGGGAGATACATTTAGGCATTCATATAGAAAACAAGCATATTCAAGAATTTGCTTATAAGTGCTCGATGTGCAACTTCAAAACAAATCACAAGGCAAGTTTAGGCATTCACATAAAAACCAAACATCTCAAACAATTTGATTATAAATGCTTGAAATGTAGCTACAAAACAAACGATAAGTTGCAATACAACATTCATATAAAAACCAAACATCTCAAGGAATTTGATTATAGTTGTGCGATATGTGAGTACAAAACAAATCGCAAACATACTTTAGAGAGTCACGTGAAAACTGAACATCTTCAAGAATTCAATTACAAATGCTTGCAGTGTAACTACAAAACAAGTAGGAACAAATATTTAACAATTCACGTGAAAAAGAAACATCTAAACGACTTTGATTATAAGTGCATGGAATGTGACTATGCAACAAACCGAAAGGCAAGTTTAAACATTCATATAAAATTCAAACATCTCAAGGAATTTGATTACAAGTGCTTGGAATGTAAATTCGTAACAAGCACCAACGTAAGATTAAACATGCATATAAAAACGAAACATCTTAAGGAATTTGATTATAAGTGTTTGAAATGTAACTACGAGACAAATAGGAAGGATCATTACGACAATCACATAAAAAAGGACAAACATTTCAAGAAAAGAATAAAATAAAATACAGTAATACCATATTTAGCGATGCATAGGTTTTTAAAATCCAAAATAGACACCTTCCAAAAAATAGTAAAATTCGACAGTGCCTAACCTTAATCTTAACCTAAAATTTGAGGGTGATGCAAGAAGTCAGGTAGAAAAAATACTCAAAAAGATGTATTTACATGTTTGAGGAAAGAATATAAGAAATGTGAGAATGCATATAGCATGCATTAACTATCTACTTAGATAGCAGATAAATCTTGACATTTGAAACCCTGTAGCGCAAGCTGTTTAAGCTCGAGGCGTCATCGGGTTTTATTTTTTCGAAAACGTCGCGGGCCATACGACTAATGTGAAGGCGAGCGCTGCAGAGCCACGCTCAACGACTTTCTCCTTCCTCAATTGGATGAATTGGGACTGGAGAACATGTGGTTCCAACAGGATGGCTGCATCTCCGGGTCGCCTTAGCTGCCGTTTTGGCGTTTTGTGATTTTTTTTGAAGTCACAAGTCTATGTCGACAAACCACAGACTTTTGCAGCCCTTAAAGAGAATATCCGTCAAGAATGCGAGGACCTATCGCCGGAAGTTCTGGCATGGGTGATGGAAAATGCCATAAATCGGGGCCGTATGGTCATCAATTCTGGCGGCGCACAGTGGTTCCAAATCGACATTTTTTTGCCAAAAATCTGTAACTTTATCATCTTTGGACCGATTTTCATAAAATTTGGTATGAGTACTGCTAAATAGTTGAAGTTTAATGTGAACAATTAAAAACTATGAAAATATTATTACTTTATTAAGAAAAAATATCTACATATGAAGATATGTAATTAATTGCATATATTTCACCTTAAAAGATTAAATTATAAAAACTAATATAATAAACACTACTTTTTAATATAACAATTATAATAATGTATACAGAGTGTTTCAAAAAGAATTATATGTAGCTGTTTATAAATTTTTCACATAAAAATATGATATTCGGCATTTTTTAAATGCGGACAAAGTGACATAAATTTTATCCACGTGTTAAAAGTAATAGGTGAAATGATACAGTCACAACTTTCGAAATAATAATAAAAGTTAAATCAATTATAAAGTAAGCTGTACATAACGTTATACAAAATACCTCTTTTTACGTTATTCATCACTATCTAGTAAATTTAGTGCTTCTTCATCGAGTTTTATATGCTTCGGTGTATGTTGTCTTCTAAGACCACTTATAAATCGATCCGATGAGCATAGTAAAGTATGAAAAACATCTTCATTCGTAACTGTTCTCGAACATTTTCTAGAATGATGCAGTCGGAATTTTTTATAGTCCTTGTTTCTAGATTCTTGAGCATCTTCAGATAGTTGTCCAAGAGGTAATATTGAATTGTATGTAATGATGCTCTCTCCATGAATAAGTACTTTATGAACTGAAGATGGCATATAGTACCAATTGTATTTGTTTACATAGAGTTCAGCTGTGGATCGTGCGTATACACCAAACTTTCTCGGATTTATTTTCCTACCGCACGACGAAGTTTGAAGTATAATATAAAATCTTCTTATTAGTGTTTCATCAACTCCTGTTATTTGGGATGTACAAGAGGAATTGGCAAAAAATCTTCTTGCAGTATTTCCGTCATTGGTATTGCCGCTAACTTGACGGGGTTTGTCAATTATTAAACCAAATTCATTACGGAAACGATCCTGCACAAGTTGCTTTTTAGCCGCTTTTAGTTTTTTAATTTCTTCGGTGGTAGCAGACCATTTTTGGAACGGTAGATTATAGGATACATGAAGTACTAATTCCATAAACCTAATCCAGGCATGCAAAGTTGAAAGACCAAACCTGAAAGTTTCTTCTCTTTCTGGTTTTTGACTTACTCGTGCAAGATCATTCATTTCACTAGGTTTGGCAAGACATACATTACAGTTAGCACTCGATGGAGTATTCGTCAAAACTTGAACAACTTTACCATCGACCATAGTAAAATATAATGTGTGTTTTATAGAAAATGTTGCTGTATTTATTAGCACGGGGGATGATGTTAATGCAAGTATTTGAGATTCGATATCTGTAACTATACTCCTAGTTTTCTCAGGAGTTTCTTTTGCAAACTATAAGGATAGGACGACAAAAACGTACTGACGAAGGCGATGGATTCTGCCAAATGACACTTTCATCCACTTCACTGACAAGCTTAAGTGGTACGTGCGATGCTATCAGTAGATTTGCATCTGATATTAATTTGCTTTCACCTGATAAAATTTGTTTGTACTCGCTTTGTCCAGAAGAACCATCACATCCCCACTTACGGTATAAAATCAATCTTGCGTCACCACCAGGGAGATTAATGGAATCAAGCATCAATAATCTAGTAACTGTGTGATCTAAAAGAGACTGCAATTTTATTTTAGCACGTATATCACTTATTTCCATGTTATCTGGATAACACTGGGTTTTCGCTTCGAGCACGTACTTGTACGCTGGAAACAATTTGAGGTTTTTATCTGTAATACATTTTCTAAAGTACTCATACTGTTGTTTAGTTAAATCTACATCTAATAACAATGCAAGTGCTTCGTCATTCGAATAAGGCACCACAGATATCTTTTCTTCTATTAAATTCTTATGAAGCCCATCCAAGGTTTCTGTCGGCATAGAGCGTAACTGTTCAATGATGGCAGCATGTTTAGATTATCCAATTGATTTTAGGCCTTGTATATAGGAATGGTGAATATGATCCAACCCAGATTCCTGAAATAGTCTAATGACTTGTCTGTGCTTGCTTCTGGCCGATGATAATTCATAATCTTTGCACGGTCTTCCTCGTTTACTTGCATGTGATGTAGATGGGGCCTCCTCTTCATCGAATTGTATACGAAAATCGCCATTGAGCCACTCAGCATATCTTGTCAAAAATATGTCTTTAGATCTGCCAGCTTTATTCCATCGCTGTTTGAATTCTGGCAACAAATTTTTTTGAATTCTTGCAACAGTACAGATGTTATTTGCTTCAGTTAAACCAGGAAACCTTTCTTTGATGTACATATGCACTGTACTTATGTGCTTTCCATGTTCTATTAAACGAACACATAACTCGCGTTTATTAATATTTATATAACTCATGTTTTCTATTTAAGTTGTTTTAATATGAAGAAAGATGTTGAAAACAATGTAATACAGGTTTCTACAAAACTAACATTTGTATCTTTTGTGCTAGCTTTTATACTTAGTACTTACCACAAGAATATCACAAAATGTATTTTGGTGCAAATAGAAAAATAATGATGATTCTAGAAATTTGCGGTTGTTGTGATTGTTTTTATTATGCCTGTAACAAACACGGATTTGGTTAATAACGATATTTTCTACCTTATCAACTACTAATAGATTTTGATACTATAAATATGCGGCATATGCCACAAATAAGAATATCAGATAGGTACTTATTATCTATCTTTACGTGTACGCCACATACAATAACAACATTTAAGCAGGAATGTTTATACTTAATATATTTTTAGAATTTTATAATCTTTATAATGTATGTACCTTAGAGGGCACATATAGAATTTTATTTTATTCATGTAATTAAAAACATATTATGTAAGTATTTACGCTATGCATTAGAAAATCATAATATGCAAGCGCGCTCCTGTTCCCAATTTTTTAATTTTCACATAGAAATGCAGCGACATGCAGTATGAGTTTTAGTACATTTTATAGACAAATATATTAGCTTCCAAATGCAGTAAATAGCTTGACCCGGGCAAACCCGGCGAGTAGTTAAAAGTTTAGTTAAAGTAGTTATTATCTAATTTTCAGCACAGGTATGAAAAAACGATTCTACAAAGGAAACTAATGTATTTTTTTAATTAGGAAGTTATAGGTCTGGAAAGTAGATGAAACACTCGTTCTACTGATATATAACACATTAGTAAATATTGATAAAGTATTAGCTTATTTCACTACACATTCAATGCACGCGCGTATGCCTTTCTCGGGAATAATCGGAACGCTCAACTTTAAGGCACTGTAAAACAATAGCGGAAGCTTCAAACAAAAAGCAAATTTGGTAAATAATACTTTAGTATGTACACTTTACTATAGTAACAATTTCGAACATCAAAGATGACACCGCCAAAATGCATTTTTGGCAAATCTCTATATGGAGTGAAACCACTGTGCGGCGGCCACTTGGCCGATATCATTTTCTCGACTTAATGAAAAAAATTTAAGACATCAAATAAACATAATCCAAAAGCAGTATTAAAGTTTTTCATTCATAAAAAATTCAGCCAAAGAACATCAGGTGACAACTTTTGCGTCACCTTATATAAGTATGCATGAGTTTTCTATATTATAATTTTGTGAAAAAGACTCGGCAGATATATTGCCTACGACCATACATATCCAACCAACAAGTCTCACGATTTTTGTGGGAAATATGATCATATTTCCTTAACCTTCCAGCGGCCGCGCTGTATAGTTTCCCTTAAACAGACGCTTGTCGTAAATTTTACGTCGTCAAGTTTTCTTCATGTAAATGGTGTTTTATTTACATAAATGTTGACAAATTGATGTGAGGGTATGAAAAAAGGTAACGCAAATGTCCTCCGATTTGACAGTTTAAGGAAGTTTTTGTTTTGATTTGATTTTGTCGAAATATTCACAATGGTTTTCAGATACCATGTATTTTGCAACTAATAAAACCAATAATCAAAAAGACTTTATCATACTCCTAAAACACATACTAATTTTGACAACCAAAAATTGTAATTGTCCCAAATTTTTAGTCCCCTATGACCCCATTTTTGACATAATTTATTCTAACACTGAACATATGATCTTCTTGGTTATATGGAAATGGATAGGTAAAAAACACTGCCAGAAACTTTTCGACACAAAAATACGTTTATTGTGCCATACTGTTTAGTAGATGTGATTGTTTTCAATTAACGTTACAAAGTAACTAGTTAAGTACAATTGCAAAAAAAGGCTTCAAAACATTTATCAAATCAGGCTTATTCTCATTTTGATTATTTTACAAAACAAAGATTAAAAACATAAGAACGAGTGATATTTATTTAATTCAGGCACGGAAAATATTCTCCAGTTATTGACTGATGTGGGCCCTTGAATTCCTTCCAGGATTTCATCAGTGATACCACAGCTCATCCAGCTCACTTTCAGTTTTTATCCCCACTTTTAATCATCACGCTAACTAAAGCACTATCTTTCTTCAAAGCGGTGACGCGATCCCAGGAAACTTTTAATCATCATATTCAACTATAAGAAAATTACAACTGTTAATTTAGATGGATCAAAAGGTTGTCTTGATGTTTCTAGTTTTATTTGTGGGCTTAATTCACTGCCCTCGTCTCTTTCAAAAAGGTTCTTTTTTACTGTATCCGCTCTGTTAGCTTTCTTCGTTGTATTCCCATGTTTTGCTTTTTTCTTCTTTTCCTCTTCTTTCTTTGCTTTATTTTCTTCCCGCGTACGTTTCCTGTCTTCCTTTTTTTTCTCTAGCAAACGTTTCTTCTGCTCATCTTTTTTCGTATGATAAAGTTTCCACTGTTGTGATGTTGCATGCTGAGAACTTTATCTTTTGCTTTTTTTAGCTTTTACAAGTAGTTTGCTGAGACCAAAAGAACGACGTTTTGAATGGGGATGGAACATCGTTTAGTTAAAAAGAAAGTAAGAGCGAAATTACCGATCCTTGCGGAGTTCCACTCGTTATCATTGCTTCTGCGGAGTATATATTATTAAGACGTACTCTTTGTGTGCGATCTGAAAAATAAGAAGATAGTTGTATTGATTCGGTCTTTACTTGATGAAGATCCATCGTATTAATTACTAAATAAACAACAAATGTATTTTCACTAGTGTTTGTTGTTTATTTAGTAATTAAGAAGATAGTTACCTACACGCGTGTATATCAAATCCGAAGTAACCTAGTTTAGCAATTAACAAGTTGCTGATTTTATTGTCATTCAAAGCAGCGATTATGTCGTTAGTCACTCTCAGAAGACCAGTAGTTGTACTGTGACGCCCACGAAAACCCGACTCTAAACTCGGTAAAATACTAGTAGTGGCGAGATACTTATGAATTTGTTCAGTCATAGCCTTTCGATTACCTTGGAGAATACCGGCAAGACACTTATCGGACGAAGTTGACCGAATTCTGTTGGGTTACTAACTTTACATAGAGGAAAGATAACAGTTTTTTTCCAGATCTCTGGAAATTCATTATAGTAAAAGCATTGATTAATTAAGTATCATACGTATTCAATAATTTCAGGTAAGCAAAGTTTCAGCATATTGATATTAATACCGCCCACCCCAGTTGCGTTAGTTTTAATATCTGACACGTATCTAAGAACTTCACAACAGTCAATGAAGGTGAAGCCGAAGGTGTTAATTCTGTTGTACTTGTTACTCATAAAAGCGTAGAGTATCGCGATCAGGCAGCAACCCAGCACTGAACGACCCAAAGTAATTGCTCATTTGATCCACATCGCTCAGATGACCTGGGACATCGTTTTGCTTTCGTTTACTAGTAATTGTTTAATCGCTCATTATTTGCCACAACAACTTAACGGTTATTCTGTCGGTTTACAAATTCTAAATAAATTTTCTTTTCATTACGCACCGAAGCAGTTACAAGATTTCTAATAGCCTTATAATTGTCCCAATCGACCTGAGACCTTGATCTCTTAAATTTACACAACGCGGATTTACGATTCTTAATTAGTAGTTTAATGGTGTCCGTCATCCAAGGTGCTTTCGGTTTAGTTATGCGCACAGTTCTTATAGGCGCGTGCAAATCAAATAACCACAATATATTGTTATTCAAATAATCTGCAATTAAGTTTACATCGTGCATGCCGTACACCGCATTCCATGAGATAGTTCTCGGATCTGCTTTAAAATGGTTGTCATTGAAAAATCTAAAATCTCGGTAAGTATAGCTTTTGATAGTTTCTTTTGATTTAGGAACACTCAAATCGCAGATGACAAGAATATGATCCGATACACCATGTAAATCCATCAATTTAGTACTAGTTATCAAAGATACATCGCTAACCATGACAATATCAATCAGAGTGCTGCTGTAACCAGTGAGCCTTGTTGCCTGATCCACAATCTGCGTCAAACCACAAGCATCACATAAGGCATATAATTTCTGAACCTTAGTTTCATTTATATTAAAAAGACTTATATTAAAATCACCCAAGCACACAACCTCATCCGCTGTTGGAATAATCTCACAAATAATCGTTTCTAATAGATCAATAGATGCCATTGCATCTGATTGAGGTGGTCTATAGACACATCCAACAGAGTATGTTCTATTGTGCCATTTGAAGTTTATAAAAATTGGTTCAGGAGTGTCAACATTACCAGAATAGACAATATGACATTGTATTGAGTTCCTGACATACAGAGCAACGCCACCCCCTCTCGACGAGCGATCACATCCATACATATTATAATGCGGAATGGAAACAGCATCATCCGGCACATGACTATGAAGCCACGAGCGGCTAAATCACAAGTTGCGTTCCATGTTCCAATTGGTCGTTCTATTTATTCGATGATTGATTGGCGATATTCGCCTTAGTCACAGATCTCGTCGTCGTAGTGAAAGTTTTTTTAAAGTTAATTCAGTATTTTAAAATACTGTATTTTGATGTTTGTAACTGATCGGAAATAATTTTTGTATCTTTCTCTTTTAATATTTTATTTTGAATAAACTTATCTTTTAAATTGTGGCAGGTAGGTATGTAGGTACAGTTTTGTGCAATAAATTGGCGTACACGTCTTATTGCTAATTTTGACATTATTTTGCCATTGTGAAAATGGCTTAAGTTAAGTTGACAAATGGAATTATAGCGTCAATTCAATTTGTCATACATGACAGGAATTCAAACAAAAGTCATATTTACATAAGCGTATATTAAGTGTACGCCAATTTATTGCACAGAACTGTACATCTAAAATAATATGCAGCAAAATATTGTTTTGGTGAATTCTAAAACGAATTCTACATTAAAAAATAAGGGAAAAAACTATATTCGCAAATATTTCGTTTTTGAAAAACAAGGTGTTAATGGCCTTTTCTTTTAATTAGGGTGTGTATGTAATAGTTATTTGTACAACTAGTTTTGAAAGTCACAATTTTTTTAACGAATTTGCAGATTGATTAACAAGATCCCAGCCCAAGTTAATCAAGCAAATGAGTGAAAAAAATACTTTTAAAATTTTGTTCTTAAAAATTTCTAGAAGTAAAAATATAGAGAATGTATTACATAATTTATTTCATCATATTACAATATCTACACTAACTAAACCAATAGATATGTGTAATAAACTTTAAAATGCCGGTAAAAAACAAAAAGAGAATACAATTTAAACGTAGACTATCGAATTAGAATAAACCTCACAAAGAATGAACAAACACATAATTAAAAAGAGATGAAATACGGAACGCAACTTGTGATTTAGCCGCTCGTATGAAGCCAAGTCTCCATCACCGCCACTATATCCAATTCCTCTTCCATTACCACACTGAGTAGGTCATGAAAACCTGTGAACAGCGATCTCGCATTAATATTAACCAGCCTAATTGACATAGCTACAAACTTAAACAGATATAGATCATTAAGCAATAAGGCAACACAGCAGGACAATAAAAGCACTTAACTACCAATGTATCCAAACAAAATACAAATCAGTAAACATACAGTACGTTGTTTGAATGAAAGTACTAACAGATATGTGAGTAACAAGTATTACAAGGTAACAATCAGCCGCAAACAACGTTAGTTCAAAATGAAACTAAATTATAATATTAAAATAACTATAGGAAATAACAAGTATTACAAAATAAGAATTATATGTACCTCTATGTAAAAATGAATTACGTTTATTGAGATAAAAGTAATGAAACCAATTCCCCCCGCTCCGCAGGGAAAAGAAATATATACATATACATACACATATAACCGTAGACACGTGTTTCTGACTAATTGGTCGTCATCAGTACGGTGTAGCCAAGGAATAAGGTAAGATAACCTTGGAGATGTAAGCATACACGGAGGACCATCAGGTGACAGACCGCCATTTGCAGCTTGAGTTAGTCTGTCACCTGATGGTCCTCCGTGTATGCTTACATCTCCAAGGTTATCCTACCTTATTCCTTGGCTACACCGTACTGATGACGACCAATTAGTCAGAAACACGTGTCTACGGTTGCACTACAGCGGATTTTACCCAATATTCTCTTCTTGTTTTATTTTATGTATCCGCGATAATTCCTCTTTTTATTTTTCATACACATATATATACATACACATACACCCGCCAGCACATATGTATACATAATCAAAGCAAAAAGAAACAGAAATATTACATTAATTAATTTTGTGAACATAAATTACGTATGTACTAAACATTAATTCAAAATTCTGTGTTTAATAGTAGTTCACTTCGACTTCAAGGAAATACCCCCAATTTCCGATAGATCATCCAGGCCACTCACAATACGTTTTTCCATATTTCCATATCTATTCAAAACATTCACATAAATTCTTCCGCTCCACGACCATGCATTGTTTTTCCCGAACATCGTACGACATCTGGATAACAACTTGAACTTTTCTTTTGTCAGGTCTTCATTAACAAAAACTGTTGTATTTTTTAAGAAGCGTTTATTCGCAAGTATCTTCTGCTTTATTTCAATATTAGAGAGTTTAACCATTATCGATTGTGTTTTTGTTGTTTGCTTACCTATTCGACGACATATATCTATGTCCCGCTCCTTTATATCAAGTTGCATTTTCTCCTTAAACAACAAAGCAACTGCCGTACTTAACTCTTCGTTTTTTTCCTCTGATAGGCCATTTATAATAATATTTGATTTTCGAGAATACTGCTCTAAGTCATCGATTACACACTTTAACTTTGTGTGTTTCTCTCTCTAGAGTTTTTCGCTTAGTGTTTTTACCTCTCTATTCATGTCGGATTCCTCGATGACCCGCTTAATCGACGTAAACAGATAGTCGTCATTTGTAAATATCTCCTTAATTACTTCTTTTATTAAGACTTTCATCTCCTCTCTGGTCCCTAGTCCTTGGCATAATCAGTAATTTATATATGCACACAACAAGCACAATTATAACGACAATTTTTGACTTTTTCCCGGGAGCGAAAGAAAGACGTGCTCACACCACGATGACTCTCATACTCCGCGACACAAAAAAAGAAAGCCTGGCTACAGTAGTCGTTGGGAGTAAAACGACTTGCTTATTGGTTATGTTTTGTCATAGAGTGTTTACTACTAAACATCACAAAAAAAATAATGTTATGATCAAAAGGAAAGTGCATAAAAAATTACTTACCCTCCATGCTTCCTACTATACTATATAAGCTCGGACCCATTCTAGCAAACTGTTAAACTACACGGAGAAAAAAGGCGAGCGCGCAAGTCAAGACTAAGGCTGTTTGTCCACCGAGGAAACCAGTTCGAAGGATGTCGTCGTCCGATGAGGATGCCATTACCGGGTACTGTACTTATACTTAAGAGCGCAAAGAAATAAGCGCAAAAGATTTTGGGTTCATCCGGATTTTGAAAGGAATAAAGAAAAGCGGTGGTTCAAAATTGCAAGTGAATTCAAAGATCCGGTTAAGTTTAAACAAGCGTACAGAATGATTAAAGAGAGTTTTCGTGAGCTTGAAAGAATTGTTGGACCAATAATGTTGAAGAAGGACACTAACTAACCGAGATGTAGTTGGAGTCTTAGAAAGGCTACTAATAACATTAAGGTATGTGGTTAGTTCATTATTATCAGCTATTAACCCGTAACTGGTGAGGTCAGATTTTTGATACATAACTGGTGAGGTGGGGTTTGACAAACCCCATTGAAAAAATGCTATTTCTGCGAAAACATTATAAACGCTATCGTAATTAAATTTTTTAAACACCTTTTAGTGACTTTTAAGCAGATTACAGTGAGCTATGAAATGAAAAAGTTATATCCATTAGGGAAAGTATTTGTGTTTCAAGCCTATGTTAAAAAAACTGCAAAATTTCACCTGGAGGATATTTATTTATTATACAAGAACTAAAATAAAATACACGAAAACAAATTACACAGAAATACTAAGACGGCTTATAATAAACTATCTAAGAAATAATTTTACAAGTTTAAGGAAGAATAGGTGATATTTACCAACATACGTTATTGGTTACAATCCACACAACGACCCAGAGTACAGCTGCCACAAATGGGAGTATTACAGTCAATACAAGTGAATCTTGTCTTCTTATCCTTATCTCTTGGGCATTTACCGCATCTAACTTGTTTTTGCAAGGGTTGTGGAACACTGCTTGTTATTGGTTTCATGAGAATTCGACCGATAGACAACCGCAATTCGCGAGGTAAACGGCTGTTGAGCAGTCTTATATTCAGTTGAGGCTCTACCAGTTCTCTAGCAACACTTTTGACAAAATCTATTCTTGTTTTGTCGCTATTTCCAGTAAAACTCGAAAATATCACATATGCATTGACGAGACTAATGTTGAGGAGCGTATAGAAAATAGCAAGCGGCCAGCGGTTGGTTCGTCGACTTGTAGAGTACACGGTGCACTTTTCGTCTAAAGCATCCACTTCGCCTTTCGTTGCATTATAGAACATAATAATTTCTGGTTTTTCAGTTTCCGGATCAGTTCTACTGTCGTGATGCATAGAGGAAATTAAAAGAACAACTTTGTTCCTTTTTGGTACGAAAGATACTAAGCTGCGGTCATTGGTAAAACCGTAAAGTGTTGACTTTTCTTGCTTTCCTTTTGCCCGCAGGAATTCTCGTGGAACCTCTCTTTTGTTCCTTTTCAAAGTGCCAACATATGTCAAGCCTCTTTTCTGTAGCTCTTCTACAAGCTGGATTGATGAAAACCAGTTGTCGGCTGTAATGTTTCGGTTTGTTCCGTTAATTGGAGTAGCTAGGCGTAAAACCGACTGTGTAGGTTTTGCCATTTTTCTCTCGACTTCAGACAGTGTATCTCCATCGCTGTCTTTACCAGAGTAAATATAGGCGTTTAGAAAGTAGTGTGTCTGCGTCGTTCAATACCATCACCTTTAGACCATATTTGCGAGGCTTGTTGGGAATATACATCCGAAATTTACACCGGCCCCTGAATCCTACAAGCATCTCATCGACGCAGGCATATTCTCCTATGGAGTAACATGCTTGGCAATTTTTTATAAAAGTTTCGAACACCAAGATATTGCAGCAGTGGCATCAACCTTTTTTTTTTCTTCCCTATCTAAAGCATTATCAAAGCGAAGGCACGCTAGAATGACCAAGACTCGCTTCAAAGATATAGTGCAGCGAAAGATGTCACGTCCGGTGCCATCTGTAGCAAATAGTGCTTCCAGATCTTCATGATTTAATTTAAACACTGAAGAATATAACAAGATCCCCAGAAATGCTCTAAATTCTACAATATTTATATCTCTGTAGTCGTACCGATCTGGTGTAGAAAGATGCTGTCTAACCTGTAATATTTTTTCGTTCGTTCGGAGAAGTATTTCGTTTAATATTTCGTCTGTAAACAATAGTTCCCAAGAAGAAAGAGGCCTACAATACTTTCCCATCCGTTTTGCAGGACCAATGATGCCTGGTAGATGTGAAATTATGTTATTATGTCTCGTGCGAACATTTGGATTCGGGGGTTCAGCAGACCACTTGAATTTGTTCTTCCCATAAAATGCTTTAGAATTGCTTTTCTTTCTTTTTTCACTATCACTATTGGTCTGGCTATCATCCTGAGACAGCTCTTGGACGGAATCACTCTCATGATCACTGTGAAAGTTCGGGTCAACGACATCTTCTTCATCGCCACTATAGTTGCTTTCTAAATCATTGTAAACATCTGTAGCCCATTCCTCAAAACGAGGATCATCAGTTCTCATTTTATAAACAGAAGATGTAGACGCCATAATACAGTTTGAAACATAAAAAGTAACGTATTTGGTGAGGTGGGGTTTGGTACACCCCAAACTGAACTTGAATCGAAATTGATCAAAACGTCGAACGTATTTCACGGCATGCGAACACTAGTAGTATAGATGGTCAACTGATTGAAAGCTACACGAACGGTTGCCGATCCCCCACCACTCCTTATCGCGCGGGCGCACTTCTTAATTTCGATGGGGTTTGGCAAACCCCACCTCACCAGCTACGGGTTAAAACAAAAAAAAACGTTTACGAATATATATATTTATTTATGTACTTATAATACAGGGTCCGGCAAAATAACCTCCCACATTTTAATCGTTAATAAAAATGCCATTGTAAATGTTGTTTAATTTTTTTTTTATTAAATGGAAATATATAGTTTGCCATTTGTTTTCATTAAGTTTTGAAAATTACAGACTTCAAGTGGCGACCATTGTTTTCGATACACATTCGAAGGTGATTTTTGATCGTTTCCATTACTCGAGCAGTCATTTGAGGCGATATTCCTGCAATTTCTTGACGTATTGCTGCTTTTAATTCATCAATGGTTCGGGGATGGTGTTCAAAGACCTTCGCTTTCAGGTAGCCCCAAAGGAAACAGTCGCATGGGGCAAGATCGGGTGAACGCGCAGGCCACCCAACGTCTCCACGTAATGAGATTACGTGTCCTGGAAACATTCCCTTAAAACGTTCATGGACCTTCTAGCCGTATGAGCCGTAGCTCCATCCTGTTGGAACCATACATTCGCATGGTTAAGTTCTCTAAGTCTTGGGTCCAAAAAATTACGTAGCATGTCGATATACAGATCGGCGCACATAGGGGTATTTGAGCGATCTACGCGGCCAAAATTATTATTTTATCTATATCGATTTTAACTGCTGTTGTTGATACGAAAATCAAGAATACTTTTGGTAAATGAATGTTTGTGTATTTGTTTCCACTTTGGTTATAATTTTGGCAGCGTTTTTATTTCCGTTTTGGTTCTGATTGTGATAGGTATACAAAAGGTTACATGGGTGATTAAGAGTGTACTCCATATGAATGTTATACGTAAACTAACAGCTATTACTAAATAAAACAGTTTTTATTGTTTGGGTAATCTATATTTAATGAGAACAAAAATTAAACAAACTGTTAAATAATATTATTCAGACAAATGTTCATCTTCGCTTTCTGAAGACTGTCCAGTTACATACTGCTTTGCAGGCATATGCATAGCAATTGTTTCTGGCAAAAAAGATTTAAAATTTCTCCTTTTGTGGATCCTCATGCTACTTAAGAGAGGGTCTGAATTTAGAAGTAGCCGATTAAAATATCTCTGTTGCAATCCTCTCTCGAGAATTTTCTCGCGAAGTCTTGACGGTATGAACGGATATATTTGTTTGAACTGGGATAGCTGAGTTCCGTTGCAACCCCATTTATAAATCAACTTCAGACTATCTCGTTCTTGTTCTTAAGCAGGACCTCTTCTAAGAATGTTGGCAGGCGCATATCGGTAAGGTCAACCAAAGCCTGCAAATCGCTTTCCGCGCAGGTACTAGTTACTCTGCACTAGTCTGTGGGCGGATAACATTCTTTTTTTGCCTTTTGTAGAAGGCTATAACAGGGGAAATATTTTTGGTTCGTATTTCTAATTACTTCATACTGTCGACGAGTTAAATCAGCTTCTACGAACATTGCCAATGCTTGTGATGGTGTAAGAGAACACCTTTCTTTCTTCATTGAGTCCGAAACTACTCTTTTAAATTCCGTTGCACGTGTCGGATTATTAGTGATTTCTTTAAGTATATCGGAAGCATCTCGTTCTCCCGCTTTACGCAAGGCCCCCTGGGCAACATGAACTATTACTTCTTTATCTGAAGTAGATCGAATATCCTCAGTTTTCCTTCTTCTGCTTCTTTCACTTGACGCTTCAAATTACTTATGTGGTCAGGCCGGCCGATTTTGTTTCACTACAGGAATGTCAAAGGTGAATTGTATTTGCCATGAAGAATTGTATTTGCGAAATACTTCTTCCTTCTTATGGGCTTTAGACCACCTTTGCTTAATTTGGAATTTAAAATATGAATAGCTGTGTTTCAAACACTTAATTTGGTCATCTGTGTATCCTTCGCACGACAAAAGTTCATTTTTTAAGGCATCTATTTTTTCCTCCAAACTAGATAAATTAAAATTCAGCACGCGATCGAACAAATATTTACGGGTCACACTTTTTACTCCCGAGGGTCCTTGTGAACCTAAAACACAAAGTAATTATTTAAGAATATTTTAAACATCTATTCTAATTTTTAAAGTTTTTCGTCAAAAAAATTTAGAAGTGCCGATATAGTAATTATCCGCGATTTTCCGCGGATATTTTTTTAATTACATGCTGGTCAAAGCTCACAAGTTTCGACTAAAATTTAAAAAATTACAGGATCTAACTTGGAAGTATAACATATTCATTAATAAACAGAAATATTTTAAAATGTATCCCTTTTAGTACACTAAAACTAAACCTTCTAAAAGATAAAAATAATCAAAATTATATTTGAACTAATGTCTTCTTACCTACTGTATCAAGATCCATCACTTGCTCTTCAGAGATTAACGTAATACAATTAATATTCACTATTTACTTTAATGGTTGCACACGAACGCCAGGAACAGGCACATACACCAACTAGGATAATCGAATTCCGACTGACAGGGGAGAAGGGACTATGAGCGATGAAAGGTGGGAATTGCTGGATATGGTTACCCAACTTGTTCCCTTACCCTAGTAGTTGTTTTTTTTTAGCAGGGTTGCATTTTGTATAATCGTATTATGGCCGCGTAGATCGCTCAAATACCCCTATGTGCGGCGGTTACGGTAACCGTAACACCTCCCTCTTCAAAAAAATAGGGACCTCAAACGCCAAATGACCCAACAGCACACCAAACAGTAACGTATGGACTGTGAAGTGGCCTTTCATAGAGCTGCTGCGGATTTTCTCGTGCCCAGTAACGAAAATTTTGCTTGTTCACACAGCCGGATAAATGGAAATGGGCTTCGTCACTGGTTATTAAAAGCCCATTTTGTGGGATGTTTTGAAGAATATCGTTGCAACATGCTCTACGATTTTCCCAGTCACGTTCACTCAGCTCTTGTGCGATCATCATTTTGTATGGGTGGAAGTGTAGGTCTGCGTGTAAAATTCTTCGCAGCGAACGATCTGATAAACGCAAAGCAGCGGCATGTTTAGCAGCTGAACGAGTAGGAGATCGTTCCACAGCTTCTCCAATAGCTGCAACATTTGCAGGTGTCCGAACACTTCTGGGTCCACCGGTAGGTTTTCTTTTTAAGGCTGAACCTGTGGCTCTAAAATTCGAAACCCAAAGCAGTATAGTTTTGCGATCTGGAGCCGGAGCATGTCTACCCAGTGCGAAGGGAGTACGAAAAGTTCGTTGCGTTGTAATCACAGATTCATTTTTCAAAAATGTTTCGATAATGACAGCACGATGTTCGAACGTCCAAATCATGATGACAACTAAAATGGCAAGGCATGTGCTACCAACTGAAAACACTCAGCTCCCCATCGCTTCAGTGGCGCGGGCACAGTGGCGGTGCAAAATGTGGGAGATTATTCTGCCGGACCCCCTGTATATTCACACAATATTATTATTTTAAAATGTTATAAATTCAAGTTGCCGTCAAAGGCGTGGTAAGTGGTGTTTTCAGGAACTGGAGACAATAATGTACTTTTTACATTTGCATAATAAACATCTGTGCAAGCGCTTCCCATAGATGTTGGTGTTGAGGTATAAGAAGGAAAGAGCATGTTGTCAACACCATCCAAAACATGATGACAAAATCGACGAAACTGCATGTCAGTCATACTTTCAATTTCTGGAACCAGGCTCAGCAGAAATGTCTTGCGAGCACTGTCTGGCTGTTGGCTCATTGTCATCTTCTTCTTCTGCTGGAAATATTCTACAAAAACCTCGTCAATGTCTGTTGTCGCCTTAGATTTTACTTTTTTCTCTTTTGCACCAATTATTTGTTTTCCCTTTTCTGTGCCTGTTGTGCTTCTGTTTGCTAACGGAAGTAGATTCGTGTCATTCTTTTCACCGTATATTTGGGTTTCGCTTGTTCCGCCATCGGCTCCTTCTGAATATTCTGTATCCCTCTCAGTGTGATCACTTAACATTGTCTCTGTATTATAAATGCTGCCTGGTGACGGAATATTACTTGATGTTTCATTTAAGTTTTGCACCTTGACGAATGGTATAATAAAGTGCATTACGTCATTAAGGTAATATGTTCCTTTTCGAGCTGATCTACTGGGTGGCGATTTCCGTCTTCGCACAAACACAGTTCTCAGATTCTTCCACTTCTCCTTGCAGTCTAGCACTGAAAAGAAAACAATATTCTATTATTACAGTAATTTAATCTTAACAACTTAATCTATTTGAGGCTTTCATAGCATTAATATTATATCTCTGTTTCAGGTTTCTAGCTACTGGTAGCAAATACACGGATCTATCGAGTTATTTTTTAAGAGGAGATAGTTCTATTAGTCACATTATTGCAGAAACTACATCCGCTATATGCGAAGCATTGCATCCACTCTGAAAGTCCCCTGCACTGAAGATTGGCTTAAAATTGCTGGCCGCTTTTATGAACTCTGGAATATGCCGAACTGTCTCGGCGCCATAGACGGAAAACATATCTGCATTCAGAAGATGCCTAAATCGGGTTCTACAAATTTCAACTACAAGGGGTACCACTCGGTTGCGTTAATGGCAGCCTGTGACGGTGATGCATGTTTTACAATGATCGAAGTCGGTCATGCCGGCAGAAATAGTGACGGGGGAGTATTCAAGGCATCAAGAATGGGTCGATGGCTACAGAAGGAGGGAAATAGACTCAATTTGCCAAACGAACAGAGTCTTGTGCATGATCAAACAGGAAGAAATGTTCCCTTTTATTTTGTAGCAGATGAAGCATTTCCAATTGCGAAGCGTATGTTGCGGCCATATCCAAGAAGAGGACTAAATAATCGGAAAAGAGTTTTTAACTACAGATTAAGCAGGGGACGCAAAAGCATTGAATGTGCATTTGGAATGATGAACAGTAAATTCGCTATACTTTCAACTCCCATAGCAACTAAAAATTTGAAAACTGTAAATAATATAGTTAGAGCTGTTTGTATTCTACATAATTTTATCAGAAAAAGGGAAGGCGTTTTATATCGACCGACATTCAACTTCGATGATGAAGATAATCAGGGTCAAGATCCTCCGGAAGAACTTGGACAGATTATTCAAGAACAACTGGTTTTCCCAGAAAGTGTTTCCGGAAATATCATTCGAGATTATCTTTTGCATTATTTTTTAAAACCTCATTCTTCGCTACCTTTTCAGTGGAAATATTGCGTTTAAAGAAAAAAAAACGCAGTGTGTTTTTATGATCATAAGCTTTTTCTTGATATGTTTGCATGAGTTATTTTTTGTTGTTAATAAGAGACAAAATATTTACTAATAAACAATTAAGTACACTGTATTTTTCTTATCTTGTTTGGTACGGACAATTTTTTAACAAGCACTGTCTTTTAAAAACGAGTTTTTTCTTTCCTGAATCTCCAACAGATGTTGCTACTTTTTCCCACGCCGCGTCTACTACATTTCTGTTGGCATAATTTTCTAATGTATAATTAAATAGACACGGGTGTTTTTCAATCTCCTGCACAAACCTTATATTTGCATTTTCTTTAGCTTTTGATAGCGATTGCGGCATGTTATTGCGTTGAAAACTAAAAACTAGCACAACAAATTGAACTTTACAAACAAAGAATAGCTGTATAGGTTGAATGGTCGTAAGCAACTAAAGGCTTGGCGACCAGGCAGTATAATCGCGCGTGATAGGTTGCCCTTTGTAATAGGTCGTAGTCGCCGCGGTGGACGAACGGCGTGACTGGTTGCCTCGTATTGGTTTCCTCGGTGGACGAACGGCCTAAGAAGCTTAATAGTAGTACATTTTATTTTAGTACTACCTAGCGACATCTTGAGTTGAAATTGCATATCGTCGCCTTAGGATCATCTTATCCTATGTCCATTTTTTAATAATTTACAGGAGAATAATTTAAAGTTTTACATTATAAGTACCAATAAACTGCTTACAGTTTTAGTCGATTGAAGTTTTCCAAACGTATTTTTGATCTTTTTATTTATAATAATATAGTGCATGAAAAATAATATTGTTACGGACATGGAATAAACAAAGACAAATTCTCAAAAGTTTTGGATTAACGCTTTCCAATATTCCAAATCCACCCTAGGAAATTGGTTTTTCAAACTTTTAATGTGAGCAATTTGGTCACGTGGAATTGGTGCAGGTGGTGGCTGAACCATTGGTGAAGTTATGTCTTGCAGAAACGCATGCGTATAATTTGTTCTTGTGGGTTTTAGTACAAACGTTTTAATATGCGAATTGCTAGCGAAATTATGTTTAAAAACCAATGAAACTCGAGTTATTATCGTATACTAACTATTTCAAACTTTTATAGGGAACATGTGAAAAACTCTTAGTTTGTGCCAAACGTTTATAGTCAAAGATTGACGGTTAACTGCACTACTGTGTAGGGCTTCTTGGATCTAACTCGGAGTAAAGCTTTAAAAACTGCTTAAGGACTGAACAACTCTAGTTTTTTCAAATTGCGGTCAATCACACTTATGCATTGCATCAACATCCTGGATACAGCTATGTCCAAGTTCTTGAAATTTTTGTACAATACCTTTGATATTCTGGTTGTTCTTTAAAAAACATAGTAAGGCAGCAGACATGTGAGAGTTTTTCTTTTGCGGTACGCATGCATCAAACCAAAGAATAATTTTTGTGACGAGGGGCATATGTTCTATTAGTTCCTTCAATAGAACGCATAAGGCACTAGCAATATCTTCTCCTTTCCTACCACCCAGTGCTTCGTTCCAAAATATGCAGTTAACCTTGTTTTTGATTACATCACAGCCTGTAAGGTTGTATGTTGCAATTTTTCTTTGTAGTAAGCCTTCGATATGGTTGTTTCTGGACAGGTAATAACACTTTGCATATCAAACACATAACTGCAGTTAGTTCATCGTTTGCAGGTTCCTCGATATCTTTTTTCTTTTCATTATGAGACGCAAGTTTTGCATCTATATGCTTATTGTACCTATTTATAAGTTTGTCGTCTAAGGTTCCCCCTTCTTTTTTCCAGTCGTATTCGGCGCAAACTTCACAAAAATCCTTTTTAGGTTTTTGGAAGGATAGGTTAAATTCATAATTGAAGATGCGGTAGTACATCAATTTTTTTACCGTAACCTTGTTAGCTTGACAGTGTTCGATATACAAATCGTACATTTTGGCCATAGTCATCGATTTGTCCAAATATTCACGAGATGATGATTGTTTGCAGTAGTGAGACGGTACACGTGGAAATAAATGTATGTGATTTCGCACAGACTCCCTCATCTGTTCAGGTATTTTTTTCCTTGAGCCTTTTCTTTGGTCTTTAATTGGGGTGGAAGTAATTCCGGTTGTCTTCTTCGCATGCAAATATGATATTCTTATTTGGCTTATTGACAGAACACCGAGATAGAAATTTTTGCAGGGCCTGCTTTTCTTGTTTTCTTTTATCAATTTTTTTTTTTAACGAATAGGTTCTTTTCTTCTTTGCTGTAGCTTGTCGAATCCGTGTTCTTCTTTTAATATGCTTTTCGCTTGTTTTGTCATAAAAAAATCCTTTCTTATCAGAATTTTTCCAAAATTCATCATGTATGAGATTAACTTCTTCACGAGTACAATTAGATGTAGGGGAGACCAGGGAGGTTTGAGACAAAAATTGAATTTTATTTGCTGTACATTTTACAATTTGCAATTTGAAGATAATATATATTGCAAGTGAATTGTGTGACATTTAGCTACACTTGCCATACTTTTTCATGCTTCAAAAATATTATTTGAATTGTTTAAATGTATTAAAACAACGTGGTGTAAATTGTCTCAACGCTCCCTAAGTAAGGGAGCTTTGAGACTGGTTATAGGGAGCATTGAGACATTGTAAGCATTTGGAAAATGTTTATTAATTATCGAAAAAAAAAACAAAAACAAAGAAAATCAACGAACATTTTGATAATGACGGTAGTCCAAACCAAATGTCAGTGTAGATTTTACTCTTTCTGTTCCACCTACATTTTTAGGAAACGGTAATTTCAAAATAATATCTTGTTCTCGAACTGAAGAAATATCTTCCATTGGTGGATAAACAAATTTCCAGGTGTTTCCGTGACGACGTAAAAATTTAATTACGTATTCATCATCTTCCTTTGTTATTACTAGACCCATA
The DNA here is from genome assembly GCA_963170755.1 of Amphimallon solstitiale. Classification (NCBI taxonomy): domain Eukaryota; kingdom Metazoa; phylum Arthropoda; class Insecta; order Coleoptera; family Scarabaeidae; genus Amphimallon; species Amphimallon solstitiale. Next base: position 392,961 of record CAUJHA010000079.1, on the reverse strand, counting down.
TAATGCATAGTTGAAGTCTTTGTGTCGAACTTAACCAAAACAAAGTCTCCCGCTTGGAGTGTTTTGACATCTTCAAGAGCTTTAATTTGTAGCATTTCTCTTTCGTAGCTTTCAACATCTGAAACATCTTCGCTGCTTCCGCCCGACTCGCTTCGCTCCTCTTCATCACTCGCAGAAGACTGAGGTGGAGTTGGAGGTTTTTGTAAAGATTTTTTTTTGTATGAAAAAAGGGTATCATTCTTCAACGGAACAATTTTTTTTATCTTTCGAGCACTTGCTTCAGCCTCTATAGCTCCTTTTTCTGGTGTGTCGGTAAGAATTCTTGAGGAACCACGTTTTCGTTTTGTAATCCGCTTTCGTGGACCTGCCTTCGGAAGTGGTCGCAAAATTTCTGGACTTACAAAATTTTGGTTACTATTTAAATTGTTCTCTTGCACATTGGCTGTTGACGTTGAAGCTTTACATTCTAGAATATTTGCAGGCTTCAAATCTTCCTCTTGCTCGCCAGTTTATGATATGGATGTTGCATTTTCTAGAATAATTGTACTTGATGATTCCAGTTGTCGATCGGTCACTGCGCCAGACATAAAATCAATTTCAGTAAACACATCACGATTTAAAGGACAAATGCCGGTCGATGAAAAACCGGATACAATATTCTTTGGTGTGAAAGCTAATTCCAAAGCTTGACTACTTAAAGCAGCAATGTTATAAATGGACAAAGTTTGATCTGGATTTGAAACCATCCATGATGCACATTACGATTTATAAAAATTTTTGAAGGGGATGTAGACTGATACATCCAAGGGCTGCATTTTATGGCTGCAGTGTGGCGGAAACGTGAGCATCACAATCCCATTTTCTTTTGCTTTCCTCAGGGAATCGACGGAAATATGGCTCTCGGGGTTATCCATTAGCAGCAATACTTTGTTTTCCATAGAACAACCAGCGTGCTTTATGAAGTGGTCCAGGAAAACAACAACATTTTCGGAAGTCATCCATCCACTGGGATGAGCAACTCCAGCACTTCCTGGAAAAGCACCACTTACTTAACATCTACTCCTTAAAATTTACTCTCGGAAAGACAAAAGACGGAGGGATGAATCTCCCTCCAGCACTAATACCACAACAGGCAGTTACTAATGTGCCTCGTTCAGCCGATGTGACATTTCCAACTTGTTTAACACCCTTCGCTGCCAGGACTTTGGGTGGTTTGTGTACGGTTGTAAGCCCTGTCTCATCAATGTTCCAGATATGATGAGGTTCAAACTTTTCGCGCTTAAGGACTGATTCCAAATTTTTAAAAAACGTGGTAACATTTGTGTAGCTGAAACTCGTACATCGTGACAAACTGGTTGACTTCGGAGTCCTCAGCGACAACTCCGGGCGACGATGTCTAAAGCCGCGATACCAATCGAAGCCAGCAATGGATTTTTCATCCTATTTCTTAGGATATTTTTTTATGGTTGGCCTTAGCAAATTGAAAGGCCAGTTGACGTACACATGTGACCGTTAAACCATGATGCATTTGCGAAGCACGGACTAGATAATCCGATAGGAGAGTCTCTTCTTCCTGGGTAAACACTAACGAAGTTTTAAAATCGGGCGAGTAAGTAATATTACCAGCAGGGGCATTTAAATTTCTTTTTTTCACATATCTGCAAAGCGTTTGCTTGTCTATATCATATTTCCTTGCAGTTGCGCGTAATTTTGCTCCCCCAAGAACTTCTTCCACTAATGTTTCCATAACGTCAGATGGGGGAACTACTCGTTTCGTCTTTTTAATCCAAAAATGGGGCATATTGTATCTTGCTACCCTCTTGTATTTAAATTATAAATGGCCAAGGCCCTAAACAAATTCGGTACCCAAATTCCAAGAAGGTAGTAAGTCAGACACCACCACGGTAATTAACCTTCTATGAAACTTTAGGATGACGCTTGTCTATTAAATAACCACCAACTTATAACACTCAGTCTTACCTCTTACTTCCCCAAGGGTCGATGTTAAATATGGGAGTCAGCACTGCCTCCAGCTACAGTCAGAGAAGGGCGAGTTCGAACACCGTACTAAGTCGAAGGTTAAGTTGTCAGGGCGCCTATCCGTAAAAATATGCTAAGCCCAACAGATATTCAGACCCCGGACCAGATCCAATGTAAAACTCCCCAGGTGATAAGAAAATAAGACCAACACACGCTCATTCAAACTTAACAAACAGTTTATTGAAATTTTAACTCAGTTCTCAACAGTGTATTCCAATTACTGTACATATCCGGTTATATTATATAATCTCTGATTTTCAAGAGATATTTAAAACAAGGAAAAAAAACAATGAAAAGTAAATCACAAGCGCAACTCAGTTGCCAGTATTAAATTCTGAAGGATAAATTAAAACTTAAATGGTCACCCAAGGTGATCCACAACTCAAAATTATCAATGACGTACAATTACATAATTTAAGAAATTCGAAATGGTGAACACAAGAAACACTCTTAAAATTAGGATTAATTAACCAACAATATTCTTACAAGCACACAGTTATAAGGCAATTTGCCGAAAGTCCCTCCAAAGTCGAACAGTTTGATCGTGAATTGCAACACGTCAACACAAAAATAAAACACTCTGTATACCAGAGGCAACCGACAATCTATTCGACATCAGAGTGCAGACTCTAAGTTATAAAGTATCTAATTCTATTAAAAAATTAGCGCTAGTTAACTATGCTTTACATAAGGAAATGTGATTAGATTAAATTCAATAATTTCTTACGAGATTATACAAAAATAAATTACAATCGTTGACTAATTGCATTAAATAACATCTAAGAATTTACACAAGACCGATGTGAGGCTACACTGCCCATACACAACCAAAATATAGTACAAGTTCTAAGTCCAAAAAGAAAAAGGCTACGTAACGTCTCCAAAAATGACAAAGTAACCTCCAATTTGGGGTCACTATTATTAATAAAACTACGTTAATTTAATTAATTCAAATCATAAAGGCTCACATGCCACAAGAAGTTAAAATAGGAAATTACGATGACTTATTTAATTAGCTAGGCCGGAAAATTGAAATTTACTGTTCAAAGTACACGATATTGACATAAATTTTACCAAATCTGTTTAGTCAATAAACTCTACACTCTGGATAATATCAGAGAAATTTACACAGACACAGTACCTTAAAGAAAGTCACATCCACAGCTACCAAACATGATACCTTCTACGGATCCACACGTTACAAGAAATCTGCTCGCCTATCTTCGGCTAACGACATCTCAAGAAAATAGCGTATGAAGGCTACAGAATTCCAATAATCTGTACCTTAAATATGTCTTCACCGCAAAATCCAGCAATAAATTTCCTGGCACCGTAAGATTACCATAGCACGTGGTTCTTAAATCTTAACCACAACAAAAGTGCTCAAATGAGGTCTAGGCCATGCATCACACTAACCGCTATATTTGAAGATAGTAACAACACAAATTAAAATCGATTAGACACGTGGAAAAGATACTTACAGCAATTAAACAATTCCTAGCCAGTGAAAGAAAATATCCTCGCAAGATTCAATCAAAACGCCAAAATTCAAAAATAACACTTGAGAAGTACTATAACATCCGCTTTTGTAAGCGATTACAGACGATAAAACTTCAAACTCTCCAACATTCTCAAGTAATGGCTAAGGAAAATGCTTCTGCTCTTGTGGTGTTTAAACCTTCCTCGACGACCGTTAAAGTGCAAGAGAAATACTCTAACATGTCAAAGCCCGACCATCAAACGGAACACGACAAAGGCTCTAAAACACCGAACGACCCAATCTGATATTTTAAACGTACGACATAAATGCAGGTTCAAATGACAATAGAAAAATGGAAAATAATTATAAATAATTTGTTACATAACTCTAGGCCCAAAAGAAGCTCTAAAACTAAATTAGCAACAATTAAAAAAAACAAATCTATTAAATAAAACATTGTACGCCATCTACCCGTCAACGCATGTATACGTTACACCCACCTGCGATAAGGCAGATCTCGTGGCAATAGGGATCTTACGAAAGTCCACACCAGATGACAGTAGTAGTAGGAAGATGACATAAATTTAATCCAAAATAAAATACGTATTCAACGATAAACTAAAATAATCCATTAAGGAATAAAATACAACAAAATAATTGTAACACCCAATGCAGCTTGAGTTGCCACAGATTTTGAATAATTATTTTTGCAACAATAGTCGCTGGAGAAAGTAACCCTAAGGGATCGTAAATTTGTGATACCGTTGATGGAATATTCCGCTTTGTTATTTTAGATGAGTGATGAGGGTTTATATTATATTGCAGTGTATCTAATATTGGGATCCAGTGTATGCCCAAAATTTTTGAATTCTCACCTAATTTTACAAAGTGTTCATTATTGTTACTAGTTGAACGTGAAAGATGTAAAATATTTGAATCATTTGATGTCCATTTTTTTAATTCGAAACCTGCTTGAAGTAGAATAGTATTTATATCAATACAAATTTTTATAAGTTCCTCTTTGGAGTTGGCACCGGTTAAAGAGGTCATCTACATAAAAATCGTTTAATATTGCATCGGACGCTTGCTTGTAGGTAGAAGTGTTATCTTATGATAGCTGTTTAATACATCGCATTGCTAGATATGCTGCGCATGCTTCACCATAAGTTGCCGTATTTAGCGTATAGGTTTGCGTTCATTTGCGTTATTTCGCCAAATTATACGTTGTAAATCCCGTTGAGATGGATCAATTAAAATTTGCCTGTACATTTTTGTAATGTCTGCGCTTGTTACGTATGAATAACTTCTAAATCGTAATAGAATTGAAATTAAATCTTGCTGCAATGCGGATCCGATAGCTTGAATATCGTTCAATGAGATCCCGTTGGAAGATTTAGCTGAACCGTCAAATACTACTCGAAGTTTCGTAGTAATACTGTCTTCTCGAGGTACAGCGTGATGTGGTAAATAAAAGTGTGGTTTAGATATTACATCTGATTTTGTGACTAATGACATATTGCTGTGACAACATATATTTTTGGGTATAGTCTTTTGTATATGCTGTACTCTTAAAATTATTCTTTATACACCAAAAACTTATAATTGGTTTTGTATTTTATTTTATATTGTTGAAGCATGTACTTAATAACTATTGTGGGTTCTGGCAATGTATGTGGTTCCTTCTCCTTCACTGGTGATCTTTCTCTTACTCATAATAGGGAAGAGGTAATAGTTTTGTTCAAAGAAAAACTGAATGTCTATACAACATAATCATATACCTTTTTATTTAGTAATTTGTAGATTCAAATAATTTTTTTTTTATATTTATATACACTTTTATGCTCTGAACAAATACATAATTTAGAATGCTCATATCATTTATACCTAATGTCGGTTGTAATGTATGTAAATATTTTTCATTTATTTATTTATGATAAACAAAAATATAAATATTTATCCTGTAAATAAATAAATGTAAACTTATATTGTACATTGATAGTGATATTTATCAATGTAATTATATTTTATTTATTGGCTTCAATTAATTGCCTTAGACAACCATTTGCACGTGTTGTATCTAGCTCTCAATCTTTGCCTTGTGAAACTTTTAATTAATTATTAGCCTAACTTGAAAAAGATTAATGATGCCTAGACAATACCATGAAGAAAATGCTCATTCGCACGTAGCATCTCTCCAACTGCCCAACACCATTAGTCCTATTTTGTTGTAATTCCAACTTTATGAATTAAAAGAAAACCTTACAGGATAATATATTTGCTTATCTATATTGTCCAACATTACATTGATTAATCATTTGCACGTAAAAACCAATGTCTGTCTAACAATTTGTATAACTTCTTTTCAAAAAAAAAACTTACTTGCTATCTTTAAATATTTCATCAAAATATTCACTTTGAATGTCCATATTAAACGTTTCAGAATTTAAATATATTAATAAAAGAAAATTTATTATGAATGAAAGTGATAAAGTAATAATGAAAACTACTATTCTACAATGTAACAATTATTTATAGCGTCTTATTCTTTCGAAGTCAGAAATCTTCCTTTCCGAGTCGTAATAAGAAGTCTCTCTTGTCGGATCTTGTTTTCCAATTTATACCCGAAAAAAAACTCTACGTTGACTATTGCGCCCTCTAGTCCATATTTTAGGTTGGCATTGGAATACACGTTCCAGTGAAGTCGCTGCCCGCATGTTGCCGTCTTGATACACGCACACATACACATACCGTTCTGACAGTTCTTTATTCACTAAAACGTCAACATATCGCAAATTGTTTTCTTATTCATGAAGTCTTTTCTGCCTCGCACAGCATTTCCAACGGTAGGTTTATTCTTGTTGTTAATACCATCCTTCTTTGTATTCGTCAATGAACTTATTGCCTTGTTTATTGTTCGATACATATTTTTTTCTTCCCATTTATTAATGTCAATTTCACTTTTCTTTTAGCTAGATTGCGATTTGGTAAAATGGGAAACACGTTGGAGATAACTATTATTTTTCTTCCCGCACTGCCTGTATCTGGAGGACACGTTTGTTTCTTCACTGTATCTCTGTCCTCTATCCATGATCTTTCCATTGGTAAAATGTCGATCTGCAATAAACTTTACACAAGTTTTATATATATATTTTTTTTCTCTTTTGTAGGTCATGAAACTGTACACGTCTGTTTCCAGTCTCTGAAGCATTGTGTCACAAACAAATCATAAACACATATACTTTTTTATTTATATCAGCTGCCTTTTAATACAAAATGTTATTGCTGATCATTTTTACGTTTTACATATTTTTATATCCTTTTCTTAGTCTAGTTATAAGCTAAGGTAAATTTTATCTTTTAATACAATTTAGTTCTTAAACTCTTTCATAAAGTTTTATTGCTTTATGCATGTAAATCATAATAATTTACTTATTTATATTTATATTTCTTGCATATCGTATTTCATCTTTTTCATACAATTCTATTGCTTTCACATGACTAATTCTCTTAATTGTTCCATCCATTAACATAACCCTTTCTCTATTATTTGCCTTCATTTCCCTTTTTGACTTAAACAGCGGTCCATTATTTAGAATGTTTAAAGCAATCTTTACGCATTGTATAAAATTAGGTTCCTTTTTATGATATGTAAACCATACATTTTGTGTATCTTTTCTACAAAAGAAATATATTACTCATATTTATTTTGTCTTTTATTTCATTTTTATTTAATAAATTTTTTTATTCTACATTTTTCACTATTTATTTGAATAATAATAGTTTTTAAATCACTTTCTTGTATATTGACCATGTGTATGCAATTTTGTATACATCCATGTAATTTTTGTTGCATATTTTTACTCAATCATATTTATTTTATTTCAAAACTTAAACTAATCCGTAAGGCTATTCTTATTTTATAAACTTGCGAATTCACGGCAATATGTCCAAGTGATTCGTATTCTTCCATGAATTTGGAATAATCATTATGTAATTGCGGCTGTTTCGCGAATTTTCTTTCTATCGATACTTGTCTTTGAATGGCAGCCTGTTTTGATTCGCCTAGTACATTGGGCGGTTTGAGAAGAGGGATTTGAACAATAAATCTACCTTCTGCATTTCTTTTGGTTGTTTTTGTAAATAAATCCTCACAATATTTGTCCGTTGGGGACATTGGAAGGTTATTGAATTCCTCTATTGCCAGAATTTTTTTACTTGTGTGTCTAATGATTCGAAACTACATAACGTTTTTAATGGAGAATTGATAGATGTGGAAACAGATCCTGAAATGACCCATCCAAGTTGCGTTTTTGTAATATAGGAAGATTCTTTCCTAGCTGAATTTGACCGACAGATAACAAATGCCAGAATATCTGCGAGCCAACTAACATGTCAATTGTTTTTGTTTTATAGTATTCAGGATCTGCTAAGAGTATATTTTGAGGGATTTTCACTGTAGATGGATTAAAAGTAACAGTGGGTAATTGATCTGTTATTTTTGGTAAAACTAAACAACAAATGTTCGTGTGAAATGCATTAGATAATGATGATATTCGAACTTGAACTTTAGATTTAATCTTTAGTAAAGATTGACTGATACCAGTGATGGACGTGTTCATCGCCTGTTCCTGTAAATTTAGTAATTTACACATCTTTTCTGTTATAAAATTAGACTGTGACCCAGAGTTTAATAGTACCCTGCAGTTGTAGTCTTTTCCGTTTTTATCATATACCTTTACACATGCAGTAGATAATAATACTTGATTAATGTGATCAATAGAAGTAGAATGATTTGATACACTTGAACCCGATGGTTGATCTAAAGATATTGTTTCGATATCTGGTATATCTAAATGAAGAAGAGTGTTGTGTCTTTGGCTGCATTTTTTACAAACCGATTGAGATTTGCATTCTTTTGTAAAATTTAATGTATTCGTAAGTAAGCAATTTTTTGTACTTATCTTATTATTTGCTTGTTTGTTATAATTATTACCTCGATGTGAATGTGGATGATTAACAATGTTTACGGTTTCTAGAATGTCACAACGCTCCCGTAAAAATGATATGAATTCTTGAAATGTTGGTGTATGGCCTTTTGTTTTATAATATTCCCATTCACGACGCGATTTTTGATCTATTTTAGAATTAATTAAATAAATAAGTAAAACATCCTCAGGTAAAACATAATCAGGTAAGTTGAGGGACTCTAAAGATCTTAAATGATTTTGAACTTGGTCTATTATTGCTCTTAATGCGATATGCGATTCCTTTTCAATGGGATTTAAGTTAAACATGGCACTAACATGATTATGAATTATAAGTTTTTTGTTTTCATATCTTTCGCGCAATACTTTCCACGCTTTTTGATAGTTTAATGCAGAAACTTCCAGTGACTGTATACCTATCGCCGCGTCACCCTTTAACGATGATCTTAAATAATGAAACTTTTGTATATCTGTTATTGTAACATTGCTATGTATTAAATAATTAAATGTATCATAAAACTCTAACCATTTTTCGTATTGCCCTATGAATATTGGTAACTGTATTGTTGGCAATTTAACCCCTACTAGATTTTGTGCACTACTGTTTTCATTACCGATCGAGTTTAATATTTGTGGTTTATTATGAGAGTCGATTAATACTTCTGCTGCTGCTGTTGCTGAATAAAATTCTTTCTCAAAAATTTCCCTTTCGGTGAAATGCTCATCAGTTTTTGTAGAATCACTATCCAATAATTCTAATTCATACTGAATTTCATTAAATTCGTCTAATATTGATTCAATCTTTTTTAAGCGAGATTTTAATTCTGTATTGATTTCTGTATTCATTTCTTTTGTTTTGATTTGTTGAATAAAATTTACAAATCTCGTTAAGTTGCCTTTGATATGACCGCGTTTTATGATGAGCGATTTCTGATCCGCCATATTAATTAAACTTAAATATTAATTAAACTTAATGCAGATATAGACTTGGAGACATGGATCGAATAAAGGATATTGCACACTTACCTTGTAGTAGAGTCTGATTATTTCTTTAGTGATAATGCTTGAGTTTCTGATGCCTTGTTTTGTTGTTGATGTGCTGCTTTCTGATTCTTGCTTCTGTTTTGAAAGGATGAACTCTGTTTCTTCACTTTCTGATGTGTTTTGTTCTTGATGTGTTGCTTGCTGATTCTTTGTTTTGTTTTAATTGATTTAAAACCACTGTGGTTTTATCCGGCTCGAAGGACCAAATGTTGATTCCTCCTTTTTTGAAGGAATATAAATGCTTGTAGTTTAAATATTAAATAAAACACAGATAATATGTTACTATCTTTAGTTTATCTAACACTTAACTATTAAATTGTTGAAGCCTAACACAACTGCTTTGTTTGGATGTTTGTGTAGAACTTGTTTAAATGTGAATTGTTGAAGCCTAACACAACTGCATCGTGTGGACGGTTGTGAACTTAATGTATTTTATCGTTATTTTATAAAAATTCTTCCCTTCTCCTAGTTACAATACTTTCTTTTCATGAGTAGGAGGGGAAATTATTTACCAAGAAAAATGACTAAACAGATGGGGTTGGAAATTACAGTAAGATATTTGAGTGAAACGTAAATACCAAGTAATTAAATAATGGTTATATGACTCTAATGATTTTATGGCGGTCGCGTCGAACGAGCCCCAGCTATTGTATCTTTATAATGATTGGCAATAAACTAGATATTTACATGCATTTCTTCACAATAGAAGAGAAATCTGGGTTTTTCTGACTAAACTTGTAGTTTTAGAATACATACGCATACACAGTGTGAATTAACAATATTTTACCTTAACGTCTTGTACATAAATATATAAAACAATTGTCTTTCTTAAACAATATTATTTATCCATAAAAGGTCAACCCGGACTATCGTCATATAGGGTCGAACGCATCTTCAGTGGTATACTTCCATGTTCTACATACTTTCATCTACGTTTCTACATAATTTCTAACAAAATCCCTTTCGTTTCCCAAAAATCTTTCGTGGTGAAACTGACTGTTTTGGCTTTCCCTGTGGTTGGCGACGATGTGTGTCGCTAGTCCATTGACTATTGCTTGGACTCAGAAATCATGCAAGATACCCAAGTCTCATCGGCTGTAACGATGTGATCAAGAATGCATCTCCTTCCTGATAGTATCGAGTCAAAATCATAAAAGCATTTCATCATCTAACCAATGTCGATCTGCTAGAGCTAATAGAATTCCTCGAGTAATGTTCTTATTAAATTTACTAACTAAAGTGTCGCTAGCTGGTTTTCCATTGTCTAATGCATCCCGTACCATTTCTTCCTCTGTATAGGATAATTTAGGAAAATTTGATATTAATAAATTTATATTATGTTGGTAGTCAGACACCTTTTCGTTAAAGACCTTTAACCACAGCTCATCACTAATAAAATTGAGCTCTTGTATATGCAATTGCACTTCATTAGCCAATTCTTCGGTTATCTTTTTAACTTGACCATGTCTCCTGATACTTCGGGTAGCTGGCAGAAAGCAGTCTTGGAACCCACCGACAACACAATTTTCGGTATTTCAGTTTCTCCAAAACAATGGTGTACAAAACAGATCTTGAAATCTGTGGAAAATCACTCGATAACTTTGAGATTGTGAATCGTCCATCCTTGAACATTCGCATCCACTTTCGAAGTTTAGAATGTAGAGGGCGCCAGCTTCCTTGTACTAATCCCCACCCCAAAATGTTACTTGACCCAGAAGCGAGATCAATATGAATACCGTAAAACGGGACTACTTGATACACTTTTTCAACTTTTAGGTCCTACCTCGTTGCAACAAAGTTACGTTCATCGAAACAAAAATTATTTTAGATTACTTTGAGGTAAGGGCTATCACGCGTAACACTCAAAAAAAATATAGCCCTCGTCATACTGGAGAAAAAAAATTAGAAACACATTTTTTCATTTAGCCCCGTGATGGGGCTAAATGAAATTTGTTTGAAAATCGCATCTAAAATGCAAGTATACTCACAATTCAGGCTACTTGAAACGCAAATTGTCTTTTAATAAAACCCGCAGTTAGTAATTTAATAAAAAAAATATGGGATTTATGGTAAAAAATAATTTTATTCACGTTTTTACAAAAAAAAATGTTGCAAAAACAATAAAACATTGAAATATCAATCACTTTTTACAAACTAAGTGAAAAATCTAAGATAATATACAGAAAAACAACTGGGTACAACGATTCTAAATTAATCTCGAAATTTTATTTCTCCTTAAAACCTCGTATTCGGGAAGCAGTTTCTTTATTTAGTTTTTTTCGACGATGCCGATGTCTCAACGTTTGGAAAAATGTAAGCACCTTTAATTTTGTCGCTCATTCTTAAGAAACTACTGTCGTTTTCTTCGCCGTTTATAATTTTCGCGGCATATTGTTTATTCGTCCCAGTTTGAGTTTTCATGTCGACGTAAATGTAATCACTTGGATTAAAACCTTTCATTTCGATAGTATAACATGCTCGCTTGCTTACATAATGCCAGTACAAAACAAAGCGAACGCTATAAGACTAGTCTTCTGCATGCCTCCATTATATAGCGGAAAATACAAGCACCTTGGGTTGCCTATACACGCAGGCACCAATGTCGCGAAATTCTACACGTCTTCCCCTAGAGGAATGACATTATTGTAACTTCGCCCGGTTGGCATTAATTATAGACGTAAATATGGCGGTTGAAGTGTTGTGACTTTTAGGCATGAGACTACAAACTCTTCGGCTAACACAGTGGAGAACGTGAGTACTTCTTTTTGTTTTAATGTATCTTAACGTTCATTGAAAATACTACATTCCCTACACTCATTACTAATCGGTGAAAAGAAAACACGTGCGGAAACTTATTTGAAAAATAAATAGTCTTTATTATTACTAAAACAATATCAAAATTTATACACATTTATTTATTCATATTTACATTTTACGCACATACACAAAGTCGTACAATATGTACACAATTAAATATTAAAACAGATTTACATCAGTGACCTCTTTACATCATAACAGAAATTGCATTTATCGTGAATTAAATTAAGATCGAACATGTGCTCAACCCTATCCTCTGAAATGTCACTTACAAATCCCAATACATTTTTATCATCCTTAATAGAAAATAAAAATAAACAAGTAATAAGATATGTCTCGGTCAATTCGAAATAAAATACGCATTCAGGTTAATTTAAATTATTCTACAAATTATTTCCATGTTACGACATGCTCATAGGAAGAATTTACTAGTTTATCGTGAAATAGAATTTTATCTTGGTACGGACTCGGATATTTATTCAATAGCTTCGCGGTGGCTTACTAATATGCCTATTTTATCACGGACTCGGATAGCGCGGGTGTTTAGACGATAGTTTATATAAATACGCGGTGCGCGTTCACGCATAATATCGGAAATTAACGGTCGCAAAATCTCTGAAATGAACAATTTTTATTAAATTCGGGTTTTATGAAGATCACGACATTGAAAGTCTGACCTAGACGGGATGCGGTTTATAAGCGGTAATATATCACTCTTCCCACGGCACATGGCCTGAGTAAGAGGGAAATATGCGGACGAGATTAGCGGATTTTAAAACGACTGTTTCACGATACGGAGACCGGAAAGCAGCACGTTTCTAAGGAGTTAACCAAGTCTCTTCCACGCCATCTGGAGGCTGAATAGAGACAGGTGTAGGGTCTGGACAGGTCGGAGAAGTAAATGAACGAGGCACGCTCGATGGGGCCTTTTATATGTGAAAACCCCCTACGTATGTAGGTAAAAACCCGTTCAAAACATAAAAATTTGCACACGATACTGACATGAAATACGCGACTCTGAGCATGACGTAGGCATTCGGTATTTTTCCATTTAAAAATAAGTAAATAACATGAATCATTACAAACACCTGAACATACATACAGGTCGATTCAATTCACTTTATACAATATTAATATTTGAACAAAATAACACACATACATTTAATTTAATATTTACAAATAAATTAATTATGAACTTAAAAATGTTAATTTGTTACAATTAACGAAGGAACTTCGTTACAATAGAACTGTCTACGTCAGAAAATGCTTCAAGCTGTAAATCCATATCTCGCTGTCAATTGCAATTTTTTCTTCACTGATGTCGCTTTCAGAAGAAGATGATGGTAAATACGTTTTCTTCTTTCTTTTTTGCTTCTTCTTGGTCCCTGACCCGGACGCTATCTGGACGACGAGGTCTTTTTGGTTAATAATGTTACCTGTGACGGCGAGGTCTTCTTGGGTAATACTTTTACTAGCTTCCACAAATAACTTTTTTTTTCTGCCAACAGAAGTTGCGGTTTTAAACCTAGATTTTTCGAAAACTGCTTTTAGTGAATCGACAATTTCTGTGGCTTGTTGCAAATTCTGTTGGTCTGTTTTAGGCAACCTATTTAAGATTTTGTACCTATCTAATGGCCATATACCAGTCGCTTCAAATCCTGACTTAATATTGTGTTCATTAGTGGTTGAAACTTTGGTTAGTGCTTGCTTTAACAGGCGGGGAAAAACTTCTTTTCTTATGGTTCCCTTGTTATGTTTTTTCCACTCTTGTAGAATCTTCCTCCACGCTGCCTTTATTGGTCGAAAGACTCTGACATCCAGTGGCTGTGTGAGTTGTGTGCTGTTAGGCGGCAGAAGAATAAAGCGAATGTTATTCTTCTCACATATTGTAATAACAGCCGACGACAGATGGCTAGCCAGGTTATCGCCAATAAGAACTTTTGGACCAGGTGGTAAAGTTTTAAAATATGAAAATGCTATCTTGTTGAACCAGTCTTCAAAAATATGGTATCGAACCATCCAGATCGCGAACGATTACATCTGGCATTAGAAGGTCCGTTTTCCGCCCAAGTATTCCATAGGTGATCAGCTTTGTAAACTATGTAGACGGGAAGCATAAACCCCGAAGCAGAACCTTCTCAGCTCTCTTAGAACTCCTGCGAACAACTACTTTCACACGGCTAGGGTCGTCCGTGAAGTTTGTCTCGTCGTAGTTGACTATTGCCTCAGGCGGCACATCCTTCAAGCTCTCTGTTAAATGGTCAAAATATTTATTAATTACTTCCGGAGAAACTACGACCCTACTCTCTTTAATGGACTGCGACAGCCTTTTCGAAAGTTGATCTTTGTGTCGAAGTAAAAATTTTTGTAGCCAGGTTTCGCCTGGTCGGTTGTCCCGGAATTGCTGCACTTGTTTTCCCATTCGGTCAAGATATGTTTTTACGGTTTCCTTAATGTCATCTGAATCGCACGGAAAACCCCAGTCTGCGGCGGTACTTTCTACATTAGCCACATGATTTTCTTCTTCAATTGATAAGGCCGGTTAGGCCCCAACCGATTTTGTGTGCAAGCCCTTAACTTTTCGATATAAAGTTATGTAGGGAATATCGAATTGTTCACTTAAATATCTTAAGTTGTCACCCTGCCTATATAATTGTAGCGCACGCTGTAGTGATTCTTTATCGTAGTCTCGATATTTTCGACTTCCTGGTTTTCTTTTGTAAAATCGCACCATTTTCAACTAGCCCCTGAAATGACAATAAAAAATATAATGCTACACCACTGGCTGGTAAAACACGATATATATGTTTTGAGGTTACGGTGTCAAAGGAAATATAAGGCTCTTTCTAAAAAAAAAATGAGGTGTGGCCACCACACGACTTTCTTATACGTATGAGCGTTTCAAACTATAAAATTTTAAGAATTTTTTTCTACAAAAATTATTCAGAATCCTATTCTCTAAGTACTTTCATTCTCTTAATAAATCGCCATAGAATGCATACTTTGCAAGATATTCGAAAAAAAGTGCTACTCGCTAAGAGTAAAAGTGCTACTACCGGTCCGAATTTTGAAATTTCAAGTATACAAAAAATATTGCAAATTCAATTCTTTTGTACTCTTAATAAATATATATAGAATGCATAATTTACGACATATTTGCAAAAAATCGCTAATCGGTAAGAGTAAAAGTGGTACTTCCGGTCCGAATTTTGAAATTTTTTTTATACAAATATATTAATAATTTTCATTTAAATACTTTTATACTCGTAATGTACCTGCCTAGAAAGCATGACTTGCGAGATATTTGCAAAAAACTGATTTTCGATAAGAGTAAAAGACCTACTTCCGGTAGGAATTTCAAAAAACTTTTAAGACTATTTGTCTCAAATTTAATTTTGAGTACATTTGAATTTTTTATAAATTTGTTTAAACTTAGTAATTGACGAAATATTTGCAAAATTCGATTTTTTCACTGAAGTAAACTACTACTTCCGGTCTACCGATTTTACTGAAAAACTAATCAGATCTCAAGAGGGAGATTATATACGTAAATACAAAATTTGGAATTGATATCTACAGCGGTTTGACCGCTATCGTGGTCACACACACACACACAGACAGACATTTTTTTAAAAACCACTTTTTCGGTATCAGGGGACTTCAAAACGTGGACATCTGCAAAAATCTCAAGGTCGAAAATTTTCATCATCACAATACAGTAGACCCTCAATTTACGCGGGGGTTAGGTTCTTTGAAAACAGCGCGCAAATTGAAACCGCGTAAGTGGAACTATTGCGTTAATGGAATTATAGGGGTTAGGTTCCAATAATAGACTATGAAAGTATGAAATATTTTAATAACGCAAATGAAGGTAAATGTAATATGAAATATGATATGTAGTTGTGCATTTCTAGTGTATGTATGTACAATTAGTCTCTTTTAAGGTAACTTATAATTGATGTTTGCTTACTCTTATTTTTCAAGCTGTTGTAAAGCTCCCTGTAGGGACTTATAGCTTCTTCAATTTGTCGTTTAAATTTTAGACTTCGCTCCCTCACTGGATCATTTTCAACTAATATGTCCTCAATTTCTTGTGATAAGCTAAAAACTCTGTCTAACGCATCCATCTTTAATCGTTTGGGTGGCTGTACATCATCGTCGTCGTCTACTTCATCTTCGTTATTTTTCCCAACATTCCTATTAGCTCTTCGTTTGTTAGCTCTTCATTATGAGACAAAAGGAGCTCTTCTATATCCGTGGTTTTCAGTTTGAACAGCATCCCCAAGAAACTGTTGGCCTAAGCTAGTGATTTCCTCTACCTCTTCACGTATAATTTCGGCTGTTGCATTTTCATTTATTGCAGCATCTGGCAATAGGTTTTTCCAACACCCGCTGATGGTAGTAGATTTAATTTCTCTATAAGATTCTTTTATAACTTCAATGCAGTCAGCTATTGTGTAATTCTTATACGCGTCGGTAACTGTCAGAACTGTGTTATTTTCCATGTCGTTTAATATTTTTTTGAAAGTTCTGCGAGTATAATACGCCTTAAATGTTGAAATAACACCTTGGTCAAGAGGTTGCAGTAAGGACGTCGTATTGGGCGGTAAAAAGGTTACTTTAACATTAGAGTTTGCGTTCTGGAGTTGTTGACTTGGATGGCCTGGCGCGTTATCTATGATAAGTAAAACTTTAAATGCTAAGTTTTTTGCAGACAAATATCGTTCAACATCCGGCACGAAACAATTATTAAACCAATCCATGAACATTTCAGTAGTAACCCATGCACGTTGCACATACGGGTATTTGAGTATTCTACGCGGCCAAAATTTTTTATGCTTAGATTGCTTCTAAACGGTATAAAGGATACAACAATAGTGTTTGTAAATATATATATATATATACATTTATTTTATGAAAAATATGGTTTAGGAAGGAAAAAATTACAAATTAATCTTCTTCAGAAATAAATTCCCCTTCGTCGTTTTCAGATGGAAGAGAACCATTGGGTTTGGATGTGCTGGCAGAAGCATATTGATGGTTTCAGAAAGAAACGACGTAAATTTTCTTTTTTTAAAAGTGGCTATACTACTGAGCAAGGGATCTGAGCTCAAGAGGACTCGGTTGGATGTATTTTTATTACAGGACTCTCTAGAAAATTTCCTTGAAAATTCTTGGCGATATGTCATAAAATGCTTGTTACGCGCTTCTGCTGCCTCCTCAGATATTTGACCAATAGGTAGCAATGCATTTTTTATTATGACTGCTCCGTGAATTAGTATCTTGTACATTGTTGGTGTCATTGGATGCCAAGGGCACAATTCGACATATAAACGAACAGTCTCCAGTATAACTATCAACCTATAAATTAAGTCGTAACTGATGCCTCTAATCTCTTAAGCTAATTTCGGATCCTCAAAAAAAATCTTCTACTCGTGTTGCCATCATTCGTATTACCGAAATTTGTTTTTGACATATTCAGTAACATACCAGTTTCTTTGCAAAATTTGTCCTGTATTTCTGTTTTCCTCTTTTTCCATTTGTGTTTCCTCTTCTGTTTTTCTTTTTCTGTATTTCTTTACGGGCAATTTGTATGCCAAATGGAGAATGCTGTCGAATAATCTTACCCTGGCATGTAAAATCGGCAGCCCAAATTCAATAGCTTCAAAAGATATTTGCTTTTTATTATCCAGTTGGTTGAAGTCTTTGGACGTCGCACCACAGATGTACCAACAATTCGTAGATGTTGTGCCAGTAACTGCGTTGCAGACTTTTCCGTCAACCATTGTCATTATGAACAGATGTTTGACGAAAAACTTTTTTCCATCAATATCAACCTCAGCTGCTATTAAAGAGTTTATGAAATTTTGGACGTACTTCATCTCTTCATTTGTGATATCAGTATTCTCTTTCACAAAACGGAATCTAATTGAGCGGCAGAACAGTGGAGAAGAAGGTGTTGGATTTTCCCCCAATACTCTTTCAGAGTCTTTGGTTTTCACAAACTAATCGCACAGGTACAAAGCAGCTCTTCCTCATCAAATTTTTGCTTGAACTGTGATTGCTGCGACCCATCGCATCCTCATTTACATATAATTTTTAATGTATCCCTTTTTTGCTCTAGTATTGTTGATAAGACCTCTTCAAGGAACTCAAATAAGTGTTTAACGGTAATATCGATTAAAGATTGCAATTGGCTTTCGGCGTTGGTACTCGTCACTGTGCATGCTTCTCGGGGCGGATAACACTTTTTTTGCTTGCTGTATTAAACAACACGGGAAGAACTTTTTATTAGTATTTCGAATTACTTCATATGTCCTCGTGTTAAATCAGCATCTATAAACATTTTCAATGTTTGGAACGGTGTCAGACGCAAAGCGCTTTCACTTTTGGAAGTGGCATATGCTCTTTTGTATTTTGTTGCTCGTGTTGGGGTGCAAGTAATATCTTGTAGTACATCGGAAGCATTTTTTTTTCCAGATTTGCTTAACTCAACTTGTGCAGCGTGACCAATAATACCGTCTTCTAAAGTAGAACGAAGCTCCTCTGTTTTCCTTCTTTTACTCGTTTCACTGGATCCTCCAAACGATATTCGAGGCCGACCTAGTTGAAATTGCGTAACCACCGAAATTTCAAATGTTCCTTCTAACCACAGGTGATTGTTTTTGAGAAAAAGGTCTTCCTTTTTATGTGTTTTGGTCCATCTTGATTTCACTTCGGATTTGAAATGTGCGAAACTGCGTTTAAATTTTTTGTGTTGGTCTTCAGTGAATTCTTCACGCGACAAAAGTTAGTCTTTTAAAGCAATTTAGTTTTTGTTCGAAATTTGACTTGCTATAAGTTTTTATGAGGTCGAATAAGTATTTGCGGGTCACTATCCGTATTTCCGAAGTACCCACTGCTCCTGAAATAAGCAAAATGTTGCTTTGTAGTACATGCAACATCATTCACATATTCAGACATTTTCGTAGGAAAAAAATTAAGTACTGAGATTTTGCTTATCGGCGCTTTTCCGCGGCAAAGTTTTTGATTATCTATTACTCAATACTCTAAAGTTCTAATATTAATAAAAAAAGGCCACCGGATCTATCCCGATACTGTAAGTAATACGTTGATGAACATAAACTTCTCTGAAAAATCATGCTTATTATAGATGTTACTTTTACGTCATCAAAAGAGTACATTTATAGAATAAAATAGAAAAAGCAATATTGCAGTAAAATAGAAAATTACCTGTAGAATGAGAATCCATCACTTTTCCGCACAAATTTAACGTAGAAAAATAATTATTCACTTTAAAAATTAAGGTTTTCAAAAAATCGCCGAGAACAATCACGTATGCTAGGTTTGATGACCAAATTTCTAATGACGCTGTCAGCACAGCGTGCACGGGAAAAGGGTGGGAGTTGCTGCGTATTATTCGCTGGAATGTCCCTTGACTCAGGTAGTTGATTTAATATGGTTTTTCCATTTTTGTGAAATTCACTTTTGGCCGCCTAGAATGCTCAAATACCCGTCTGTGCGTTGGTTTGCACGCCAGTGTATCGGTAGATTGTTTTTGTCTTTATTTTTCAAAACACGTGGATTTAGCGCGCGATAAACTAACAGTGGCTTCATAAAACAGTCTCCACTAGCGTTACAGCAAAATAACATGGTCAAGCGGTCCTTAGCCGTTTTAAATCCAGGCGCAGTTTTTTGTTGTTCCGATATAAAAGTGCGTTTGGGCATTTTTTTCCAGAACAAGCCCGTTTCATCGGCATCAAAAATTTGTTCTGGTTTATAGTCATTTTCTCTAATAAATTTCATCAATTCTGGCGGAAATGTTTTCGCTACCTCATGATCGGCAGAGGCAGATTCACCTGTCAGTTTTAAATTATGCAAACAGTGTCTTTTTCTAAATTTATCAAACCAGCCTTTGCTAGCAGCGAAATCAGGGATTGTACTGTACTGGTTCCAGGTTGATCTTTCTGCAGAGTAATGTCATGATATAGTGACTTAGCTTTTTCACGTATTATAACATTATCTAAGGGAATTCTTTTTGATGTTTGTGTTTCGATCCACAATATGAGAGCCTTTTCCATTTTTTCAATGTCTTCATTACGTGAATACGATGTTGTTTTTGCACTTGCAGAAGCGCTAGCAATTATGCTAGCTTTTATTTTTTGTTGATGTTTCCTTATTGTGCGAACAGATGACTCATTCATTCCATACAGTCGACTTACTGATGCAGCCGTTTCACCTCGGGACAGTTTATCTAAAATTGCATTCTTCTCCGACAATGTTAAAACTTTTTGTTTTTTTGTAATGTCTTTCTGAGAACTCATTGTTTTCACAATAAATAGTCACACGTAAACACACTAACACAACGACTTGCAATTTTTATATAGTAGTAATAATAATACAAAGAGGAATTATCGCGGATACATAAAATAAAACAAGAAAAAGAGAATATTGGGTAAAATCCGCTGTAGTGCAACCGTAGACACGTGTTTCTGACTAATTGGTCGTCATCAGTACGGTGTAGCCAAGGAATAAGGTGGGATAACCTTGGAGGTGTAAGCATAAACGGAAGACCATCAGGTGACAGACCGCCATTTGCAGCTTCAGTTAGAAGATCTTCCTAACTGAAGCTGCAAATGGCGGTCTGTCACCTGATGGTCTTCCGTTTATGCTTACATCTCCAAGGTTATCTATCCCACCTTATTGCTTGGCTACACCGTACTGATGACGACCAATTAGTCAGAAACACGGTTACACTACAGCGGATTTTACCCAATATTCTCTTCTTCTTGTAGTAATAATATATGTACCAGTCTAGCACGAATGATAACTTCTGGTTAACTGATCAAATAGTGTACAACACGTAGGTAATAACTACTACGCTGCGTGTATAAGCAAAAAAAGTAAACCGCGTATAAGTGAAGCCGAGCGCGTAATTTGAAAAATAGTTCGCAAATACTAAACCGCGTATAATCGAAACCGCGTAAAAAAATACCGCGTAAATTGAGGGTCTACTGTACTTCCTTATACTACGTATAAGAAAGTAAAAATGTGGCCGTGCTACATTACTCATATGTGTCTTTGTGTAATAAGAAGTATACAGGTATATAAAAATATATAATAAAACTTACCTTTTTTAACGCTACACAATCACTACTAACCAGCACAACAAACCTTCCACATATCATCCAATCTACGAACTAACAGGTGTCGAAACGCTCGCCTTACATAGGTACTTTATATAGTATGATCAAAAAGTCTTTGGATCGCTATAGCCATGAAACGTAAAGCTAACTAGAGAATTATTTACTTCTGTGGTTCTTGACTTTGAAGTATACATAAGTCACAAATAAAATAGATTAAAAGTTGTCAAGTAAATGTCAAAATTAATAAAAGTAAATAATTTCATAGATTGACATAAATTCCACGGCAATAGCGATCCAAAGACTTTTTGATCATACGTTATTGCACACCAGCTGCCGGTAGCACGTGACTTAACAGTGGCGGCTGAAATTATCAAGTTACCTCGCCGTTTTCAAGTGGCCCCGTTTTACGGTACTCAAGGTTGCAAATTAAGACAAACGACAAAATCAAACAATAACAAATTTAATTTGAGCTGTAGAAACTGTTTTTTTTTTCCTCTTAAATATACAGAAACAGACAGTAGTAGTTTCCCTTGGGGAACAACCAAATTAAGTAATGAAAATATAAATATTAAAACCTAAGGGGTGATGCAAGCCAAAATATGTAAGGCAACAAATCTACAGGGTTACCGCTAAATAGGTACCAGGCTATACGAATCTGAACAATACGCATAAATGTCTAACTGAAAATCAAAAAAGAAATTTATTTGTAACACATCAAAAATTTCTAAATTTTTAGGGCCAAAATGTAGTTAAAGTCGGTCCATAACTTTGTTTATCCTATACGCATTTACGTAAATACCAGGAGTAATTCCAGTTCTTCCAAGAAAACGATAAAATGCAAATATTTACAACCTTTGAGAATGAATGGAAAAGATTTATGGCGATGTTTTTTCTACGCGCCTTTATGTGGAAAAGGTCGACTACCTCAGTGCATTACCATGTTTTTTTTTTCGGTAAATAGTAGAGGTGTAAAAGTAACGAAAAAAAGCGTACCCGTATGTATTCGTTACTATAACAATTAGTACTCGTTACTATCGTATCGTTACGTTACTCGTTACTTCTGATACCTCATAACATGCTATATTACATATTGCTGTGACTCTTACAAATTTATAGATATATAAAATAAATTAAATTTACTTAATTAATACGTAACTGAGAGTCAAGCACGCATCCTAGTGCTAGGCCTTATGCTAGACTATGATACGGTGAACTTTCTGCTGAAAGGTAGGTTAAGCAAAACATTCTACATGTAACTAGCTCAGTTTGAAAATAAATAGTTCTCTCAGGGGCAGAAAATATGACTTGATTCTCCTTCTCTTTAATCATTTCCAGGTCAGGTAAAGAAATAAAATACAAAATAAATCTTAACATCTAATTTATTAAAATAAATAATTTTAAATGAATTCAAAAGTTTTAATCTACAAATATTTACACATCTAAAATCAATATTCGGTCATAATTCAAATTTATACATCATAAACAATAAAATATTACAAGAAATAAAGAATAAATGAAATCATCATGTCGTGCCAGCCTATATCTAAAATGTGAACGTGATTATTATTATTAATATTTGTCATAGATACATGTAAACAATCAAAAATGAAATAAATTACCCGTGATGAATTGTACTGGAATGTAATTAAAAAAAAAATAAAAATTGTGCGGTCTACTATTTGATAACAAAATATAGACATTAAGGAAGTGGCTTTGCCCTAATTAGTCCTGTCCGGCGCCTTTTCTCGCTCCCAACACAGTACCATCAGATAACAAATTCACACAGATGAGTATCCCAAAGTTCCACCCTACGAGCATGTCATTTTCAGCTCGTCGGACGCAACCCGAACATACATCACAATGCGCACACTCCTTAAGGAATATATAAATTTTTAAATTGAATAAATAAAATGAAATAAAATAATGTATCTACGTATTCAATAAATTAACTCAGCCCTGATTAGTTCTGCCTGGTGCCTTTTCTCGCTCCCAAACGCAGTACCACCAAGACCAATTCGTGTATTTCAAATTCACCAGGACTCCATGCTATGAATTAAATAATGACATAATTCATTTCACACATCCCTGATGTATTATTCAACACGTTAATATTGAACACCCAAATACAACAAAACATACTTAATTCTCATATCAAAAGAAATAATATATATACATTAAAAGAAAATAAACTTTACCTTTTTCACGAAATTCCAATACAAAAACACCACTACAAATAAAGAATTTTGAGACGCCACTATACACACATTTATAACAAATATTGTTTAATCACCTTAACTCTTCATACATCGTATTAAACTCTTCCATAATTCTCAATGAAAAATTTTATTCACTTATATATAACCTATATACACATAAAACAAAATTATTAATTTCAAATATCTTTTGTAGGATGAATAAATTTAAAAGAAAAATAAATTATACGGAAAAGAAAATGATTATGCTATTCAAAGTTATCATTACAAATGCTAGAAGGTTTTGTCATAATGTATGGCATAGTACCCCTACATGCAAAACAAAACTCTCTAGGAAAAAGAAAATAAAATGAAATTAAATAAATTCAAAACCGAGTTCATAAATAAAAGTATTTCATACATAGGTAGTTATTCAAATACATCTAGACATTTTAATGTAATACGCGCTGCATGTTAAAAATAAAATTATTATAAGTGTAGAATCTTGTAAAAATTCTATAAGTATCGAAAATCTCAAAATTTATTCTAAGTCCGGATTTTAAAATAATCCTTTAAAAAGAAGGAGGGAGTGGTCTATTACCTACTTTTAGACTAGTTAATATTGCGGTTTTCACCAGCAATCCCGGAAATTTTATCCGTCCGCGCTTTTATGCTTAAATTTCTTTATAAAAACATCCGGCCACTTTCGGCAAACACGAATCCACTTCCAAAATTGTAAATCGACGGTGCTGCTATTATCGGTCGCATGGGGAAACAGCGCATATATGATCCTTGAAAAAGGTAAACAAACATGCGAATATAAATTCGTCTATACGTTTATGACTCAGCCGTACACCTGATAAACAATACCTTTTGTGCCGGTCCACCCGGTCGATCCCTGCCAAAGCCAGACGTGTTTGTGCGAGAAACACCTGCTCGATCCTTTACCCGTAACATTTAATACGTCTTAAAATTATAACCTTATAAAAATTTACTAAGATCCTTTTATTGTTTTACTTAAATAAAAATAAAGTTTTCGTAAATTATCAATATAGTGAATATTTATACATATCAAGGTAAAAATGAATAAAATAAAAATTAATTTAAATAAAACTTGGAGTGATACGTCTGCATTTGTTATCTGTAAAAAGTTAAAATTGATATCAATGTGAGCAATAGTGAAATACAGATATAACGCACAGGATGCTATTTATCAAACATCGACTTGGTAAGTGAATAACATTATTTACAACTTTTAAATACAACTTAAAGTTCATTGCCACATTCTTATTATGTTGTAAATTTCTTGATTGTTGTTTACTTCATTCTTGAACCATCTCTTCGCATTGTTGGGAAGTTTTACTCGTATTTTCTTTGTCTTGCTCACATTCGGAAATAAAGGGAAAACATTCATGATCGTCGGTATACGTTGGTTAAATTTATCATGAACCCCTTTTACCTTTTCACTTTCTAACGATGATGTATTGTTGACAGGTGGATCATCATATGCGTTCACCCAGCTTATCGTTCCTGGTGATTAACATCTTAAATTGAAGTATAAATGTCGTATCAGTTATTTGATCATCATACAGATTATACTAGGACAATCAAGAAACACACATATACACGAGTACAGACATAGACATCCAAGAGTACAAAGTGAAATTAAGTGAAGCATTACTTGAACTCAAAGTTATTTTATTCTGCTACCCTCTTCGGCCTCGACGGAGGCCCCTTAACATTGTTTGACAGGCCGGATCATGCCTTCCGCAGCCATCCTGCACGCCGTCTCGTTCGATACGCGAATGACGGATCCATCTAACAGCATGACCCACTGCCTCCGTCGAGCCTTGCGACAGAGTACCCCGAGCGTCAAACTATCCCGGCCCAAGATAGAAAAGGCTCGACGCACCGAGGCACTGAAGTCGGGCGAATCCCTCACGTCCGGGAATACATACATCTGCTTTTCTGGCCTATAACAGATTCCATTCCCTACATAACCTGGTTACCAATTACATGTACTCCAAGTTAATCCTATTGATTGCTTACTTGTGTAAAATTTATTTATTCTGTTACTTAATTTATACAGATCACGTTTACATTACCTAGTTTATTATTATTCATGAGGAATTTGTTGACTTAAATAAATAAATGCCAATGTACATATAGATATAAATGTGAATAAATATAAATAAAGAAAAATTCTTACCTTTATTAATCACTTATGTATATAAAATGAACGCACACAAAAGAAAATCTTATTTAACTAAACATAAAATTGCAAGTGATCTGAAAACCATTTATTTACATATTATTATTTATTCAAGATCACTGCAATATGTTAGAGCAACGAATCAAGTCGTATTGCGTACGCGTACAGTATGACGTGGCGGCGTCGCAACATTCGTAATTTGTAGAAAACATACTTATTCATTACATACCAAACTGCGTAAGGCGCATTTTTTCACTTTTCCGTATTTTGAACCAGACTTGTGTTTAAGTTATTCTAAATTTAGTTTGATTTAATAGGTAAAGTGTAGAACTACAAGTGAACTGTTGACGGAATCTACTAAATTTGCAATGGATATACTATTTTGAAAATTTTAACCGTGAGCTTATGTTATATCACAATAACATCTCAATCCATTATGCATCGATTATAATGAAAAAGCTACAAATAGGTGTCGAAAATTATTTATTGACAATAAAATTTATATAACATAAAAATAGTTTTACTTAGAATGCAATTAAACATAAAAAATGAAATAAAACATGTTTTAAACAAAATTAAAACAACAACAAAAATTTTTGTTCTTAAAATGAATGAAACATAATAATAAAATAAAAAAATATTTTAAACAAAACTAAAACAACAAAGAAAATATTTTTTCTTAGAATGAAATTGAACCTAGAGTACCGCAATTGTTATGGGCAAGCGTTAACATTTAACATCTACGACTTGCTCGTCGCGCCATTTCGGTAAAAAAAAACATATTAAATAAAAACATTTTATGTCAGGAATCTCTCGTTCATATTTAAAAATAAAATCTTTTCCATTCGCTTTGGTTGAATAGAGCTGCGCCTCTCACTTAATATTTGGCCCGATTTGGAAAAAGCCCTTTCAGATGGTACCGAGGTAGCCATCACTGATAAATATTTTTCAGCCAAGTTTGAGAGTTCGGGGTATAGAATTGCCCGAGCCTGCCACCATTTCAAAGGACACTCATTTCGAGGAATAATGCGTTCTTCTAGATATTGCCTCATGGTAATTATGCTACTGCTAACTATAGAGTTCGAAGAAGACGCTGACATTGCGAAAGCGTCAAAATCTTTCCATATCGAGTCGTTATCAGCGTCGGTGTCGCCAGTAGATATATCTAACGTCGATTCGTTCTCATTAGGTTCTATTGACTGCTTATGAAAGTTAAACTCATTTTGCAGCTCTGTTTTCAATGCATCTTTGGCAGACTCATAACTTGATGCATCAAACCTAAATGCCAGCTTCTTAAAACGCGGGTCTAACAGTGCTGCTTTAGATAACACTGGGTGCCTGTAACAATTTTTGAATCTACTTTTAAATTCCCTTATTATTTTATTTGCCAGTTTCTTTCCTGTATCTGTAATAATATTTGTATCTAAATTGTGAAAAATTCTAATCATACTTTCTGTCGAAGCCAGGACCATTGAAACAGTCACTTTTTTCCTGAAGATAATTCTTCAGTGAGTTGATTGAATGGCTTCAGAATTTTTATTATTTCTGGCAGTGTCTGCCATTCGCCTTCCGAAAGATTTTCTACCGGATTGTGTAGGATTCCAAGAGACACTTCTAAAGGTTCTTGAAGTGAACAAATCCTCTCAATCATGTGCAGGGTACTGTTCCATCTGGTCACTACGTCCATTTTTAGCTTCAATGGTTTTTGATCAAGCCTCAGCTGCTTCTGCATTGCAATTAGTTTTTTGGTAGCTATTGGACTTTTGTGGAGATGTTCCACAATGGCTTTTATTTTTTTTATCAGCTCCCCGAGTCCACAGTCCTGGAGTGCTGCACGCACGACTAAATTAAGAGTGTGAGCGATACACGGCAAATGTTCATAATTTGTTAATCGTATAGCCGCCTTCATGTTCGCTGCGTTATCTGTAACGCAGACAAATATTGTATTTTGTATGCTCCAATGCAAGAGCAACCTATACAGCTCATTTTTAATATATTCGGCCGTGTGTCGCTCATGACATTCAAAACATCCTAATAAAGCAGACTTCAACTCCCAATTTAATAAATAATGGGCTGTTACAGCTTGGTAAGAAGTTGTTGTCCTGGAAGTCCAGCCATCAGTGGTGATCGATACATATTTTGCACTCTCCAATTCTTCTTTTAATTTTTTTTGGACTTCTGAGTATTGAGCATCCAATAAAGTATTGCTTAATATGTACCTTGAAGGCATTTTGTAACCTGGTTCTAAGTAATTAATAAGATCTTTAAAACCCGCGTCTTCAACTACAGAAAAAGGCTGAAGGTCTTTAACTATCATTTTAAAAATTAAATCATTAATTTTTTTTTGTTTTACTACACCTACTGGACGTTTAATAAAGGCACTTAACTTAGTCTGCTGCGAATTGGTTTCATTTGTTTTAATTACAGTATTAGTAGATTCTGTACTTGCTGAAGTTGATGGTATAGGAGCTTCCAGAACTGCTGCATCTGACACGGAGCATGGAATGATGGTTTCATAGGTTGATCTGTGTTTTTTCATGAGATGCTTTTTCAAATTTGTAGTAGAGCCGCCTTTCACTGAATACAACGAATTACAAAGATCGCATTTTGCCTTATCATCTTTAGTCTGCGTAAAAAGAACCCATAGTTTACTTCTTTTCTTATCCATTGTAGCAGGTAAATTGAACTGTAAAATAAAAAAAATCGTAAGTGTAAATAATAATAAATCGAATATAAACAATTAACAATATTTGATAATTAACAGCTTTTGTTATCCAAGAAACAATTAAATCTCATTAGAGCGGCTTTATTATAATATCTCTTTTAAGATAAGAACAAAAAAAAAGTGAAAATACGCGATAATAAAAAACAAAAACATACATATTTCTAATTTGTAAAAAATACATTCTTACCTTGTTTCTGTTCCAATCTAAAACTTTCTCTACACACACAATACCTTTAATAAACAGTAAAAAACTTGGACGACGAATTTCCAAATTATACTTTAGTTAATAAACAAACATCGCTCTTTGTAACGTACGTTTTTAAATTACATACGATGAGCAAACGTTTCAATACACGCATCAACGGTACTTGCGTGAACTGAACAGTGTAGGTACCCATACTACGAAAAATGCGAGTAACGAAATGCATTCGTGTGTAACGTTTCGTTACTCGGTACTAGATGGCGCACCCGTTACTCAGTACCGAATACATACGGTTTGCTACAGCTCTAGTAAATAGAAGTATCTTATTTTGAAACTTAAATTCCTCTATCTGAAAATTATAACGTTTGTATATTAACTGCAACAGGTTCGGACTCGAGGAAAGAAAAATCAATTTCTCGTCACTGCGTGCACATTGGACCGCGATTTTTTTTGTACGGGCATTACTCATATTTTTCTTTCACCCCCTTTTTTTAACCCTTCAGTGCTCGCGTGGTATATACTTACACACCAGTAGTCGCGTGGACTGCTATGGTGCTCCAATTGCAAATAGGTTTGTAGTAAACCTGCTTTTCAAATATTATTATATCTGCTACAGAATCTTGTAAAGAATTAGGTGTTTAATAACATGTTTTAATTAATACGCAGATCTTTCATTGTAAATAAGGAATCGGATTGAAATAAATATTTGCTATACATAAACTTGATTTTATTATGACGTATATAAATCTTGTCGTTACATTTCTGAACTAAGACTAAATAATACAAACATACAAAAGAAATAAAGCACCACTCTTGAATAAAGAATACTTATCCCTGCAGTAAGAAAGAAAGAACATGAAAATTTCAGTTATCGAAACATTTTGCGCATATATCGTTGCAGTGTTGTGGGCATATCCATCTAGTGCATTTTCTACAAAATCGCCTTGTGTTCTTATTTCGGGATCGTCCACAAAGATAACAGCGACCGGTGGAACCCCTATTTTGATTCAAATAGGGAACCTGTTCTTGTTCAACACTAAGGAGATGACGAGCCCGTCGTCTCAACTCTACGGGTATTTGAGGAATTCTTGCTCTTCTCTCGATTTGAGGTTTGATGAGTTCCCACACTATATTTTCAATAAAATCGCGCCGTACAACTTTTTTATATCTTGTATTTGCAGAATAAATGCATGTTGCATTTATGCACGAAATATTTAGCAAATCTTAGAAGATTACTAAAGGCCAACGTCTACAGTTGCGACTAACGTCATACTTACTACAGAGCTGATCCAAAAGATCTACTCCCACTTTCGTTTGGTTATAAAATGTCACCATTTCAGGTTTTTGTTTATCTCCTGTTTGTTGGTTGATCTTGTTATCCATATGTAGTGATGAAATAATCAGGACACACCTGTTTTTCTTTGGGCAATAGGAAACGATGGAGCAATCTTTCATAAAATCAAATACAGTGTTACACCTTGGTTTTCCTGGAGTTAAAGACATTATAAAATTGTTACACCTTGGTTTTCCTTGAGTTAACTACATTATAAAATTGTTACGCCTTAAATTTCTTGGCACCTTGAAGAGTTCATTAATCTCTCCACGTTATTATTTTTTTCCCCTTCTTTCTCCTTATCTGGGAATATCTATACTTGTTTTTAACGTCTCAATTCATTTGAAGCGAACTGTATATTGTTGGCTTAATTCCAATACGGTTATTTAGGTTCAAATTTTTAGTTCATTCCTTGGGAGCGAACTGTATTTCGTTTACTTTGATTTATTAGGAATTATATGTCGCAATATGATTATCCTTTTCTAGTTGGTTTGATTTATTGTTTTATATTCTGAATTTAATTAGGGAAATAAGTTTCACTTCTAGTACGCGCAGAGTCACCTGTGGCGAGGCTGTCTAACTGCGTCCATGAAGTAATCTGCTGTGTTATTAATGTCGATGGGTTATTGTGCGGTCATCTTTTATTTTTGGGTTGGAGATAATTTTAGTTTTATTTATTCGATACCCCCCTATTAATCTTGTCGTGATTTAAGTGTCGATTTACCTTTTATTTAATGTAGGGGTTGAGTTATTTGTTCACGTAATGTTGCCGTATTGGAGTGCGTTGGACGGCTCTAATTGGCCGATGTGTTTTTCCTGGTTGCTTGTTCGTGCGAGATAGGGGAACGGCATCGACATTTTGGTGATTGATGTCGATCCGAAAGCAAGTATTGACTTCCTTGTGCATAAAGTTGGGTATTTATAGATTACCGTTTATCGTGTATGAGGCAGATATTGTTGCATAGGAGGTTTGCATTAGAATTGCGTATTTTCCTACGACACTGTCGGATATTTTAGTCAATACTTGGTAAGGAAAGCGTTTTTTTTGTTATCTTTAATCTGATTTCGATGTGTGATTTCCGTTCTTGTAGCTGTTAGTATCGCATATTGTGTATTCGTATGCTGTTAATGTTATGGATTGATGTTATTTTCGGCTAACTACTGAGGGAAAAATCCATTTTTGTGATGCTGGAAGTTTGCTAGTGTTTTGACCTTCATAACAGGACAGGGTTGACCTACATGTTAGAAGCATTGTGTTTTTTGGTGTATCGTCTCTTGGAAATGAAATCCAGCCATTTCAAATTTCCTGATGCCGTTTGAATTCTTGATTGTCAACGAATTTACCAGTGGGAGTTGCTGTACGATTTAAGGGAAGTTTCTGGAAATTGACGACATATGGATGTTGCAAGGTTTATGTATTTTTGTTAATTTTATCGTTGAATTTGATTTTTAGATTAAATTTCATTATTAGTTAACTTAACGTTAGAAGCATTTAAAGAGTTCATGATTTATTTATTCTTGGTGACCTTTTAGATTTAATTTTAAGGGGGTCACGTGTTATTTAAATTCGTAAAGTAAATTGTGTTTAACACATTCTGGCCTTTGATCAGGTTAACAGTGTCGAACCTATTTGGGGTTTGTAACTTTTGGCAGTTTTTTTTTGCCAGATTATTTAATTTGTAAATTTATTCCAGTACGAATACGTTATGTATTTTGTCTATGGATTAATTCATTAGAAGGTTACGTAGCAAATTGTTTTGAAATTTTACAAGTGTAATTTGAATAGGCTCGTGGTAGCCCTTGTAAACGAGTGCTCGTATCACCACAAATTAGCTAAGTAACTGACTATTGTTTTTTTTTTTGTGTATTCTAACTATATTTTCTTAAACACCAAACAGAATTACGGTTCTGGAGTTGGAATTTAAATTAGTTCTGTGCTGATTCTGGTCAATTACTTACAATTACTCAAATGTATTTTACAGAGTCACTGTAGAGGATATCGTTTATACCTTTGTTAGAAAATAATTAACTCTGCAATGCTATAGGGTAATTCGAGGAGAGTTGGCTCACCTTTTTTGTTTTTCACTTTTCTTGAAACCTGAATAAAAAAAGTTGTGTGATTAAAAAAAAACATCTTTATTATATATAAGCTAACGATACAATGTTATAAAATGGATATAATACTAATATTAATGAAAAAAGAGCAACATTCTATTTTAGTCAAGTGAACCATCTCTCCTCCGGCATCAAGGTGAGATGGCTCTATTGTTTAGAATTAAAGCGGATAGTAGACGTAGAAGGTTTTGGCCCACATGTTTGGCAAAAATTGTCAAACGCTGAGCATGATTCATGAAACAATTTTTTGCAATTAATACCGTCAGTCATCTGATTTTCGAGTTTCTGCATAAAGTTCGCCACAACCAAGGCAACTAACAGCACTGTCTTCGTCGAAATTATCTGATTACTCGTCATGGAGGGACATATTTTCGGAATCGTCTTCATCAGATGATGACCTATGTCTACGATTCTTCTTTGACGATTTAACCTTAAATAAAGATAGTCTAACTTTTTTTGTTGTTTTAGTATTTGAATTTCCTCTTTTACTCTTCAGTGTTTCTGTTTTTTTTTTGGCTTTTTGGCTTGACTTTGCTTTTTCCTTTTGTGCTTTAATGTGTTCGTTATCAGTTACGACAGTGGCAAGTTGTTTACTTCTCTTTCTAACTGATGATAGTGCATTGGAAATAATAGGGATGGGGGATATTTCGTCCAGCAATTCTCCAGGTGTTGTTTCGTGAGCACGAGTGTTTGAACCGTCAAGATCATTTTTTTCTAATTCCATCATTTCAAAGCTGTCTTCAGCTGTGATATGACTGCGACCGGCTTGTTCAGTAGTGCTCATAGGTGTTTGCTCATGTGGATTGCTCTGTAGTGCTGCACCTTCAGTTAAATAAGCGTAATTCGGAATAGCAGAAGGATTGAATGGCGCAATACCAGTAGCTGCAAAAGCTGAGGTTACATTATCAACAGTTGCTGAGTCTTTCCATGCTGCCGCCAGTAATTTTCCAAATTGAAGTCTTGTGATCTTTCGTTCAGGATTATTTTTTATGTACAGATTACAGGCGTTATAATAATGTAACTTCAGGGATTAAAAGACACATCTGTCAAGGGGCTGCAAAAATTGAGTAGTGTGGCTTGGAAGGCAAAGTAAAATTATGTCGTTTTCAGAGCAGTATTCTAACATTTCAATGTTGCTGCAGTGTGATGAGTGCCCATCAAGGATGAGTAACACACTTCCAGAAAAGGTTTCCGTGGAACAAACTGCTCTCGAAGCCATTTGAAGAAAATGAAGTTGTTTACATAGGCCGATTTTTCTGACATGTAAACAAGCGATCCTGGAGGCATGCCGTCTCCAAACTCTTTTTTTTTATTTTTTCCTTTCATTACGCAGGTTGGCGGTATGAAAACACCTTCTGCATTTGCACAACATATCACACTTATGGTTTCCCCTTTCTCTCAAGACGTAATAGCTGCAGTATTTTTTGTTCCTTTTTTAGCTATCACGTAACCTGGTCGATTATTAAGTTGCAAGCCTGTCTCGTCTATATTGAAAATATGACCAGGTTTATTTCGAAGATCATTTTCATCCAGAACAGCTTCCAGCACATGGAAGTAATTCTGAACATCAGTTCTATTCATTCCTTGAGCACGATTAATCGACACCCCTTCTGATTTTCGAACAGCAAGATCGGGATTTCGTCGTAAAAACGACTGTAGCCACGGAAAGCCTGCCGTTCTTCTGTCTCTATTAAAGGTATGTTTAATTTTAAGTTGTTCAGCTACTGCAAAGGCCATTGAACGGACATCGTCTCTTGTCGACGCAAAACCATACTTTTGTAACTTACATATGTGGGCCACAATCTTTCGCTCTATTTCCACACCTAACACAGAACTTGGTCCAAGGGCTTTTTTCTTGTGTTATTTCTATCTCTTCTTGGACGTAGTGTTGTAGATGGTACGTTAAAATTACGAGCGGCTTCATTCACTCCCATTCGATTTTCTTTTATGGCACGAATTGCTTTCTCTAAATTATCTTCCGACCAAGTGGCTCTGTCGCAACTTCCTTTTCTTTTATATAGAGTAGGCATGCTTCCTGAAACCCAATAAATATTTCACAAACGAGAAACTAACTAAAAACAATATGCGCCATCTCTCCTTTACATAAGTTAAGCCATCTCACCTAACCGTATGAGGATAGATGGCTCATTAAACAATAACTGAACCGTTTGAAATTTGCAAAAAATTGTACGTTAGGAAGGTAATGTAAACTCCGCTTACCTGGTTAATACGAAAAGCGCCTTCCCAAATAGATAATTTGTTACTTTCTGATCGCAACAATCTATGTCACTAAAAACTTTGGAGGCAACCAAAACAAACAACAACACCGATCATTTGTTGACGCACTGCTATAAACGTTAGCTTTGTATACCGTAACAAGCAGTCACGTTTACACCGTTGGTAATGTAGAACAGTAGCATTACCTTTGCAGTTTCGCATATACACGATTGCGCCATCTCACCTCGTGGGCCATCTCTCCTCGACTTCCCCTATAGGGTGGTCTACCCGCCAAGTTTTTTTTTAAGTTCAATATCGCCTTGAAGCTTTAGTTGCTTCAGACTTAATTTAATTCATTTTTTTTTGTTTTATAAATAATCTTGACAAGTTCATGATCATTTTGTTAAACCTGGGACAACCATTTTGAAGTCTTAATTAAATTGTTATTGTTTTAAACGTGTTGTTTCTTCACTCTTGCAACCTTCAGTGCCAAATTACTGATTTTGCGACCGGGTCAAAAGGACTCTTGGGGTAAGAATCATTATTTATCTTCTAAGAAGGTAAAGGTCGCTGGCTCTCAATTCTCTCAAATATCTCGTTGAATCAACGCCTAAGAAGACCGACTAGTTAGAGGCGGATTTCTGCTCCATTTTCAACATCGCACGAGGGAAGTTAGAGGCAAGGTTCATGAAGGTGGTCACACATAATTTTACGAAACTTTCAATTTGATTTGGTGGCGAATGTACCACAGTCTTGTAGCTCTAGTTGTTCCAGGGCGGACGGCACATCTAATTTACCGACGAGGGAGTATATTCTTTTTTTTGTTGCTTGGTAGGCGCTATGTTTGCTACGCTTCGATAGTTTTCAACTGGAGAAGCGTGACAACAGATGAATGAATTTGTCTTTCCTTAATTGGCAAAAATTCTCTGGGTATTTCAGCTTTATTTTTACGAAGAGTTCCCACATAGGTTAGTCGCTTTTCGTGAAGCAAAGCCTGAACGAGTGGTATACTGGAAAACCAATTGTCTCCTGTCACGTTTCTACCCGTGCCCTCTACAGGCTTCACTAATCTCAAGAAAATTTCCTTTGCAGAATTTTCTACCCAATATGGGCCATTCGGCTGTTCCCCACAGTATATTTCTAGATTGGAGGTATAAGCAGTTTTTGTGTCAACAAGAGGAAAAGTCTTGATGCTATATTTAGCCTGTTTGCTTGGTATATACTGCCTAAATGAGCAATTGCCCCTGAATGCCGGGAACGTAGTGCTTCTGAAAGTTAGTGATGTACTGCTCTGGCATCTCTCGTATGGTAGCCAATTTGTCTATCTATTTGCGTTGCTCCCTGTTCCGAATATCATCCATTCGTAAACAACGCATTAGAAATTGAAATCTATGCGCACTCATTGACAAATAGCAAGCTTCAATTCCACTACCTTTCGAATTGTCCCAGAGTTGTAAAATGTTTTGTCTGCTACATCGTAGTACACCAATCAAAAACAATATTCCAACTAGAGCTCGAATTTCGGTTTCATCCGTTAGGCGCGCATCCCTATCACGAGCGTATTTGCTTTTGATATGCGTTATGTAAATATTTGTATAAGTTGTAAGCAAGTTGATGATAGAGTCATTTAGAAATAATTTCAGACATTCTATCTCTGATGTAGCGTGTTTTGCAACCCCTTTAGGTCCTGGGAGATGATAATGTTGTGAGTACGAGTTCGCACATTAGAAGGTGGTTTGTCTTTCTTCCATTGGGTTTTTTATCTCGTTCTAAGAAGTAACTCTCAGTATCGATTTCAGCATCACTGTCTATAAAATCATCAGCATCGCTTTGTTGGCTTTCTGGTTCTTGTTCAGTGGTGGAATCGTGTTCACTATCTTGAATCCCATCTATTTCATTCTCGAAATCTGATCCAGTGTCTTGTTGTTCTTCCTCAGAACTTTCATCCAGCCACTGCTGTAACAGCGCAGTACTTTCTTCACTATAATCTCCTACTTTAATCCTGTTATAACTCGACATTGCTAGAAAATGTATAAAACTTGCAAAAAAAGTCATTTTTATGCTCTACAGCACCTAGCTAATTTTGTAACGTGAATGGTCGCATGGACTACTACTGTGTTCCAGTGCACTTTTATCATAATAACAGCAAGGTTTCAACAATAACTGATTTGAAAACGTGACTGGTAAACGTCTAAGACCTTAAATAGGAGGTATCGAAAACCACGCCTACTCTCGTTAATTGGTTGATGCATGCACTGAAAAACCCATTTGGTTGGTCCAAACAAAATTTGATTACGCCAACCAAAATATACGATTAAATATGGGCAAACAAATGTTTGCTTGCGGTAAGCAAAAAATTTGTT
This sequence comes from Amphimallon solstitiale, assembly GCA_963170755.1. Classification (NCBI taxonomy): domain Eukaryota; kingdom Metazoa; phylum Arthropoda; class Insecta; order Coleoptera; family Scarabaeidae; genus Amphimallon; species Amphimallon solstitiale. The sequence continues at coordinate 356,090 of CAUJHA010000079.1, read as the reverse complement.
TGAAGTACTTCTGTCACTTCAACCAAATGTATTGTTAAAATAAATATTTTTGTGCTCCACGTAAATATAGAATTTATTTGGGACAAACATACTTTATATTTGGAGTGAATCAATATCGCATTAGAAGAAATAACTTATTTCATAGGGCTAAGCATATATTTCTTTTAGATGAACAATATACAATAATTCAAGCAAACAACGTATTCACTTAAATGAACAATATATTATTAAATTCAGTCAACTAAATACATTTATTTATTAGTATAAATTGTATTTGTTTGTATGAACTAAATCATTTACTTGTATTAAGCATTAATATGGTTAACAATATATCAAACAGATCTCTTCTTTTAGACAACATATTTTCTATTTGATATGTTGCTTGCGCTATTTCCATCGTTTGTTGGATTTTGAAAGAAACCGACATTTTTCTGTCTTCTTCAGGGCAGCACTGTGAAGGGCTGCTTGTTGCCAAAAAGGAGATTAAATTTGTGTTATATACAAAATATGTTTTAAAAAGCACTCATGACATTTCTACATGCCAATGTAGCAAATTATGTCATGACATTTAGAAATGTCATAGTACTTTTCAAAAGTTATTTTATTATATCACAAATTTAATTTCTTTTTTGGCAAGAAACAGCGCTTTCCGGAGTACCCTGAAGAAAATGTCTGCCGAAACGTCGGTTTTTCAAAATCCAACAACCGATGGAAATAGCGCAAACAACGTATCAAATCACACTTTTATTGATACAAGAATAACATTTATGTGGTCAAAATACGTACATTATTCTACAAGTACATGTTATTATGCCATTATATGTCCATAGTTAGTGAACTCATAAAAAAATCTGCAAGAATCAGATCTATAGAAATACATTTACAATAATCATTGTAACAGATCTACCTTGTATATATATTTGTATGAATGTGTAGTTAGCAAGATATAAATTATTATTAAAGGTGATCATAAACAATGTATGTAATTCTTAATCGTATAAATGTTATACTCGCATGCCTAATTATGGAAGGTGTAATGTGAAAAAAAAATTAATCTGTAATAATAACTTTATTAACACAACATATAATTTGTAATAATAAAAGATAATTAATATGTATCTCTAGATATATTTAATATTAACTAGTAAGGTCATACATACAATATTCATACAAATACATTTCCTAGTTCATCATAACAAGAATTTATATAGAGTTTCCCATTACTAGTTCTATGAGCATTCATTGGATATGGTGAATATAAAGCGTTTCTACTACAAAAGAAAAAGGACTTTTCCAATATATTTAATTCATAAGCTCTAATATGCGAATACAAACCTACTGTTTTTATATTGTTACCTATAAAATAAACATTATCATTCTCATACAAAATATACAAAAGTCTTCCATAAACAAGCATATTATTATCATTACCTAACACAATAATGTTTTGAGGCTTATATAAGAAACTATCAACTTGATACCAAGCTATAAATGTGAGTAAATCAGGAAATTCTGAGGGTATCAAATGCTGAAAATTTGTAAAATTGGGAAGATCTTTGACATTACTTTCGTAATGAGGGCCTACATCACAAGAACTGTTCAAGCCATGCTTACTCAACAATCTGTAAGAATATGTCAATTGATTTTTTATTGCAATTGAATAAGAGATATTTCGACGGCAATTGATAACATTAGCATATTGTTTTAATTCTTTATGTTTGGCTTCGAATCTCATGCACCAATATTGTCGTGGAGGACCGATATGTTCTATAAGCGATGAGTAATGAAGCAAGAAATGATGCTTTGGCTCAAGAGTATCATTAAAACATTTAATATACATATTGTGATGTTCTGTAATTAAATTACGTAAAACTACAATATCGCATTGATGTATAGTGGAGGAAAGTAAAATATTTAATATATCAAAAAGTACTAAAAAAAAGGTCCATACATTATTGTCTTCCGGTATTAGGTCACCTACTAGTAAACCGAAGTACAATACTAAATTTAACATTTCAGAGGCTGACATTAATATATAACGATTATTTATATGCTTCATTATTATTGTTGGTGGCGTATTTCGTTGAAAGCCAAAGTATTTGCTTCTTTTGTTTAAAGTATTCAACGAAAAAGTATTTTGATCAATAAAATAAGCTATTATATGAGCCATATCATATCTACATACTCCTTCAAGCATATCGTGCATGACATCTAAAACAGTATGTGTAAGTATATGAAAATTTGATAGTTTACTAAATACGTAATTTCCTTTGAAACCATGTAAGGAATGTTCAATATCATTAATACAATTTTCTTTTGTCCGTAATTCACTTTCCACGAGAGATATTTGAGTTTGAGTAACGTACTTATTACAGCGGCAGAAGCGGCAAAAATTGTGTGCCGAAAAACTTTCTGATAATTCGCATATAGAATTCATTGCCAAATTATAATAATAATAATAATAATATTTTATTCATTGTAATTACCATTACAAGAAAGTCAGTGAATTACTTTAAAATGCACAGTTAGCTGTCAATAACAACAAAACAATAATGAGTATATAATGCATTAATGTATTTAAAAGTCATTAATGTTCTAAGTCACACTTTAAGAACTCTTCTATTGAATAAAAGCTGTGATAGCTTAAAATTTCCTCCACTTTTCTTATGAATAATTTGTCCCTCTCTTCAATATGGTTCTTGATTTTGTTATACAGTTTGGGCCCCCAATAGTCTACGTAGCGTTGTGTCGTTTGCAGGCGGTGATATGGGATTTGGAACTCTTTTCTGTGGCGGGTTTCGTAGTTATGATGCTCTCCATTCAATATATACTTTTCTTGGTTTTTTCTGACGTATTTTATACATGTAAGTATAAATAGGCAAGGCAAGGTCAGTATTCTTTCTTGCTTGAAATGTTCCTTACAACCATCCGTGTATTTCAGATTACAAAGAGCTCTAATCGCTTTTTTTTGCAAGCAGAAGATTCTTGTTGCTGCAGGTGATGTGCCCCAAAACAAAATTCCGTAGCTTATCCTACTGTGGAAGTTCGCAAAATAGGCAGATTTTGCAGCGGCATGGGTAGCAATAGTCTTCAGTCTTCTTATAGTATATACAGGGTGTCCAAAGTTATCGGTGCACTATTGCTATCTCCGTTATTTCTTGAGCTACGATTTCGGTTAAATTAGCAAATTACTAGTGTTTTTAACGCTGATTATTATGCAGTTCATGAAAAAACAATTGAATTACGTATTTCTGAGATATTTGAAAATTTATAATTTTTTTAAATGGAACACCCTGTATATTTGTACGTATTTTGAAAAAGCATAATATTTTGAACAAATAATATCAAATACATAACTATCTTTAACTAAAAAATAAACAAATGGCAAGCGTTTAAAGCTTAAGAAATTTGTTAACATTTAATTATAAGTAGGTCATGGAAAATAATAATGAAATATAATGTTCACGGTACAAACAAACATAATAATGAAATAAATTTAATTTTTAATAACCTATTCAACATTTTGCCTAACTTAGTAAATGTTCAAAGACATTGCCTTGTTCTTCAATGCATTTTTCGGCTCTCACAATAACGTTATCTGTAGCTTTTCTAATAGTTCTACCAGAAATATTATTTAGCGTTTGCCTAATACTATTTTCAAGTTCCATCACATTTCGATATCGCTGCTTGTACACCTCATTCTTTACAAAACCCCAAAGATAGTAATCCAGAGGTGTCAAGTCAGGAGAGCGTGCAGGCCAACGAATGGGGGCGTTGGTTCCTATCCATCTTTGGTTAAACGTTTCGCTTAACAAATTGGTAGTGTTGACGTAATTATGAGGAGGTGCTCCATCCTGTTGAAAATAAATACGGAGCCTATCAAGCACTGGCATATTATCTAAGAGACCATCCAGAATTTCTGTTAATAACCGCACATAGCGGTCTCCAGTTAAGGTACCTTGATAGAAAACTGGACCAACAATACGGTTGCCCATTAATCCGCACCACACATTTAAACTAAATCGGTGCTGGGGATTGCGTGGATCAACTCTCAGAGGATTTTCTCTACTCCAATAATGTTGATTTTTTTTATTGCACATACCTGAATTAGAAAAATTTGATTCGTCAGACCATAGAATATAATTTAAATTATCTGGACGTTCATTATAAAAATTTCTTAGCCAATTACAGAAAACTATTCTTCTGTCTGCATCGCCGGGAAGTAATGTCTGAACTTTGTGGTGTTTGTATGGACGCAACTTATGCTTTTTTAAAATACCATGCACTGTACTCTTTTTCAAATCTAATTCTCTGGTACAACTTCGAATGGTTTTTTCTGGATTAGTTTCAAAATAAGCTAATACATTTATTTCCGTTTCTTCGTCTATTACAAAATCCTTTTTCCTTCTTCGTATCTTAAATGTTTCTTCGTTACTTCGAAATTTTCTATACAGTCTTAGAAAATAAAACTGATTTGGTAATTGACGATTCACATATGTGTTTTGATAGTAACGAAGCGCACTTCTTGCATTTTTTCTACAAATAAGATATGCCTCTAGCATATCACATTTTTCTAAATGCGTAAACGGCATTGTTTTTAATAAATATGGAAGAATAAACCAACTGCTTTAAATAACTTTTCGTGCGAGAGAGAATCAAACACAGTACGTGACTGACAACTTTAGTTGGCATACTATTTTTTTGGGGTTAAAGTGAAATAAGCCTACTATTAATAATATTTCATTGACATCAACTAAAATCCAACACAACTGCTTTATTATTGGTTTAAGGACAATAGTGTATTGGAGCTTTTATATCACAAATAAAATTATCTTTCTAAATATGTACAAATATACAGGGTGTTCCATTTAAAAAAATTATAAATTTTTAAATATCTCATAAATACGTAATTCAATTGTTTTTTCATGAACTGCATAATAATCAGCGTTAAAAACACTAGTAATTTGCTAATTTAACCGAAATCGTAGCTCAAGAAATAACGGAGATAGCAATAGTGCACCGATAACTTTGGACACGGTGTATAGCTATCGTTAGCGAGTTAGCTATCACCGGTTAAGGCAATAACAGAAAAGAAAATTGTATACTCCTTATTTACAAATTCAACGCGCACGCCGTCGGATTCTAACGAACGAAGTTCTCGAATTAAAACATTAAAAACGGCAGCGTTACCAAAAGTGACTCTTAAACTACTATGTACAAGTAAAGCAACAAAGATATTTTCTAATTTAGATGAAAATTGGGGTGGTAAACACGCTAATGTATAGTAGACTGCACCAATTTTCTGAATTCCTTTATGAGAACCTAGTGGATTTCCCGTCACAAACTCATCATAATAAACTACTAATGGTAAAACAATTTTATTTTTATACTCAGATTCTATTACCTTCCAAGCATTTGATTGCATTATATGTGATTGTTCGTCGTTTGGTGTATTTAGTAGAGAATACTTGTATTTCAAAATTGTATCTAATGTATCTGGCAATTCAAGAAACTTTTGCAATGCATTAGTCATAGATATAAAAGTACCTTCATTATTTTTTATAGTTAACACAATTTCGCCCCTTACATTTTGATTTTTTAAAGAAGACCCCACTACAAATGTTGTTGGACGAAAAAAACTATTGCAATTTGTATAATACGTGAACCTTTGTTTTTCAGTGCTTAAATTTTTAAATGGATTTTGTAAGTCATCTAACATTAAATTCAAAACATTTAAAGATTGTTTATGTGTGCAACTAAGTTTAACAATTATTTTCAGTATATCAAGAATGCCTGAAGGAAATAATTCATTAACTGCGTTTATAATTTTATTCACCTGATTTCGCGTAAGGCTTGGGGTAGTGTATAATTTAGATATAAATTGGACAACTGATGATTCTAACTTTTCATAAAATTCGATATTTAATTTATTTAAGTCAATATTTTCAATATTACAAAATTCATTTTGTATACTACAATTTTGGTAAATACTCCCACCAGTATAGGTAAACTCACTACGAAAATGAGACGGATTGGTGTTAGTATTATCTACATTTACAGAGGAATTAACATTTGCAGTGAAGTATTCTGAATTATTTTTTTTACATTTCAGATTTGTTTTACTAGAAAATTCGTTGTGTTTGTTAAATAAATGTTTCTTAAACATGTGAATATTTTGATAGCGTCTATTAAAAAACTTTTCATTGCATTCATACAACGAAATATAAGGATGTTTAAATTTTAAGTGTACTATCATTTTATGAATCGTGTAAAACATAGACTTACAAATTGGACAAAGTGCCATATTTAATTGAATAGATAATTATTAGACAACTAATATATATTTATTATATGTAATTATTTAATTCGATCGCTCTTCATGAAAATTATATACTAAATCCATAATATACGGTACCTGGATATCCCATTTTGTGTTAATTTTATAAATACATTTTTGTATTAATGTCCATAAGTGGACACTTTCAACAGGGTATTCTGCTTTCAAGACGTGAAATGATTTAAATAGTATATCTAAAGCTGTAAGTGCAATATCAAACCTATACTTCACTGTATCTATTATTACGTATATGTGATCGATATTTTTTAATGTACAACCAACAACAACTAAATATGGTTGTATTGATAGTTGATCACGTGCCTTCTCATTCCTTTTTTTTTCAATTAAATGTTCGACATCTCCAGGCATCTATAAATAAGTACTGTTACGCCGGAACTACGTCGCACTAAGATAGCAGACTAAATTTAACTAAAGGTAACGGAGAATCACAATGGGAGGTGGTTGAAACTGGAAAACGCAGGGCCGAGCTAACTCTGTCGCAGACGGCGTGACGGTTCAGATAAACTTACACCAAAAGTAGCGCGTCGGTCGGCAACGACGCGAGCGACGTTGTCCGGGCACCAGGACACTATGTTACCTTACGATAACCTACCTGCGCCTCCTATGAGCGTCCACTGGCTGTGTCCCTCCAGCGGGTTCCCTATTGATCATCCTGTATAACGTGATGCACCTAACCTTACGTATGTGCTTGTCACAAAATTAATTGAGATATGTAGAGGTAAAATAAAAGAAAAGATGTTACGAAATGTAGCAAGATTTAATTAAATTTTGAATAAGGTATGTTGTTTATGTTTTTTTTTTTTAAAAAAAAAGAAAAAAGGAGAAGTTAAGTATAAAAGAAAATACAAAGTGACACAAAGCTGACTGAACAGTTTAAATATAACAAAAAGATTAGCAAACGTTGAGTAAAATTGATTTACAAACAAAAAAACTAGACAGTTTGATAATTTGGAAGAAAGCGTTAGGTAAAATTAATGAAATATAAAAGAAAATAACAAGTCTTAATTCTAAAACATATTCTCGGCGATTCAGCAGTTGATGGTTGGTAGCAGAAACGTTTCATTACCTCACATAAAATCTTTACAAAGTAATATCATGAAAACGCCACTACGACAAAGTTAATACAAAATGTAATTTAATATGTACGCAAGAAAATTAATAACAACCAGTACATAAGACTTAGTCTAATAAAGTGAAAAATTCGTTAAATACCAAACACAGGGTTTGATTACATGTTCAAAATTAAATTTAAAAGAAGGTTTCTTATTATCAAATGTCAAATAATTAAGTTAAAATTAGAAAGGAGAATTTTATGATATACAAAATACACTGAGCTTCCCGTACAAAATTTACTCTAGCAGGAAGGAATTTAACTAGCTCAGATATTCAGACAAAAGTCTGCAAGAAAAGTTAGAGTAATAACGACAAAAATTCATTAGTAATTAAGCACAATAAAATTTTAGTTACAACCACGAGAGCCCTTCATAAAACTGCTACTAAGGGTCACTCGGTATACGGCAAAGCAAATTTACAATTAAACAAAAATTAATATGTAATTATTGTGACCACACATGTAATAAGCGGCACAGCAGGTATCTCTTAAGCACCCAAAAGTCTCATTTCAAAATCATAAGAATATTAATACGGAAATATGACCAGTTCTCTGGCTCTAAACTTTCATCAAAAGAGTCGAAATACTCTTCGGTAAATTAGGTAGATGGTTGTACTTAGCTGTAATCTCAAAACGGCGGAGGCACGCCAACTGGAGCCAAGATGGTGGAGGTCTTCCAATTGTACGTTGTAATTCCACCCAAAATCCGAGATGAAAAGGTAGGCACAACTCTTACATAAATCGAAACGGCATCTACAGCGGCCAAACCAGCGTTTAATGTCTGGATGCTTAGCCCTGTACTACCATCCTATTAAATTCGAAAGAAAAGAAACAAGAATAAAAACCCCGAAAAATTAACACAAAATTACAATCACTTACCCCAATTTTAGTTGGAGATGCACGTTAAAGACTCAGAAGTCACACATAGCACGAAAAGAAATTCAAAATCCACCACGTGGCATTCGTAAATCAGGTAGCGGTATTGCGATAAAATTTACGGTAAAACACCTACTTAAGGTATCGATACAACAGCTTATTTCGTCAGAGCCGCCTAAGCGTCAGTCTAACTTTTAAACAAAGTGATAAAATTCACCAAATGAAAATAAGCATATCGTGCACATGCACTTTCAACAAGCTCAACTTCGAAAGTGACCTAAACGTGACCTTTCGGTATATCCATTATAGCCAATGAGCACGCACGCCCAAAACGTCGCACTGGAAAGGATTCAAAATAAGGGCGGGAGATTTCAGATATAAAAATAGCAGGCACAAGACGAAATTTGACAAAAGGTGAAGTCAGCACCATGACAAATAATTAAACACAGACATGAACATAACTTAGATGAAGATAGAATAACAGAAACACTCCTACAATTGTACGTAGAAATTATAAAGTCGGCAGTACGAGAGGGAACTTCATGCTAGACGTTGGCAATCCGTGAAACGCACATCCATCTAGGCGACGTAACCAAACGTTTGACAGATAGAAAACAAAACAAACCTCCAAAAGTAGACACAATTTTAATACGAAAGAACAAGGATTCTACAGGTAACTATTGAAATTTTTCCAGCTTTTAAATCACGCTACAAACGGCGGTTAAAAAAAACCGACCCCCTAATGTTTTAACAGTTAAATCCGCGAAGCCATAACCCCTCAAGGAAAGATATTGATAAAAGCGCAACAAGGCAGGCAGGGAAGATGAATGTTGTGGAGAACAAAACAGGTCATGATAACAACTTAAAGTATGCCCGTTAATACACAAGGTTTCTCTGGTTAATACCCTCCTTGCATTTTTAGTGACATAACACGAAGGCAGAATATTAGTCAGACGTACAAGAGAGTCTATGTCTAGGAATACACATAAACACAGGCGACAGTAAATACAACGAGGCTGACTGATGTGTCGAAGAATTTAGGAACACAAATAAATGCACTTCGCAGAGTTCGGAAGTAATAAATAAGCAGATCTTGTTAAAACTGAAACAAGGCGTAAAAAGTAACTGCAAATGCAGATAATTCGCATCTGCAGGTAGGGTAAAATAAGCTAGAGATAAGACAATTAGAATTAGTTCACAAGATACAGAGTTTCCTTCACATAAAGAGTGTATTTGCTCGATAATACATATAACATATCTATCAATTCCACGGTTCGGGAGTCAGGGCTCTGAGAGCACAATAGTAGGTTTAGCGCACGCACAGAAATACAGTAAACGACCTCTGCACACGGTGAACCAAACGATGTACGAGGTTCGCTCATAAGTCTCGCGCTCATACATATTCTACGTACTTAAACAAAGACACATAATCTTACGAGAACTAAATATAAAAGTAAATTTTACAGCATAACAAATTCCCCCCTTTCCAGCGAAAAGAAATTGATCGCAGAGCAATTTCTTGCACCGAGAACATAGGCTGACGGAATAAAGATAGTGAAAAGGGTAAGCGAGAGTTCTAAAACGGACGTTGTCTTCTACACGAACGCACACAGCCACACTCAGTCACAGCAACACCAAATAGCTTGGCCAAAACCACCACGTGGCCCTTCGGCATTCGGCCGGTACGGGAAAGTAACGAAAAATAAAAAAACAAGGGTGTCGAGATTCTGCACAGACGCGCCCCGAGACCTGTCCAACCGACAGCCCAGCACTATTGGTAGCAACACGGGGGAAAAGGGTATAGACGGGTTCGATATCGGTGTGCCCGGCCGGCGGTGATCCTTACGACGGTCGAAGGCACAGGAATGAGGAGTGGGCACTACCAATAGGCCAAGATGCGGGAAAGGCAACCCCCGAAACGACACTCTGCAGACACGCGACGGTAAAAGAGACCCTTGGGAAAGGCCCTCGGTATCTCAAAACAAACATAATTAAAAGGTCAACTAAAAACGGGTTTATTACTACAGATACGGGATACAAAGCGGAATAAGGAAGAGGTAGTTAGAGGTAGGGTGAAGCTCAGAATGGTGCAACTGCTCCGAGGTACGGATATGCCGTTGCGACAACCGTAACATCCGGTGACAACAAAACGAGAGAAGATCGCCAAACAAAAATAGATAATATGGAGCAAAAGTTTAAAGTCTGGACCGGCGTTGTCCCGACTGAAACGCTGAAGGCTAACGATAAACCAAAAAGGCTGAAGTCATAATCAATTCCTGGAGGTAACATTTTGAACGTAAGAAAAGCAAAAAGGTCGCCAGGACACGACCCTTGGAAGGCTGAGGATTATCACGCATAAAGGGACCATCACTCTTTATACCTTCTCAAATAAGATAAGTCAAATCCGGTAATTTAAGCAATAACCAACATTAGTTAGCTTAAAAGGTAGTCATGTCCGATAAGGTAAACGGGATACAGTGAGGACTCCCCTAGCAAGGTTGCCACTCCATATATGCAAAACACGGACAGCTATGGTGAGCCCGACCGGGCGGGAGCGTAACGGGGCCAGGCTCAGGGGAACTGGGGGAAAATACTGCCAGGGGGCAAAACCCTCAGACGGGGGGGGGGGGGGTCGAGCGGCATTTCGAGCCGGCGGGGACGGTAAGGCTCTCGGATCTGAAACCGAAGTGGTAGGTCAATAAGCGACAGAGATGCGGGAGGACAATTGCATTGACAGAGTCACAGGTCCAAGCTGTGCAATGGGGCCGGTAATCACACTATCGAGAGAGCGATAAAAGGAAATTGTTTGTCCCGGGGTGGTAGAGGAACAATAGAAGTCAGGATCCCTTTAGAAGACTTTTACTTCACGCAGGTTCACGGTAGGAGAATTCTTCCAGTCCTCGCTACAGGCCAAAGATGTAACGGTAGGTATAACTAACGAAAAGACCAAATCGAGATAAGCGATAACTTAGGCAATTGAATACGTGAGGAGATAGAAGTTATTCATCACTCGGCTGAGGTTTCAGTAGATTTGCATGCCACGCACCGGGCAGCAATTTACCTTCGCAAGTTTTGAGTTCATAAATGTCAGTGGAGATACGTTTACTAATTTGAAAGGGCCCGACATATTTGTCAGCCAATTTGGCGGTATAGAACTTGGCGGCATCTGAAAGTACGAAATTTTTACGCCAGTCCAACTGGTTTACCAAAAATTCTTCCCGTCTATGACGAGTGTCGTAGCGCAACTTAGCGCGCTCGTATGCTTTCTGCAAGCGGGATTTGATGTCACGATAAAGCCTAGAAAATCCTACGGAACGTTCTATTAGTTTTTCCGGATCGCGGACCTCGACCAGTGGAGTTCCTTCAGAGATAGGAGCATCGGAAATTCTTTCTCCAGTGAGATTCATCTCACGGCCGAAGTTAATGAAATAGGGAGTATGTCCGGTGACTTCGTGCCTAGCAGTGCGCAAAGCGCAAGTGACTTTGGGAAGATAGACGTCCCATTCGCGATGATTGTCAGAGACATACGAGATCAACATGGTTTTGATAACCCTATTCACGCGTTCCACGGGATTCGCTTGAGGATGGTAATTCGCAGTATAGCATGGACGTACTTTATATTCTTTTAACATAGAACGGTAGTCGTTAGAGCGAAACTGCACGCCATTATCGGTAATTACAGAACGAGGTACGCCAAAAATCAGAAACACATCTTCTTCGAGATGTCGGATAATAGTCTTGGAAGAAGCTTTACGTAACGGGAAAGTCAGAACAAACTTACTGAAGATGTCAGAGACCACCAAAATGTAATTAAAACCTCGCTTGGACCTTGGCAGAGGACCAACAATGTCGATACTGAGTACTTCCCATGGTTTAGTAACTTTAGAATGTCCACCCATACGACCAACAGGAGCTCTTTGAAGAGGTTTCGCCTTATTGCAATTAGGACAGGCTCTGATATGACGAATCACATCTCCTAACATTTTGGGCCAATAATAGTGTTGCAATATGCGAGCGAGAGTCTTCGCAATGCCCAGATGACCACTCGTGGGCTCATTATGACATTCTAATAAGACCTCATGTCGTTGTTCCTTAGGAACATAGATTTTCCATGAATCGGTATCCTCATAGGGAAAGGTACTATTAGGCGGTACGTAACGTGGAAGTATCCCACCGATAAGTTGAAATTGAGGGTACTTCTCGGGATGTCTCTTAAGTTGTTCTAAGATACGAACGTAACATTTGTCTTGGCTTTTAGGATTGACTTGAACGATATCCAACTTGGGGACTGAACGGGAGAGAGTGTCCGGAACTACATTGAACTTGCCTTTTCGGTGAATGATAGTAAAGTCATACTGCTGAAGACGTACGGCCCATCGAGCCAATCTACCCGACGGAGAATTAAGGGAGTTCAGCCAGCAGAGGGAGTAATGATCCGTTATCACCGTAAAGTGTGAGCATTCGATATATGGGCGAAGCTTTTCTATTGCCCAAAGGACGGCAAGGCACTCCTTCTCAACCGTAGAGAATTTACGCTCGGCAGGTGTTAAAGAACGACTAAGATAACTGATTACCTTCTCCTGTCCGTCTATGTCTTGAGTCAGCACGGCTCCAAGACCATAGTCACTAGCATCAGTTTGAATGATGAATTCATATTGGAAATCGGGACAAGTCAAAATTGGAGAGGAAACCAACCGTTCGCGCAAAGATGTCCAGGCTTCTTCACAAGCTAACGTCCAAACGAAGGGACGATTTTTCCTTAACAAATCGGTAAGCGGAGAGATAACAGTAGAGAAATTAGGGACGAAACGTCGATACCATGAAGCCATACCTACTAAGCGTCTGACTTCAGAAACATTTTTGGGAGTGGCAATTCCGATGATAGCCTTAACTTTGTCAGGGTCGACCATCAACCCACGACGATTGACCACATAACCCAGGTACTTCAATTCGTCGCGACAGAACTGACATTTGTCTCTATTAAGCGTTAAGCCAGCGTCACGCAGGCGAGATAAAACTTGCTCTAGAATAGTCAAGTGTTTTTCAAAGGTAGGAGTGACAATTATGATATCATCCAGATACACGAAAACGTAGGGTTCTAATATCTTACGTCTCTCGATATAAAAAGTGCGTATTGGCAAATTCCTGTAGCCGAGTCTTCCCGTCAGTATACAGCTTTCACTGTGCCGAATCGGGGTTTGTTCCAATTTTGTCGTCTCCCGTATGGTCTCCACAACGCACCTGCCTCCTGGCAGCGTTTTATCGATAGAGTTTTGGGTCCCAAAACTCTATCGATAAAACGCTGCCAGGAGGCAGGTGCGTTGTGGAGACCATACGGGAGACGACAAAATTGGAACAAACCCCGATTCGGCACAGTGAAAGCTGTATACTGACGGGAAGACTCGGCTACAGGAATTTGCCAATACGCACTTTTTATATCGAGAGACGTAAGATATTTAGCGTCTCGTAATTTATCTAAGGTATTTGAAACATAGGGAAGGGGATAGGCATCTCTCTCAGTGACCTGATTGAGCTTACGATAATCGACGCAAAATCGAAAAGTCTTATCCTTCTTGGGCACGAGAAGAATGGGTGAAGACCAACCACTCTGAGACCTCTCAACAACTCCGAGAGCCAACATCTTTTCTAATTCGGCGTCGACTACTTTTTGCACCGCCGGAGATATCGGATAGTAGCGTTGCTTAATCGGAGGGCTACTGGTGATGATAGTGTGCTCTACACCTTTGGCACAACCTAACACCTCCTTGTCGACGTTAGGAAAGTTTTGGTTGATGATAGCCTCGAGCTGACGTTGACGCTCATCAGATAACACCCGTGATTCGACATCAACGGAAGCCACGTAGGGTGCGTCTGAAAATACCCAATCGCCACAGCGCATGTTTAGGACGATTCCCATGTCTCGCCAGAAGTCTGCGCCCAGAATAAGTTGATGCGGTAGTTCAGGTACCACCAATACGTCAAAGACCTTAGAACGATTCCTAACATTAATAGGCAGGGCAACTTCCCCTGATATCCTGCATCGAGATGCGTTGGCAACAGTGCAAAAGGGCATAGAGGATTTAAGCGGAACAAAACCCTTTAAAACGGACCAACCCGCTTCACCTAATATAGTGCGTGATGAACCTGAGTCCAAAAGACCGAGAAACTCTTTACCAAAGATTTGAACTTTAAGATAGGGGCGTTCATCTCCTATGGCTTGCGCGAGAATAAAATCCAACCGAGCTCTAATTTGTCGATAGGCCGCTGTGTATACAGTACGCACGGGACGGCCACTTAGTGCGCACGTCGGGCGTTTCCCGAACACTGCGGACAAGAAGATACTATGGTCTCTGGACGACCACAACGATAACAAAAGCGTTTACGAGGTAAAGCACATTGGGAGTATCGATGACCTGTCTGACGACAATTCCAACATGTGACAGGATTTGCTGAAACGGGTGCCACACGGACACGAGAGCGATTAAAGACGGGAGTAACGGGTGTCTCACGACTTCGAGAACAACTCGGGACTGGATCTGCATTGATATAAGCCAAATCCGGTTCGAGTGTTTTACCACGCAAGGGAGGCGGTACATAAGCTTCAGCTGAGGCCTTGCGGGCTTCGAGAACTTTTCCATATTTAAGGAGTTCTGCGATAGAATTGACTTCAGTTAAACCCAACTGCGTCTGATAGAAAGGTAGAATATTACGTTGCAAAATTCGTAATTGAGTTTTTTCGGGGACTGAATCAGAAAGACGAGAAAAGAGATTCTTCATAACCGATACGTATAATCCGATAGTTTCATTAGGACCTTGAGTCCGTTGCTTAATTTCGTCCATAAGACGGTCGTCATAATCTACAGCTTGAAACTCTTCCCGTAGATCAGCAGCTAACTCTGACCAGTTAGAATAAAGATGGCGATTAGCCCGATACCACACCAAAGCGCGATCCTTAAATAAATCTATCGCTGAATTGAACAACAACTGGTCCGAGGAATTACGAGCGATGTTAAGCTCAGCCACACGCTCCAGAAAAGCACTAACCGAGAAGTTCTTCTGCCCTGAAAATGTAATATTCCAGGAGGCAACCGGGACGGGTTTAGGAGAACAACTAGCGAAAGTCGAGTGAACTGGACCAGTGAAAGCGTTAACCGGAGATCGAATAAGATCATCCTCCTCACTATACTCCTCTTCACTCCCCTGAGGACCAGAGTTACTGGCAGTGGGTGACCGTAGCAAGCTAAATGTGGAAGCGCGTTCAAGGGTGCGAGCCTTATCGAGGAGGTGAAAGCTCAAAGTAGCAACGCGGCTATTAAATTGCACTTTCTCGTCCGTCTCCTCCACCGATTGTGGACAGGAGTTGCTAATACGATTAAGTGTAAAGGCAAGAGCGGTAGATATTTTACGGTAGTCAGAAGACTCACGATTCCCCACAAACTGGTCGATGAGCCCTTCGATAAAAGTGAGCTTTGCCTTTATGGCCGCGGAATCCTCCGCATAGGTAAATGGATACTTAGGTTTAGCAGAAACTGAGGAAGACTGTCTCAACAGTTGTCGATACACGCCTCGCATTTCATGCACCGTAGGCGACACATCGCCACCAGGAACCGTCAACAAGTACTCGAGGTCTTCCTTCGCAAGACGATTGATCTCTAACTTGGGATCCATGGCGTGAGTTAATTCAGCAGAGAATCAAGGGGTAAAAGAAGGAATACAAAAAAAATGGCGGTACTGGAATCAAGCAAAGTCTCAAGTCCCAAGATACACAAATAAATTCTGGATGCCAAGGTAATTTAAACCCTAAGGTAAATCTCACGTTTAAAATTTTCCCCAAAAGAAAAGGAAGAAAAGAAATATAAACAGTCAAAATTAGATTAGGTGAGGGAGTAGACGGAAATACAAAGAAAGACTGAACTGTAAGGGAGGCTTAACGACCGCCTACTCACCTAAATCGAGAAACGGGCTTAAATCGAGAAAATTCAAAATTTGTTCCTGAAGATGGTCAGGACCGAAACGTTGATTCGAAACAAGTAGCTTCTCCAAAGTATAGCACCACTGTGCGGTACGACGAAATGTTAGTGGCAGAAATACTTAAAGATAAGGAAAATATTCCGGAAGGTGGAGAAAACTTGTCCGAAACGTTGAGCAACGACACGTTGTCACGTTAAAGCAACCAATAACAAGGAAAATTGAGAACGGCGAGAAATTTCCCTGAAGATGGTGAAAACTTGGTCGAAACGTCGGTTGTCAAATTTGTTCCGGGAGGTAGCGAAAACTAGGTCGAAACGCTAGGTGTCAACTTATTAGTTGATGGATGACACACAAAAGAAAAAGAAAATTTGAGGGTGGCGGAAACTTAGCCGAAACTTCGGGTGCGAATTGTTGTTCGTTAGGCCCACAACGATGGCATCAAATTGTTATGAAGGTAGCGTAAACTTCGTTGGAACGTTGGGTAACAAAGGAAAAATTTTATTCCGGAAGATGGCGGAAAGATGGCAGAAACGTTGGCCAACAATTTGTTATTATAATCTCCAAAAGAAAGCCCCAAAGCGTTAGTATACCTAATTTGTTGCTATTGAGTCGGGAAGAAAGATCCTAAAACGTTGGTGTGTCAATTTATTACGGAAGGGGAGAAAACTTGTCTAAAAGTTAAGAGACAGAAAAAGAAATTCTGAACATGGCGGAAAATTGGACGAAACTTGGTTGACACAAAAAAAAGGAAAAAAAAGAATTGAAGATGGAGGAAAGTTGGCCGAAACGTTGGTACCAAAATTTGTTCCCTTATTACCAAAAAGAAAAAGGCCCAGACGTTAGGGCACCAAGATTTGTTCTCTTATGCCAAAAAGAAAGGCCCCAAAACGTTAGGGCCTCAAATTTGTTACGTCGCACTAAGATAGCAGACTAAATTTAACTAAAGGTAACGGAGAATCACAATGGGAGGTGGTTGAAACTGGAAAACGCAGGGCCGAGCTAACTCTGTCGCAGACGGCGTGACCGTTCAGATAAACTTACACCAAAAGTAGCGCGTCGGTCGGCAACGACGCGAGCGACGTTGTCCGGGCACCAGGACACTATGTTACCTTACGATAACCTACCTGCGCCTCCTATGAGCGTCCACTGGCTGTGTCCCTCCAGCGGGTTCCCTATTGATCACCCTGTATAACGTGATGCACCTAACCTTACGTATGTGCTTGTCACAAAATTAATTGAGATATGTAGAGGTAAAATAAAAGAAAAGATGTTTCGAAATGTAGCAAGATTTAATTAAATTTTGAATAAGGTATGTTGTTTATGTTTTTTTTAAAAAAAAAAAAAAAGGAGAAGTTATAAAAGAAAGTATAACAGAAAATACAAAGTGACACAAAGCTGACTGAACAGTTTAAATATAAAAAAAGATTAGCAAACGTTGAGTAAAATTGATTTACAAACAAAAAAACTAGACAGTTTGATAATTTGGAAGAAAGCGTTAGGTAAAATTAATGAAATATAAAAGAAAATAACAAGTCTTAATTCTAAAACATATTCTCGGCGATTCAGCAGTTGATGGTTGGTAGCAGAAACGTTTCATTACCTCACATAAAATCTTTACAAAGTAATATCATGAAAACGCCACTACGGCAAAGTTAATACAAAATGTAATTTAATATGTACGCAAGAAAATTAATAACAACCAGTACATAAGACTTAGTCTAATAAAGTGAAAAATTCGTTAAATACCAAACACAGGGTTTGATTACATGTTCAAAATTAAATTTAAAAGAAGGTTTCTTATTATCAAATGTCAAATAATTAAGTTAAAATTAGAAAGGACAATTTTATGATATACAAAATACACTGAGCTTCCCGTACAAAATTTACTCTAGCAGGAAGGAATTTAACTAGCTCAGATATTCAGACAAAAGTCTGCAAGAAAAGTTAGAGTAATAACGACAAAAATTCATTAGTAATTAAGCACAATAAAATTTTAGTTACAACCACGAGAGCCCTCCATAAAACTGCTACTGAGGGTCACTCGGTATACGGCAAAGCAAATTTACAATTAAACAAAAATTAATATGTAATTATTGTGACCACACATGTAATAAGCGGCACAGCAGGTATCTCTTAAGCACCCAAAAGTCTCATTTCAAAATCATAAGAATATTAATACGGAAATATGACCAGTTCTCTGGCTCTAAACTTTCATCAAAAGAGTCGAAATACTCTTCGGTAAATTAGGTAGATGGTTGTACTTAGCTGTAATCTCAAAATGGCGGAGGCACGCCAACTGGAGCCAAGATGGTGGAGGTCTTCCAATTGTACGTTGTAATTCCACCCAAAATCCGAGATGAAAAGGTAGGCACAACTCTTACATAAATCGAAACGGCATCTACAGCGGCCAAACCAGCGTTTAATGTCTGGATGCTTAGCCCTGTACTACCATCCTATTAAATTCGAAAGAAAAGAAACAAGAATAAAAACCCCGAAAAATTAACACAAAATTACAATCACTTACCCCAATTTTAGTTGGAGATGCACGTTAAAGACTCAGAAGTCACACATAGCACGAAAAGAAATTCAAAATCCACCACGTGGCATTCGTAAATCAGGTAGCGGTATTGCGATAAAATTTACGGTAAAACACCTACTTAAGGTATCGATACAACAGCTTATTTCGTCAGAGCCGCCTAAGCGTCAGTCTAACTTTTAGACAAAGTGATAAAATTCACCAAATGAAAATAAACATATCGTGCACATGCACTTTCAACAAGCTCAACTTCGAAAGTGACCTAAACGTGACCTTTCGGTATATCCATTATAGCCAATGAGCACGCACGCCCAAAACGTCGCACTGGAAAGGATTCAAAATAAGGGCGGGAGATTTCAGATATAAAAATAGCAGGCACAAGACGAAATTTGACAAAAGGTGAAGTCAGCACCATGACAAATAATTAAACACAGACATGAACATAACTTAGATGAAGATAGAATAACAGAAACACTCCTACAATTGTACGTAGAAATTATAAAGTCGGCAGTACGAGAGGGAACTTCATGCTAGACGTTGGCAATCCGTGAAACGCACATCCATCTAGGCGACGTAACCAAACGTTTGACAGATAGAAAACAAAACAAACCTCCAAAAGTAGACACAATTTTAATACGAAAGAACAAGGATTCTACAGGTAACTATTGAAATTTTCCAGCTTTTAAATCACGCTACAAACGGCGGTTAAAAAAAACCGACCCCCTAATGTTTTACAGTTAAATCCGCGAAGCCATAACCCCTCAAGGAAAGATATTGATAAAAGCGCAACAAGGCAGACAGGGAAGATGAATGTTGTGGAGAACAAAACAGGTCATGATAACAACTTAAAGTATGCCCGTTAATACACAAGGTTTCTCTGGTTAATACCCTCCTTGCATTTTTAGTGACATAACACGAAGGCAGAATATTAGTCAGACGTACAAGAGAGTCTATGTCTAGGAATACACATAAACACAGGCGACAGTAAATACAACGAGGCTGACTGATGTGTCGAAGAATTTAGGAACACAAATAAATGCACTTCGCAGAGTTCGGAAGTAATAAATAAGCAGATCTTGTTAAAACTGAAACAAGGCGTAAAAAGTAACTGCAAATGCAGATAATTCGCATCTACAGGTAGGGTAAAATAAGCTAGAGATAAGATAATTAGAATTAGTTCACAAGATACAGAGTTTCCTTCACATAAAGAGTGTATTTGCTCGATAATACATATTACATATCTATCAATTCCACGGTTCGGGAGTCAGGGCTCTGAGAGCACAATAGTAGGTTTAGCGCACGCACAGAAATACAGTAAACGACCTCTGCACACGGTGAACCAAACGATGTACGAGGTTCGCTCATAAGTCTCGCGCTCATACATATTCTACGTACTTAAACAAAGACACATAATCTTACGAGAACTAAATACAAAAGTAAATTTTACAGCATAACAGTACATTGTTAGATGATATTGTAGTTACGTTGTAATAATACCTTTGAGTGTAAAATTAATCCTTCTTGACTCTCTATGATCGAAGGTTTCCAATGTTTCTTGCTTTTAAGAAGTGTTCTTCCACGTGGTGGTACTAAGTAAGGTAATAGCATAATTTGTATAGTTACTCTGGAATCTATAAATAAAATATATACACTTGCACATTTACGTAAATAATTAATATTAGTTTTATTATCTCTTACTTTCAGTTAAATCATCATCTAAGCTAGATAGTAACTCAAGAGCTGCACCATCCTTTACAAAGTCTTTTCGTAAATCTAGTATGGTTTCAAAAAATGTCTTCCATCCTCCCAGAAGTTTCATTGAGGCATTTTCAAACATAAATTCAAAATTTATGTCAATCTGAAAAAATAAATCTTAATATTCATTGTAAGTATGTGTATAATGGATTAATTACTAAAGTATAGCCTTGTGCTAAGGTTAAAGATTGCCACTCTGTTAAAAACTCCAGAACTGTTTTTTTGCTTGCTAGATTGACGAATAGGGAATGTTATTTTCCAATGATGAATTACATCGTCCCAAGGCTCATTTCTACTTTTTAACAATAAAATACTATTTTGACTATCTGCAAATGAATATAAGGTAAGTGACCCAAATAACGCCACATTAAGAGTAAATTAGCTGTAGTTTCCTAAATACGCTTCAAAATATTCCAAGTTTTTGAAACTATTGTCTATGAACTTTTAGGAAGACAAAGTAACAGTAATTTCTAATTTACTAATATTCCAGATTACAATGGAAGAAAAATTATATTAACCTGCAATTGGCGTTATTAAGATACCTCTGTTCTAAATAACGCCAACTGTAATTTTTATTAAGAAAAATTATATTAACCTGCAATTGGCGTTATTAAGATACCTCTGTTCTAAATAACGCCAACTGTAATTTTTATTAAGAAAAATACATTAAACAATTACAACACAAACATTTATTATTTATTTATGTTTATGTTTACATTTGACATCCAAAACAAACAAATGAGATTCTGTCCCACTTGGTTAACCCCACGCATTCTTCGTGTACGTAGCGGTTACACATGACACACAGGCGCATATCAAGCATTCGATCTTCTTGGCAAATAAAACAATACCAAATCTCTTTTTTAGTAGTAGCTTTACTTTTATTCTCATTTAGACTACCGGAAGTAGAAGCGGAATTTTGTTTTTGCGTTACTTGGACAGAACTGTACGGAAAGGACAAATCCTTTTTAACTTCTTTTTTATTAGATTTTGGACGTATTTGATTAGAAGTAGATGGAGAAAATAAATCCTTTACGACCACTTGTGCTGTAGAATTCAGTGTTTTGCGCCTTTTCACTGTTGGT
Organism: Amphimallon solstitiale; assembly: GCA_963170755.1. Taxonomy (NCBI): domain Eukaryota; kingdom Metazoa; phylum Arthropoda; class Insecta; order Coleoptera; family Scarabaeidae; genus Amphimallon; species Amphimallon solstitiale. The sequence continues at coordinate 334,398 of CAUJHA010000079.1, read as the reverse complement.
GCCTTAATATCAGGACTAGGAAAAAAATCACTCAGGTTATGTTTTTTTTCATTGTCCTTATTTTCTTCGTTCACTCCGTCTGTTTTGTATTGCTTTTCGTTGCATTTAGATGTTTGCATTTGCATAAAGTATGATAAAGGCTTATTCGAGTCATTCGAATTAGTATCAAAATCGATCTGATCATTGGTAGCAGAGTTTAACAACTGATTCCCGTTTTCTTCCAGATTGTCTCTGTATGTTATTGAACTGGGCGCAAAAGCTGAATCTGGGATCACAGACGGATCATATGGATAGATTCCAGTTGATCTGAAAGCGGATTGTAGATTTTTAGGTGACACTGCTTTTGGAAACACTTTGGAGAGTATTTTTCCAAATCGCATACGAGTTATTTTTCTTTCTGGAAATTGTGTCCCATAATTTAAGACTTCTTCGTCCCAGTAATGTTCAAAGCTTCTAAATACACATTTATCCAATGGCTGTAATTCGTGTGTGGTATTACTTGGCAAGCAAAGTAAAGTTATACCTAACTTTTCAGCAGCTTCTACTATGGAAATATCGAGATGGGATGCTGCTCCGTCAAATATTAAGAGTGCATGGCCATCCACTTTATATCGCGAGAAATGTTTTAACCATTGTATAAATACATTAGTTGTCATGCTGCCTTTGGGCGTCATCACAATTTCTGTCCCAGGTGGCATGTCATCCATCCAATTTTCAATTTTTCGCTGACCCTTAAATAATACCATAGGAGGGATTGCTTGACCTATTGCATTACCACACGCGACTATAGTCACATTCTCAGCATGTTCCGGTGCTACGACGTGTACCCTTCGTGTACCTTTTTGAGCTAACACTTGTTGTTGGTGGTGTAAAGTTAATCTACAGCCTTTCTCATCCATATTGTAAATCAATTGGGGTTTATCGAATAATTTTCTCTTAGTTAATACCTGTTTGAGTTTAGTAAAATAGTCATTAACGATATATCTGTTAACCTTCTGAGCTCTTGCTGGGTTTAACATCTGGGCCTTTCTAGAAGCAATCTGAGGATGACGATTAAGAAATAATTTTAACCACTTTCTTCCTGCCATTTTTTTATCTTTATTAAAATTATGCTTTATGGCCAGAGTTTCAGCAAAAGAATAAACAGATAGGCGAATGACTTTGCTTGTCAAAGGCATTCCAATCTCAGCCAATCGAATAATCCGTTTACATAATTCAGACTCTTGCTTATCATCAAGTATCGAACACCTTCCGAGTCTTTTAACTGTGGATTTACTTCTAATATGGTCCCGTAGAGTTCTACGTGGAATTTGGTAAACCTCCGATGCTTTTAAAACTGACATTCCATCATTTACGCTCTGTAAAGCTTCTTTTAGCGCGCTTTCAGTCCACAAGGCACGTATTTTAGGAGGCATTTTACCGTATCTACAACAAAGGCAATATTTTTAAATTATCTTCCTAATAACGCCACATGGTTCCTAATAACGCCACCGAAATATTTCTCACTGGCGTTATTAGGAGCAAATAACCTATGACTAATTATTACCAACTTGAATAAAAACTGATTTGTTTTGATTAAAACTATTATACAGACGTAATATACACTTACCAAAAAGTAAGTCAATAGCAGCAAATGGCCTTCTGAAAGTAATAATTTAAGAAATATCTCACATTAAACTTCTCGCTTTAATGTTACTCCATTCGTTGAAATGACTGAATGTAGGCAGCGACATCTAATGTTGTTGAAATGAAATATTTATGTTAGCGTTGTTTTCCCTTATATGAACCTGTAAAACTGCAGTACACTACTTTTCTATTATATTACTTGAACTCGAGAAAATGGCATATGGCGTTATTAGGAGCCTGGCGTTATTTGGTTGACCTACCTCAGATTAATTACATAAACCAAACCAACATATATAGATAATTAAATATATTCAATTGACAAAATTACCTGGGTAATTAGACAATGTTTCTCCTTCTCGTTCTTCAGTACTGTCAATACTTACCCCCGCTAATCTTAATTCTCTAATTCTGTTGCGATATTTATCGACTAATTTTCCTTTAGATATACTTGATTTACTGTTTGGTGATCTGGCCTTTGAGATCGGTGGAATATAATATAATTCCTTAGGTTCATTATGAAATACTTCAATTATTTTCTCTGATATATATTCAAAATCCGCATTTGTAAGTCGACTAAAAATTAATTTTTGTATACAATTGAAAGCAAATAAATTCTAGCTGAACTTACTTGTTCAGTTCTGTAAATACTTTTGTTATTATAATATCCACTAATGCAAATCTTGTTTTAGAGTCAAGTGTTTTATTTTTTTGATATGTGTACAGTATACATTTACCCTTTGCAGTTTCTTTCAATAATTCAACTAAATTTATATGTTTCACTGGATCTACAAGGCTCGCTAACATAGGGATACCAATAAAACTTTTATTGCCCGTTGAATATGCTTTTTTTAATTATCGAACTGATAACGGACTTTCTTCATCAGAAATCTTAAAAGAAAAGCGGTATTATTACTAACCTATTTGCTAAAGAACGTCAAAAGATTATAATAATAAGTAAAAAAAAAGGTAATATAACGAATATTTTCCGTATGAGATGTTAGATCTGATATAAAATTATACTCTATGTTACTTTTATAATAAATATTTCACGCAAAAAATTAGAACTTTGTCAATATTTTGAAACGGTTCAAATATTCCTAAAGCACGTTAAAAATGCTTTAAAACAAGTATTTCAAAATCTCGTCTCTTTAGTGACGCTTTTTACAAAATAATGAATAAGTACGCTTATCTAACAATATCAAAAAAATATGTATATCAAAACACTATTTTGCCATTGTCATGTATAACAAAAAATCAAGACAGTTATCAACAGCAAATATATACCTACATATAATGTAAAGGCCGAATACAATACTTACTGTACTAGTAGAACTTGATATATTTGATGTGCTACATTTATATTCTTCTAATTTTTTCATAAATTTTATGCGTTTTCCAATTTGAGGTATAAGTTCTTTAATATGGTTTTCAGAGGGATCGTTTAAGCATGAACGGTCAATTACATTTTCTGCATTAAAAATATTTTAATATACATGTGACAGGTAGACAGGTATATATACTGTTATTAATTACATACAATATAACGGCCAACATTTTAATATCATAATGAACTTACCTTTGTGTTAAGAACTTAACATCTTTTATTTTATTTTATATTATTGTTTCTTGTTTTACTCGTATATATGAATGTCTTTCTTTATTTTTATGTGTTATCATATTTTTGTAATGTATGTTTTATTTTTCAACTTTTAAAATATATTGTCACTTGATGTATTTTTTACATATAAATATTACGCATACTGATGCGGAGCCGGCTTCGGGCACATACAGTCTCACCAGCCGAATTTATTGTCTGCCGGCAGAGTTATACGACTGTACACCGAAGGCGATGCAAGGCTTCCTATGTGTACGTACGGACGGCAGTGTCTGACATGTGCGTATATATAGGGGACCATTAGCTTCTCGAGCGATGCACATGTATATATGTTGTAATCTTATGTTCGATGCAAGAGCGGCCCCGAAATTCTCGGCGCACACCGAACTAAATAAATGTGTATTTGAACTTAATTTGAGTTTTATTTACGGTACTTTCAAACTAGGAAGTTTCCTTAACATATTGGTCCTTCACGAGTCGGATCGTATACATTGATATACGAAGAAATATTGTTCGTTTAAGCAGAGAATACATACGCATATCGCTTGGTATTTAATACTGCGGCCGGTCTTATCGAACGTACTAGTCCGAAAAAACAGCTTTTACTGTGGCGGATTTAGAAAATTAGAAATATTAATAGTCCGCAAAGGCAGGAAATACATAGGCGAGTATCGTATTCAGTTCTGCAACGAACTAAAAAGACACGAAGCGTCCAGTGCTCTGGTCCGCTTAAAATAATACGCAAGACGTATACAAATTTAGTGTTCGCTTACGCAAAGGATACATACGCTGATTATCACATCATATCCTGATACTGCGGCGAATCCAATTGAAATATTTAAGTTAGAAATATTTACAAACAATTGTTCGCAAAGGCAGAGGATATATGTGCGGCTATCGTACTTCCTACTATTGCAGCGGCACAGAAAGATTAAAATTTAAGAAAAGTGGCCTTGCAAACCACTAAAAATACACTCTCGTACAGTAACAAACGTACTTACGCAGAGCGAAACAAAGATTATTAAAATCTAAGAAAGGTGGCCTGGCAAACCACGAAAAATACACTCTCGTACAGTAACAAACATACTTACGCAGAGCAAAACAAAGATTGTTAAAATCTAAGAAAGGTGGCCTGGCAAACCACGAAAAATACACTCTCGTACAGTAACAAACATACTTACGCAGAGCAAAACAAAGATTGTTAAAATCTAAGAAAAGTGGCCTGGCAAACCACGAAAAATACACTCTCGTACAGTAACAAACACACTTACGCAGAGAAAAGATAGATTACTAACATCTATGAAAAGTGGCCTGGCAAACCACGAGATATAAACTCTCGTACAGTAACAAACATACGTACGCAGAGCAAAAAATAGATTACAAAAATCTAAGTAAAGTGGTCCGTCCCTACCACGAGATAAATGCCCGCATGCAAATAGAAAACTCTGAAAGTGAAGACAGATTTTTCTTTTTTTTTTTTTTTGCTCAAATACTAATACGGAGCTTAAATACTGATACGGAGCAAATAATACTGATGCGGAGGTGAAATACTGATGCGGAGGTGAAATACTGATGCGGAGGTGAAATACTGCTGCGGAGCTAAATACATGTGCATAAAATAAGCAGTGTGTGATGCTGCAATAAATAGAAAAGTCTAATACTGAAGACAAGATTTTTCTTTATTTTTTTTTTTGCTGAAATACATATACGGAGCTCGATTTACTGATGCGGAGGTCTGATACTGACGCGGAGGTGAAATACATATACGGAGCTCGATTTACTGATGCGGAGGTCTGATACTGATGCGGAGGTGAAATACTGATACGGAGCAAGGTATACTGCTGCGGAGCTACGAATATATCTGTATATATTTAAAAATAATAAAAATGGAAGATTTAAAATTTCAGCGCCGAATAATTAAAGCATCGTTGACAAGAGCGGTCACTTATTTAGATAAAAGTGGTCCCAACGACATCGTTGACGACGATCGCTATGAAAGATATATTTTATTACTGGAACAATTTGATAAAGTGCAGACTCAAATTGAGAAGCTAGATGAAACAGAATTCGAGAATACTGAGCGTGAAGAATTTGAAAATAAATATTACGACAATAAACTACGATATACATCTATGTTAGCTCCTGTGCGAGACAACGAAGTATCCTCAGAAAATAATAGTATCAACACAGTAAATAGCTTCATCAAACTGCCTACAATTGAGTTACCGATATTTGCTGGTGACTATGATGATTGGTTCTCATTCTACGATACTTTTAATTCTCTTATACATAATAACAGTGCCATACCAAATGTACAAAAGTTTCATTATTTGAAATCGTCGTTGAAAGGAGACGCAGCCAACGTTCTACATTCCTTAGAAATATCATCCGACAATTACGCAAATGCATGGCAAATGTTACAAGATAGATACAATAATACGAGAATAATTGTACAGAAACACATAAATGGTATTTTCAACTTGCCAACAGCACACAAAGAAAACGTAAATATTCGTAGGCAGATATTAGACGGTTTTATGAAGCATTTTAGAGCCCTCACAGCACTGAAACGTCCTACAGAACATTGGGATGATCTATTAATATGCATTGTCTCCAAAAAGTTAGACGTTCAGTCATTAAAAGAATGGGAAGCCAAAATACAGTCTTCAGAGTTACCTACATTAAAAGAGTTCACGAATTTTCTCACACAAAAATGTCAAACTTTAGAAGCGATCTCAAAAGCCAGCAACACTCAATACAAAACATCAGCGAACGTGTCAACTGACAAGAGTTCAGTATCATGCACATTTTGTAAAGGTTCCCATATTATTTATCAGTGCAGAAAGTTTATAAATCTTCCCGTTAATAAACGAATTGAGGAAGCTAAAGCCAAGAAACTTTGCATCAACTGTCTAAAGACAAATCATGTAGCTTTTAAATGTTCAGGGAGACCTTGCAGACACTGTCATAAGAAGCACAACGATTTTCTTCATCTTCAAACAATATCTAGATCTGAGACATCGCCATTGGAGACCAGTTCAAGTTCCACCGGTTCTAGTTCCAGTGTGTCACATCACAGCTGCAATTCAGACGCGAACAGTCACATTTTATTATCCACAGCGTTGGTTAACATTTTAGACCGGAAAGGAAAAACTCATCCCTGTCGAGTTCTTTTAGACTCGGGATCGCAATCACATTTATTAACGTACAGAATGGCGAAAATCCTTGATCTACCGCTAACTAATACACAGATATCTCTATCTGGAATAACACAGTACACTACGAGAATAACGAACACCACCAAGGTTTCAATTAAATCTCGAAATAATAATTTCAAGGCAAAACTAGATTGTTTAGTACTGGACAAAATATCGGAATGTCTTCCTCTAGTTTCTATATCAAGAGATGTTATTGATGTTCCCAAAAATATCAGATTGGCCGATCCTGATTTTAATATATCCAGAGATGTAGATATGCTAATTGGTGCTGAACTGTTTTATAAACTACAATGTGTTGGACAAATCAAAATAGGTAAAAGAGGTCCATATTTACAGAAAACTTTATTAGGCTGGGTAATATCTGGAAAACTAATTGCACCACAAACTTCAGTAAACATAACAACGTGCAATTCAGTTACATTAAAACAACTTAACGACAATCAAAATAAATTCTGGGAATTAGAAAACGACAAAAAGGATAAAGTGTACTCACATGAAGAAAAGCTAGGCGAACAACACTTTATTAAAAATACGAAGAGAAACATTGATGGCTCTGCATTTCTAGAACAGAATGCAAGCGAATGGCCTGGTTTTGAACCGCCAACTATTGAAACTTTGCCAGAAGTAAAAAATATTGTTGGGGTTAATGTCATTACAGACAACTGTGATCTGTTTACTAAATACTCTTCTTTAAACAAATTAACAAGAGTAGTAGCATACTGCCTCAGATTTAAAAATAATGCACGGGCAAAATGTAGTAATTCTACTACGGACATAAATACCGGCCATTTAAAATGTTCAGAACTGGAAAGAGCAACAACCGATTCATTTATTGCTGCGTTGAGGCGATTCATTTCAAGAAGAGGAAACGTGTCCAATCTATATTCCGATAACGGAACACAATTTGTGGGAACAAATTCCGAATTAAAGAAGATAATCAAACAACTGAATTCCCAGTATAACCAGGAGGAGCTGCAGGCCTACTTCACCCATAATCAAATAAAATGGCATTTTATTCCACCAAGGTCGCCACATTTTGGAGGTTTATGGGAGGCAGCAGTGAAATCTGTAAAAATGCATCTCACTCGCATAATTGGTAAAAGTTCCTTGAATTACGAAGAAATGTACACCCTATTAGTCCAAATTGAAGCCACACTCAATTCTCGTCCTATAACAGCCATTTCAAATGATCCCAATGATTTAACCTTTCTCACACCTTCCCACTTTCTTACTGGTTCCATATCTGCTACCATTCCGGAACCTAGCTTGATGAATACAAAATTAAATTCCTTATCAAGATGGCAATATGTTCAACAAATACGTGAACATTTCTGGAAGCGATGGCACAGAGAATACCTGAATCAACTGCAAAGAAGAAACAAGTGGAATGTCAACACCGAGCAGCAACTACGTCCTGGGCGCTTGGTAATCACCCGAGAAGACAACACTCCTCCTTGCCAGTGGATCCTAGGCCGAGTTTTGGAGACCCATCCAGGACGAGATGGTATTACGCGTGCGGCAACAGTACAGACTTCAAATGGTACGGTGCAAAGACCAAGTGTAAAATTGTGCGTGTTACCAGTGTACGATGACTAAGTCCCGCGAGTGTTACGTTCTGTTGAAGGCGATGCCTTCAAGGGGGGCGGCTATGTTAAGAACTTAACATCTTTTATTTTATTTTATATTATTGTTTCTTGTTTTACTCGTATATATGAATGTCTTTCTTTATTTTTATGTGTTATCATATTTTTGTAATGTGTTTTATTTTTCAACTTTTAAAATATATTGTCACTTGATGTATTTTTTACATATAAATATTACGCATACTGATGCGGAGCCCGCTTCGGGCACATACAGTCTCACCAGCCGAATTTATTGTCTGCCGGCAGAGTTATACGACTGTACACCGAAGGCGATGCAAGACCTCCTATGTGTACGTACGGACGGCAGTGTCTGACATGTGCGTACATATAAGGGACCATTAGCTTCTCGAGCGATGCACATGTATATATGTTGTAATCTTATGTTCGATGCAAGAGCGGCCCCGAAATTCTCGGCGCACACCGAACTAAATAAATGTGTATTTGAACTGAATTTGAGTTTTATTTACGGTACTTTCAAACTAGGAAGCTTCCTTAACACTTTGAAAATGCCTACTAATTCGGGAAAATTCCATATAGATAAAAGCTCACTTACACTTTCCATATTATAAAAAATATTCGAAAAGCTATAATACACAATTAAATTTTCAAGCGTAGGGTTAGACTGCACGCAATATAATAACTTATGGGATACACATATTGCACGTTAGTAAATAAAATACGACGCAAAATAAAGGCAGGTGGATGCTTAGATGTTTATTGGCTGGAAATGACATGATCTATTCTGATCTTTTTTCTTATTGGTCACAAATAATTCTTTAAGGGAAATAAATATGTGACTTCCTTCAACTAAAATATATCTTTAGTCCAAGAAGTTTTTATTTGCGATAACAAACCTGTATGAGTTATTGCAAATGATCCCGTTATTTGAACTGTATTACATATTTTAATTCTTCCAATAAAATTTTGCGTTTAAATCTCTATACAAGTAAATTATTTTGTTCAATTTACCATATTCTTTAACAAAATTATTTTGTAGATTCAAGTGATCAGTTAATCTCAATTCGTTTAAAGGAAATAAATATATAGTTGATATAACTGAATATTTGTTGACAAAATATAGTTGTTTGTCGTAAATATATGGGTTTTTCAGTGTGGCAACAACTTAAATTGAGCTGGCGCACAATAGTGGTCCGCGCGACCACTGAAGGGTTAATGACGCTATTTAACACTAACCCTGTATAAGAATATTTAAGACTATTAAAAAAAACAAATAAGTGAGAAGAAGTGGCTGATTTTCTCGGTCAGCCTGTATAAATTATTTGAATATCATCAAATGTAAATTAACCTTGGCAAACAGTGAAACTATAGTCAAGATCTTAACTTCACATTAACTATAGAGCAATATATCACAGGATCAACCTGTATTCATGTAAGTTTATTAAAGCCAGGTCAACTCACCAAGGTTGATAAAATAATGAGCGGTACTAAATTATATGAAATCAATTAGAAATGGACTGAAGCCCCCCCCCCCCAAAAAGTATTTAAAGCTATAAAACTAAATCGACAAATGTTACAAAATTAAAAATTTGGCCTCGTAACCACTTAACAAGGTAGGGTTACTAGCAGAGTTATCACAATAATTAAAATTTACTACTTATCTGACATTTAGGACAAGATTAATTGTACAATTGTCTTACAAAAAAAAACAAATCAAAGCTCAACTTCATTCAAACCTCTCTTCATCAATGCTCGGTTATAATTTGCAAAATTTCCAAAATGAATGACTGAATGAAATTTAGAAATTAATTTCCAGTACGATTGAGGTCAGCATTCAGACTTAAATTACTCCAAATTCCTCAACAGTAAGTACATAAACATAAAATTAATATATATGGCACTTAACTATCAAAAGGTGAAAAGATCCTATAGAGCACGGATTCTTTCTTAAAATCACGAACTCCTCGAAATACTATGCACACTCCAAATGCGGCATGGGTTGTTCCAGGCTTCGATGTTAACATCGATTGTGAAACATCTTTCCACGAGGCAGCAAAATGGCCGACAGTGCTTTTACAAATTCACCTGTAGCTGGCCGATATTATTTCCCAATATGCTCGCCGGTAGCACTAACAGCGAAAAAGGACAATTAAAACAACTAGCGTGAATGATGACCAAATAGAAATACAAAATGCTCACCAGAAGCTATTTCAGCTAAAACAACAAAAATCTATATCCACTTATTACCGCTTCATCCACGATGTACGTGTAAGTTTACGGAAATCGATAATGTTCAACACAAATTGCAATAAGGGATGACTTGTTTTTAAGACGACAATCAATGGCAAAGTCACGGGATGACTTCGAAATTTTAGGTTAGATAAAATGCCATTATATTATATGAACGAAATTTTTGACGGCAGCGACCCCAACTTGAATTAAGGTACCACTTCGCAACGTATACAACACATACAGCTCTAAATCACAAGGTGGCGACTAACAACCAGAGTTTAATTAATGCTAAATGAAATGCAAAATGAAACACACGATAATTGCTAATGAAAAATTACTACACACGGAAGCAAAGGAGGGCTAAATTTATTTAGAGAAATTATAACACACACATAATAGCATTTAAGCAAAATGAAATCTGAGTAGCCGGCGGTAGGCAACTGCTAACCGACAACAAATGCTCGCTAACGGCAAATGTCGACACAGTGAGAAATTAACAATATTTATCAAGAATTTAATTTGCAAGCGCATATAAATAAAGGAAACGAAAAGAATCATTCTAACAGAAATATGCCTGCGTACAAATGAGAAAACCTGACAAAATAAAATAATAATTCAAAGGGTAAATAAATGGAACAAAATTCATAGATAACATACAGCGTGCCTGAAATTAATGAATCAAAATTCTAATATATCAGCAACTCAAATCAAGATAATGAGGACATACAAAGTACAAAAAAAACGTAACAGTTATTCCCAAAACTTCTATAATATTTATTCTTACTGTTACATGGTCGATTACAGATTTGTGTAACCTGACGAAAAATGATTTATAATTATCACCCACAATTAAAACATCTTTTTTTTTCTACACCTAATGTCGCTGCTACTCATACAAATGCGTAGTAATGTCTAACATTTCTTCTCGATACATCCTAGATCAATATGTGCAACATACATAATAAATGTTACTGCTATTGCAGAAAAAACAATTAGACAACTCGTTTTTCAGGATGTATGGGATACGATTGTAGTGTGATGAAAGATGGTACCTTATTTTTATCCTAAATTTATATTTTCTGATAGACCCCGTATACGACTCTCAAATTTTTATATCTGAAGCTCGTATTATACGTTAAGACCATGCAGAACTTTTCATAAGGAATTTTTTTCCCTAAAACTAAAAACAACAAAGTATCCGTTACCAACGTAACTAGGACTCATTACATCGTTAGCCAGCATGGTTTAAAATACCTGTTTCGTTCGTGTGTAATTCATACAATTAAATATGTTCTGATTCTGATATACTTAATTATTCTTCAAAGCAATTACAGTAGTACCCCGTTATCCGTTGACTCCGTATCCGCGGTTTCAGTCATCCGCGATTTACCTATGATGAGCAGAAAACGCGTTATATCAATAAATATAAGTTATAGGAGCATTTGTCGATATATAGTTGTATATATGAGTCATCCCCTGAATTCGGCGCTCTCTTATGATAAGTTAAACAAGTTGGAACGTGCTTAACCCTAGAAGGGTACGGTTAAATTGTAGGCGCTTATAGGTACCGATGAGTAAATTTTACTCACTTCAGAATTTTTACGTTATTATCTGATTTATTTTGTAAAGTAGTAGTTTTAAATGAAAAAAATTGAAAGCCAGCATATAATATAAGTGTAATTTTTTATTAAAATATATAAAATAAGCAAAAATAATATTTTATTATTGATTTTTGACGATTATGAATACATAAAAGTGTTTTTCAAGCACAGTCAGGGCACTTTCTTTGTGCATGTTCACCGCAAATAGCTAATCCACAATTGCAATAAGTGGTGGTGTATCTACGTTTGGTATAACTACAAAAATTACAGTACTTTCTTGTCCCCTTTTGGTCTTCTCCGGCATTATGGGCCTCTTGGCTTGCGCCTACAATATTTTGAATGGATTTTTTCAACGCCAGGCTCATGTTTGTATTAGTTGCTAATCTTTTCCTTTGAAATCCTTCCTTTAACTCCTTGTGTAGAGATAACATAAAATTAAGTCGGGATTCTGGCTTTTGCCCACGGCTACACATGTTGTGCGCGTAAACGATGTATGCGTTTATTGCAGCTATGTTCATCATATTTTGGAAAAATGCTAGAGGCCACCTTCTGGTTTTCCTGCCATGGTTCATGTTTTGGCACATCTGATCAAAACTGTCAACTCCTCCTTTTGTTGAGTTGTACACATGCACTATTTCTGGTTTTCCAGTGGTCTCATGAATACTACCCGTACTGTGCATACTAGACGCCAATAATACAAGTTTATTATTATTGGGCTTGTATGATACAACTGTCAAATCCTCATGAAATATAAACAATGAAGTGGATGCGGCTCGTTTTTGAAACTTTATATCTGTAGCTTCAATAGGCAATTGTGGTTTATTTTTTTTTATTGTGCCAACAGTTGTTATTTTGTATTCATGACGGAGACGTTGAATGAGTGGTGCACTCGTAAACCAATTGTCTATAGTGACATTTCGATTGGTGCCCTTTACATTTTGTAGCAGTTCAACAACATAATATTCACCAGCAGCCATTGCAGGAGGTACACTTCCTTTGCCAAGGTAAACAATGGCATCCAACATATACTTTGTTCCGCTATCACAAGACATGACAATTTTGATCCCATACTTGTTGGGTTTAGAGGGAATATACATCCTAAATGGACATTTGCCTCTAAATCCAACTAGTTGCTCATCAATGGTTATATAGCTTCCAGGTTTATAGTTCACTCTTCAACTGTTTAGAAGTTTGTCCCAGATAGAAGAAACTGGAGCTAGTTTGGTCATTTCTCTTCTAGCAGTTCTTGTTTCTTTGTCATCGAATCTTAGACAATTTAGGATAAATTTGAACCTTCTCTCAGGCATGGTTGCCTTGTACCTTTTCCCACAGTAGGATCAAAAATTATTGTGAGAATTAATTATGCTTAATAAAGTGTCGGAAAATATACATTCGCACGTTATATCCTCTTAACACCCAACACCATTAATAATTCTATTTGTGTTGTAAAAAAAAACTAACGAATTCACACTACTACAGGACAATATCTATTATCCCTGCTGCACAACGTTATATTGAATATACATTTGCACGTTATATTGCAATATACGCATAGCAGCATTGATAAATATTTGTATTGAAACTTACTTTGTATCATTAAAAGTCTCTACAAATTCTGCCATAGGCATCTCCATTTTTGAAATACAAAAATTATTAACAAAAGAAAAATTATTATAATGAATGAAATTTAAATACAAATAAAATTAATATGCTAATACAAAAATTAACGAATATACATACATATAATCGTGGTGCATCTGACCCTACGATTGATAATTTTTTTAAAGTCTTTATCTTTCGAAGTCGCAGTTAATCTCTGGTCTCAAAGTAACTAACTAATCTTGTTCATTCTTGTTTTTGAACTTATATACCCGGGAGAAATGTGCAACGCTCGCAACGCCATCCTCGGAACTCATATTTAGGTTGTCACCCTGCATCTTCAGTGAGATCTCTGCCCTCAAATTGCCGTCGTGACACCAACACACACGCACTTATTGTCTTTGACAGTTCATTCACTAAAACGTCAACACATTGAAATTGTTCGCTTACTTAAAAGTCTTTCACTTGAACTATTTCGTATCTTCCAAAGTAGGTATATTTTTTATTAATACAATTCTTCCTTGTATTTGTTTATGAACTTGTTACCTTCTTCATTATTTGCCACATACTTCCTTTTTCCATTCGCTAACACAATCCTTATTTTTCTTTTATTTGTTTCAGTATTCGGTAAAATTGGAAATATATTGTAAATAACAGGTATTCTTCTTCCAAGATTATTCGTACTATCACGATCCATCTGGCCTGCTATTTCGTCGCTGCTTTCGATCCAGGACTTTTCTAATGGTGATGGTGATGATATATTTATCTGTAAGAAACTACAAGCGAAGTTTATACCATATTTGTTTTTTGTAGGTCATCAAACCGTACAAATCTCTCTACAGTCTATGAAACAGTGCTACACACACGAATTTATGAATGTATTTTTATTTGCTCAGCTGCCGTTTATAAAAACATTACTACTGATTGTATGGTCTCGGAATATTTTAATTTTACATCCTTTTTTTTTATTTATATAGTCATAAGTTAAGGTAAATTTTTATCCTTTCAGCATGACCTATTTTAAACTCCTTTATTGAATTTCCTTTTTATTACCTTATGCACGTTTTCAAGTTCATATAATTTATTCAATTATATTTATCTCTCGTGCATAGCGGATTTGATCCTCTTCATACAATTTTACTGCGTTTAAATGATTAATTCTCTTTACTTTTCTATAAAAGAAATATATATAGCTTAGATTTATCTTGTCTTTTGTTTTGTACCTATTTAATATTTAAATTGTACATATTTATCTAACCTTTTAATTAATTGTAACAATAAATTTATTTTTTTATGTCTGTGTTTTCTATACTTAAATGTATGCAACTTATTATGCCCTTATGTTGAAATCTCTAAATACAATCAAGTTTGATTCTTTACTGTTTCTTTTATATTTTTATACTTAAACTAATTCTTAACGCTATTATTATTATTTTTAATATGCAAGAGATCACGGCAATATGTATGAACTTATATATTTATTAAACTTAAATTCTATTTGTGCCACAGCACAAGAATATTTATTTATTTATTTTAAATAAATATTATATAACTTATTTTTTCTTGTTTCAATGTTTTAACTTTGCTTCATATTTCATATTGTACTCGAAAATAAAGCGTTCGCTAGTACCCGCGGTTTTCAGTATGCGCGGAAGACCACAGAACCAAACCCCCGCAGATATGGGGGTACTACTGTATTGTTAAATTGTATGCGACAGTTAAGTATTATATCTAGGAAATAATTGTTGTGTGTCTACGTATTTTCTTTTTAAATTATACTGGCAGATTGTATTTTTAAATTATATTTAGTTTACGACATTATGTACTGTTTAGAAATAAATAAATAAATAAAGAATAATAAACTAACAATTAAGTATTTCCTAAGAAAAAAATCCTGTAGCCGATCATAAGGACAAGACATCCAGCCCCCACTCTCTTCCTTGGACGAACAAAGTCTGCCTGAGAAGTCCAGCATGAGATATACCAAACCGAGACTCGCATAACGTATCTGCCTAAAGACAAATAATAATTTACTTTATCTTCTCCGTAAAGAATAGCGAGGCAAAACACCTATTTTATGTTTCTAGTAGCTTGTTCTCGGGGTGCACTAAGCTGAAATGCAATAAATTAAGAACGGCAGTTACTATTTTCTGACAAGGATTATACAGGGTTATTCACGCTATACGGCACGGAATATTGTGGCCAAAATACGTGACTTTCAAAAAGTTTCACTTTTGGGATATATGGGGGTCTAGTATGGTTACTTTTTAAAATTATTTTTATATTATACAGGGTGTCCCATAAGCCCTAAAAGTATCAAAGTTGTGTTTTTTTTAATGGAACCCCCTGTATATTATTGTATTTTCGGATTCTCCGATCAAAATAAGTGTCTGTTTTAATAAGGTTTACAATACCTAAACCTTAAGGTTTTTTTAAATAATTTGAATTTTGCCAAAATCTAACCTAATTTTCATGTTTCAAATACTTAAGAAGTATTTAAGTTATGTAAGCGAAATTTACAGCGAAGTGTAACAATATATCATATTTTATATCCCAATCATAATAAACTTGCCATCTTATACAGGGTGTCCAAAAATTAAAACTAATCAAATAAGAACTTTAAGTGGCTATAACTTGATTAATTTAAATAGAACGCCATATTTTTTAACTTACCAGGAAATGTACTTTTTAATTACCTATCGAATGGTATTAGGGTGTTCTATAGCTAAGTCTTCGCGTTTTTACAGAATACGCCAAATAATCGTTTTTTGTACCATTTGGTGTTTTTTAAATAAAAGTTCTAATGTATCTAGTTGCCTATGGTATTTAGAAATGTCAGATAATTTACAATTATAAGAATAATAATGACGAATATCGTTACAAATGTTCAGAAACTTGGAACGTTATTTATAATCTAACAGGCTATAACAGCAATAATGGTAATAACATATCAACGATAACATAAAACAGAAGCAAAATATTTATAACAGATGTTCGAAATGTCGACCGTCCATTTCCAGACACTTACATATTCTTTTTTCAAAACCACTGCTAACTCTGGACAACATTTGCGGGGTTACAGTTTCAAAAGCGTCTCTTATGCGTATTTTTATATCGTGTGGTGTTGTCGGAGGCGTATTGTAGACAATTCCTTTTATGTATCCCCATAAAAAGAAATCTGGTGGAGTTAAGTCCGGGGATCTGGGGGGCCAATTTTGAAATCCATTTCTTCCAATCCACCTGTTTTGAAAGTTGGCATTTAAAAATTGCCGAACCTCGCGATGATAATGAGGCGGAGCTCCATCCAGTTGAAGCCACATGGTTGTTCTGATGTTTAAAGGGACTTCTTCTAATAATACTGGAAGTTGGTGTAAAAGAAAATCGAGAAACATCATACCATTTAAAGGTCCTTCAAAAAAATAGGGTCCAATTAAATATTGGCCCAGTATTCCACCCCACACATTAACGGACCACCTATTCTGATTTCTCATGACTCTGTATTCATGCGGATTCGAATCAGAATAATAATGGAAGTTGTGTCTATTCACGAGACCATTGTTATGAAAAATACATTCATCACTAAATAACACATTTTCAAAAAAGTTTTTATTTTCTGCCACTTTATCTAACACCCACATGCAAAATTCAGTTCGGTTGTCAAAATCATTTCCATAAAGTTCTTGGCAGAGCTGGATTTTATAAGGATGAAATCTGTGTTTTTTAAGAATTCTTGAAATACTTGCTTGACTAATGTTAGTATTTTCGGATATCTGATTTTGACTAACTTGGGATTTTCGATAACTGAACCAACTACCGTAAAAACATTTTCTTCATCTTCAGTGACAGGTTTTCTTGTAATGGGTTTTTTATAACTGACACTTCCACTTTCCTGAAACTGGTTTAATAATCTCTCAAAAACGGCTGGCTTAGGATGATTTCTTTCCGGAAAACTTTGAGCATAAACTCGAGAAGCCAATAAACAATTTTGATGACATTCTCCTAGGATAAAAATCATATCAATACGCTCTTCTTTTGGGTAAATCTTCATTTTGACTAAGCAACACCACAACAATATTCAAATAATAACGATCTAAACTTCCACAATTACAAAAAATAATACCACTATAGCAAAAACAGACTTTGCAGACTAAACTGACAGACTAAATGAATTTATGTGACATTTCTAAATACCATAGGCAACTAGATACATTAGAACTTTTATTTAAAAAACACCAAATGGTGCAAAAAACGATTTTTTGGCGTATTCTGTAAAAACGCGAAGACTTAGCTATAGAACACCCTAATACCATTCGATAGGTAATTAAAAAGTACATTTCCTGGTAAGTTAAAAAATATGGCGTTCTATTTAAATTAATCAAGTTATAGCCACTTAAAGTTCTTATTTGATTAATTTTAATTTTTGGACACCCTGTATAAGATGGCAAGTTTATTATGATTGGGATATAAAATATGATATATTGTTACACTTCGCTGTAAATTTCGCTTACATAACTTAAATACTTCTTAAGTATTTGAAACATGAAAATTAGGTTAGATTTTGGCAAAATTCAAATTATTTAAAAAACCTTAAGGTTTAGGTATTGTAAACCTTATTAAAACAGACACTTATTTTGATCGGAGAATCCGAAAATACAATAATATACAGGGGGTTCCATTTAAAAAAACACAACTTTGATACTTTTAGGGCTCTTGGAACACCCTGTATAATATGAAAATAATTTTAAAAAGTAACTATAATAGACCCCCATATATCCCAAAAGTGAAACTTTTTGAAAGTCACGTATTTTGGCCACAATATTCCGTGCCGTATAGCGTGAATAACCCTGTATATTATCTCACTGGGATCTAGATTAAATCAAGAAAAAGAGATTAATTATTTACAAGAATAGTGGATTTATTTATTACCCCCTTTTTTCTTATATGAATAAATCGAGGAAAGCTTGTTTGGAAATTTATTGTAAGTGGAAATATTTTATGACTTACTTTTGACTTGGAAACAAAATATGTGCACAATTGTTTGTGATATTGTTTGTAGTAACTAACTAACTAACTAAAAGAGAATTCTTCGTTACCACTACTTTTCTACTTTCTAATATGCCTGCTTAGGGTAGACCTCGAAATACCAAATTGTTCCGCTGCTTTTCTTAATGTCAATCGTCCTGATAATACCATATTTGCATTTACAACTGCTTCTGTAGATGGTTTCCACCTTGTAACATTATTCTTACTTCGAGGCATCTGCATGGAAAGAAATTTCTCTCGTAAAGTTAATGTCAGGAAAAAAACAAAGAAACATTGCACACCAAAAAATAAGACCGTACCTTGGGACATGTCTTATGATAAATAAGCAACATATATTGCATATTAACAAATAATACATAAATATAGAAAATACATACCTTACTTTCAAGATAGCGCAATCCGATATCACCCAATGAAGATTACTTTTTTTATTCGAAAACTACAACTTTCATGTAAATACCGTTATGCTTCTACACACAATAACGTGCCATCTGGTATTAAAAGTGGTTAACTACTATTTCTAACTCATTTCAATACATTGTGGAAATCTGTAACTATTGCTGTCCCAAGGTACGTGGTTCTCCCCTACCTACTAAGTGAAAAAAAAAAGTTTGAATTACTAATAAATGGTTCATTAAAACATTTCTTGATTACACTGGACATAATTAACATGATTTAGCAACTAGTATTAATACCATTATTTCCAGCATTAGGAAAGGTAATTAGATTGTCTGACAGTATAAACTAATTTTGCAAACTACATCGTAAATTATGGCATTAATTAATTATATAAGAATTAATTTAATGGGAATATAATAATAACTATACGCAAATATTTATAAATTCAACACCAAACTATTATAAATAAATATTATTCGGATTTGGATATAGTTGCTTAAATATGTACCTATTTTTTAGTGTTGATTGGTCAAGCACATTCAACCATTTGTTATAACAAAGTTTTCATTTAATAACACATACATATTTCGAATTTATTAATCAGGATATCTTATTATTCATAATATGTATAATGTTTGTAACTTTACTTCTTGTAGATATCCGATTGCTCAAACAAAGTACCTATTTACATTTTACAACTATAACTAGTAACTATTAGCTTAGGGTAAACCAGGGTGATAAGGTGAACAAAAAATTAGAGCCCTCTAGAACACAAGAAATTGTTTATTTAAACAAAAAAAGTCTATTCTTTTATACAATATCTAAGCAACACGTTAACAGTCTCATATATTTTTTAAAGTATTGCAATAATTTTTAAAAAATATGACTTTTTTTAAAATCAAATTCACCATTTCACCCGTGCATATGGCAGCTAATACATTTGATCCAATCCACGTTCTTTTTAGTAAAACTGTACAGCTCAGCGCACCCCACACAACAAGATTCTTCGTCGTCCACGTCGTCATCATCGTCTCGCAAGTCGATATCCAACGATGAGCCGGATTCGGTGTCAGTGCTACACGCTTTTCGTTTCTTAGATTGCTTGTTTTTGGTATTTTCTTTGATAGTTTTTTTGGTTATGGTTTTTCCTTTGCCCTTCCTTTTACCATATGCCCTACTCTTCACTGCCTCAATTGTTTTATTTTGGAGTTTTCGGTGTCGTATGTTGACAATGTTTGCTGGAGAATTGAAAATCTCAGCTAACGCTCTGGACCACTTCCGCGTAGGTTCTACTTGATTTAGGATCGGGACTGGTAAAATTTGATCCAAGAGTCTCCAGGGGGGGTTCGTAAAGTTGGCCCGACAATGTTAAATTTTTATAACTATCAAAGTATATCCCTTAAATGCTCGTCAAATGCTGGCGAATGCTGGCTAGAATTTAAAAAATGCTCTGTAAATAAGGCCATATTTGGAATCTGACATTTTCGGGCCAACTTTACGACAGCCCGACAAGATTGTAAAGAAAGAAGTTTTATTTCACAAGACTAAAGTGCTCGTAAAATGCTCGCGAATGCTGGGGTTTATTCGGAAAATGCTCGGAAAATAACGCCCCTATCGCTTTCCATTTTCGGCGGGCCAACTTTACGTTAGCCCGCACTTATTATTCTGGAGAATTCCATCATGCGGGATCTAAAGTGCCCGTAAAATGCTGGTGAATGCTGGGGTTTTTCCGGAAAATGCTTGGAAAATAACGCTTCCAACGTTTTTCATTTTTGACGGACTAATTTTACATAGCCCGCACTTATTATTCTGGAAATAATTCCATCATCATTATCAAAAACTTTGTGAGAACTCTATACTATTTCCTCTAAAGCTACAATACTTGAAAAAAAAAGACTAGATATTACTATTATGTATATTTAAATTTAAAAAAAAAAACAGGCAACATATGATTAGGTACAAGTTCCTAGGTATAAGTGAACATAAGATTAATACAATTTTCGTGCATGTTAGTGGTGTTTTGACGCAAGTCCTTTCAACAATTAAGATTCTCTTGCATAAAACAACATTGCACAAGTAAATTCTTTTTCCATCATGATATGGCCTTTAATTTTGTCATGTAAATCATTACATATCTCCCACTTGCCATGTAGTCTTCTGCAGAGTGCAATATAATGACCGACCATGCTTGTTTGGGTGGGATTGGCCGGAGCTTGAATTTCGACTGCACCTTTTAAAACGAATTTTGCTGTGACACCATTTTCCAAATTCATCTTGAAACCAGTGAGGAGATTCTGCAAATTTAATTTTCTGTCCAAGCCGTCTTTAGTAAGCCACTCTATACACATGAACTTTTTATTAAATGACGGCCTGTTTACTAAGGTTTTTTGTTCACATCTTGGGCAAAAATAGTTATTATTTTTTAAAGAAACTTCAATTCCTAGATAGAAATTATCTTCTGTAAAGGTAAGACAAGAATATTGATGGATTTCATAATAATTACAGTTAAAGCAAGTGCTTTGGTCACTCCTAGTCCAATCAATGTAAGAGTGCTCCATTAACTTATGCAGCAGGTCTTTGATAGTACAAACCGAATTTACAACAAAGATATTGCACTGATTTTCCTTGTTCGCAAAAATCGTTGAAAGAATCTTTCCTCTTAAGTAATAAACAAGTTTACTAATTTTACCAAGCACTAGCTTTTCACATATTGTATATAATTCATTTTTTGATAGATTGTGCATGAAATGTTTCACGTCGCAGTAGGCTGCAGTCATTATTTGCATCAGGCTATCAAAACCGCATGTATTGGTGAAAATAAAATTTTTGTTATCAATGACAACCGGCTTTAGAGTACTACCGCTTCCATTTTTTAATAAACAAATTGGTAGTACTCGTGTTTGACATGAAAGATCAATATGCTTCCACTCCTTCTGGTTTTCTAAATACGAACGTCTTAGTCTTTTCGGTTTTGTTACACCTTCTCCTCTCCAGTTTTCAACAGCATTTTCTTCCTCTTCCAACAATGAGATGGAAACAACGTTCTCCTCGAACCTGACAGTCTTCTTTTGTGAAATTTGCTGTGCATTTGTTTTCAAATTTGAGGGATTGAAGAAGATACCTTCAGAATTCTCCTTTTCGTCAATCAATAAACTGTCGACTGGAGGTGCAACGCTTGGCTGAGTGTTTGGTTTCTGTGTAATTATGTCCTCCTCTTTGCTTTTCTCAGAAACATCCTTGTTCTCGGCTAAATTAAAAACACAATTAAAAATTAAAGATTAAAATAAAATTAACAAAGAGTTGAGCATCTTAGGTGAGAGTATAACGTTCAAAGTTCAAAGTTCGTATCTATTGTATCACTAATAATTTAATGTCACATCGTTTCATTCTTAACAATTCCTTCATAGTAATGCTAGTTAAAAGCGGCTGGAGAAAAAATAGTAGCGTACAAAAAAAATTTTCGGGATTTAATAATTTATTTTTCGACAACTGTCAAATATTGACATTTACAGGGTAGCCATTACAACGCAAAATGATTGTTTTTTGTGGCAGGACGCAAAATGCTGGATCAGAACGCAATAGTATATTACGTTATAAGTCCGGTAAACCCAAGTTTACAGTAGCGAGTTGAAAACGATTCGGGACGAGGCGACGAAGGAGCCGAGTCTCGAATGTTGAAACTTGGGTTTACCGGACTTATAACGTAACCGGACTCAAATTAGATTTTCAGTCCGGTAATTTTTGTTTACCGGCCTTGTAACGTAATAGTTCATTCACCGGACTCAAATGAGTCCGGTAAATACCCATTTACCGGACAGTATGAAATGAAATACTTTTACATCCAGCATTTGCGTCCTGCAGTTTTTATAGAAAACCACAGTTATGTTGCCGTTTTGTTATTTGGTTCCTATCATCATTATTAGACGGTCCCAACATAGGTACTACATAAATTTTTTGTATTAATAAATTTATGACGATGGCTAACATTAATGAAATGCGAGAATTAGTTAATTATTATTACAGTTGTCGAAAAATGTTGTTTAATTCACGATTGCGAACTACTTTTGCATTTTCGAATGAGTTTTTTGCTCGCTATCGCTCGCAAAAAAAACGTCCATTCTCAAGTGCAAAAGTGGCATTTCGCAATCTAGAATCAAAAATAACTATTTTCAATGAAAATCTGCTAACAAAGCATCAGTTTGCCGAGTTGAAGAAAGTTGCCAAACGAACCTGAAAGGTCGTTTTAACGTAATGCAACCTCAAAAATTGAATAAGGGCAAAAAAAATTTTTTAGTCCTCCTTTCATCATTATTTCGTTAAAGAAGAACTGTTACGTAACTTTGAAAGTGCACATGTACCTACAGGGCGTGGTGGACTTTAACAACACCGGACTTTATTTAATTTTTACTTCATAAATAAAAAAGTTATCGAGGGTGGATGGTTTAAAAAAATGTACCCTGTATACTCGAGTAATAGACAGTTTTTACAACTTTTTGGCCGAGACAGTCTTACGATTATACGGTATACGTTAACGCATACATTTTCACGTCGTACAAAAACTAGCTAGTGACACAAACATTCTCTCACAAACTGAATTTAATATGGTTACCTATTCTTTGAGAAACAAGACTTGTAACCTACCTTGTTTATTAGCCGCTTCCACTAGGATCATGGTACCTTGAAGTATATCTATATGAGTTAAAACGAACTCATCAATTCGAGTTGGAAGATCTACATTCTTAAATACTCTATGTTTTATATCATTTATATTGCTTTCAACAGGAGCACTGGAACTTATGTTACCAGAACTAGCAAAATAGGGACACATAATAGCACTCCACAGTGGCAGTAATTTGCAGTAATTTATAATTTCAAGACACAAATCTGGGACATGCTGCAAATTGTCGTGGTCACCATTGTTAGAAACAAGTGATTTTGATTCTTCATAAAGTCCAACAGCCATATTTTTAAACAATGAGTCTTCGATGTTGCAAAAATATTCCTTGTCGTTCTCTGTGCTCTCATTAATATTACATGCATTTCTTTGTTCAATTAGATCAAGAATAATTTGTTCGTCTGTTGTTTCATGTCCATCTGCAATAAGTGTTGCAAGTTGTCTTTTTCTCGTTTCACAATTTGTCGGTGTTCCATTTTCATATCCATCCGTTTCACTTTGTGCGACGATGAATATTGATAGCAGTATGTCTTTAGCAATAGCAATATCTGTACATAATAATAATTTTGCCAAAGTTCTAATAAAGAATTTTCTGGTTCTTGTTCTTTCCTGACGTAATGATGTTAACCTAGTGAACGCTTTTATTACATGTGCTACATCACATCGAATGTATAGCTCTTCAACCGGAGAAAATTTATGGAATAAAATATTATAGCACATATTAATGTATGATGTTATATTATTGTGTCTTGTAAAAGACTTTGCTATGGCTGAGAGTAAAGCTAAGGACATATCACACATGATTTCTTTGGGAGTCGAAGCTCCATTCCTAATCCACTGACGCATCCAGAAGGCAATAGAATCCGCATCATTCCTTTCCGAAACCATGTTGCATACGGAAAACCGTTTTCTTGTCATCGAATCATTTACTGTTATGTCGTATAAAAAAATACTGCTACATAATTCTGCGTTGGGTTTATTAATCTTCTTACATACACCACCAGTCGCATCTACGGAAATTTTTGGATATGGCCTTTTGCAATATTTATTGTATATATGTAATTGTATACTGCTCCAATAATGTACAAAAACTTTATCAAGGCCTATATCTTTTATGAATAAGTTATATGGCGTTTTATATTTTGACAAATAAACAGCCTGTATAGGATCAGTGTCAAATCGTCGTTTCCGCCTTTCTTCAGATGCTGCTACTCTTAAAATTTCAGTTGTCGGGAGATGGGCAGGTTCACACTCACCAAACTTCATAACGTTTCTGGCTTCCCTTCGACGATATATCGACGGACACTCTCGGGAATTGAGCAGTAGTGCAGAAATTTTTTTGCGTTCACCAGATATTAAATGTCTTTTTTTGCCACTAGCGTGAGTGGTATAGAAACTGCCAACATAAGTACATTTAAAAATCACAGTCTTCTGATTTTCCATTGGTTCATTTTCCAAGAAGGCTGTGAAAATCGAATGGCATTCGTTACAAGAACCAGTCAGCTCGATGAAGTATTTTGGGTTGGATTTAACAGATGCTCATTTAAAATTTAGGCAACAGGGTAATCGAGTGTTGTCAAAAAATTTGGAAAAAAAGATTGAAGTCCATTGAAATGGTTGCAAAACAAAATGTTTTCTGGAACCTTGAGAACCATTTCTGTAGTATTTTTCTATGGATTTAATTTGTTTCCATTCTAACTCGCTTAGCGAAATGTCAAATGTCAACGTTTGTTCGTCGTCATTGGTATCAGAAGTATCTGTAAGAAGTTCTTCGCTGGTGTCCTTAGCAATGGGTTCCTCCAATGCTTTAAGACCATAAACGTTCAATAAAACATAATTATATATTGTTTTTGGTTTTAAAGTAATATTCTCTTGCAACAAAGAATGAGCAATATCCTTTCAAATTCTGTGAGAAGGAAACTGTGGTTTCCCATTATCTTGAAATAACTCGTCAATCTTGTTCCTTAATGAATTTTCCACGGATGCGTTCCTTTGTTCCTTATCTACACAGGAAAAATAGTGACAATAAAATAGGTAGGTAAATGTCTAAAATAATTTAAAAAGTAGGTAAATATATTCCAGAAAATATTAGATTAGTTTATAATCTACAGGTGGCCCAGAACTGGCAGATCAAATTTTGAGGGTATATTCTTCTGTAGTAACTGAGAGCAAACGTGTTTTAAAAAGTGTCCAAAACCAACAATAGTTTAATTAGGTATGTGGTTTAATGGCCATTATAAAATGGCTACATTTTTTGTAATAAAATTTTGTCCTCTGCTACACAAAATATGTTTAAATTGACTTACTTTTTTTTCTGCACATGTACTGGTCAACTAAATATTATGTACTACATAGTATACTCTTACATATCCTGGATTGTTTTTATGGTAGGGCGGCGCTATTGAGATAACAAAGAACTTTCATACAATAGAGAGGAAGCTGCAATCAAGTAGCTCTCTTAATATAGAAATTTTACTAAGGTGATTTAGGTTAAAACTCTTAAGAATATTGCATAGTATCGCGTGTTAAAAGGGACGCCTGTCAAATTTTTTTTCTTCAAATGCAATGTATATTTTTTATTACTGTATCTGGCAGAGATTTTTTTTCTAAATCCAATAATGGGCAACACTTGCAGTTTTGACCAGCAAATAACTCACAGAACATTTTTGTAAAAAGCATGCCTTGCGTATACACTATTTTTTACTTTTTTTTCAAAAATTTTGTTTTCTAAACACAAAGTGTTGCACATCACTGGATTTAGCAAAAAAATCTCTACCAGATACAATAATAAAAGATATACATTGCCATTTGAAGAAAAAAAAGTTGACAGTCGTTTGACCTTGAAGGAATTTTTAAAAAGCAATAAAACTGCACTCACTTTTTAGTATTTTTAGTCTTATTTCATTTGCCTTTTTGTTTGCTGAAATTGGCCCATTAATAACGGAGTTATGGCTTGGGGCGTTTTTTAAGAATCGCCCTGTATATCTCACAAAACGACTACGAAAATGCGATTTTAATAGTGAGAATGGAATAAATACATTTGACAACTAAAAATGAAACTTTTAGACAAATTAATAATTAACTTACCACTTTGTTGCAAGCCCAAAACAATAACAGTTTTGTTAGATGTATTCATTGTAAGATACACAACACCAAAAATATTAGAGGTGTTGTTGCGACAAGAGAAGTATCTACACTACAATGAAAATATTTTGAGAACTAATAGAAAATATATTTATCAAACTCGGAATGCCATGTGTTTATGTTTTTTTAACAAAAAAAAATTGTCTACACTCATAAATTTGCTTTCGGACCAATAAAGACCTACATTATGTACTTGATACATAAACTATTATCGTATTTTATCTAGTCTGAACATCCGGTTACAATGAAATTTTATTGTCTAGACGATTAAAAGCCAACACTCATTGTTGTATTGACACAAATATTAGTTTCTGTCATTCTGAATTTTTTTGAAGTTTATAATTTTTCAAAGAATTAAATGAATTTAGCAGCAATGAGTATGAGTATGAAATAAAATTTTATATTACATACTCTTATTATATACGACGATAAAACTGCTGATCATCTTTTCGAGTTAAATTAACGCTCGCATTAACGTATCGGCAAAGCCTCAACGTTAAAAAAAATCTCAAGGGAAATAGTTATTTGTATCACAAGGCTAGAAAATGCAGTTTTGCAAGTGCTCGCATTTTGGGTGCCTCGGCTTCGCCTCTGCCCCCAAAATGCGAGCACTTGCAAAATAGTTTCTGGTCGTGTGATGCACAAAACTTTTTCGCCCGACAAATAACGATTAATTAATAAAACAAAAATTTATTGCTAAAATATCTCCCGTTAGGGAATTTTATTTTCTTCTATTGGCGGTACTTACTCCGTGGTGTAATGATTTGAATTTAAAAGATTTGATCAGCCGCTGCAGCCTCGATCCCACGTTCCCAGTTTTATTTTCTTGCTGAGACACACAAATGTCTTTTTTGGTCTTCCGTTCATTTTAAGTGATATTGCATACGTCTACAGTGGCTATGAAACATGACTATTTCAGGTCTAGACTCCGCAAAAAAGTTACTAAATTTTGACATTCTAAGTTCGACCATTTTAGGCTAAACGCCGATTTCCACTTACAGCAGCCGAAGCAGCACAGCACAGCCGATCATCAAGCTTCATGCACCAATGCTTTGTAAAAGGTATTAGCACTTGAACAGCAGTATTTGAGTCACGTTTCATTTTGATGTTTCAAAACTGTCAACTGCTGTCAGCTGCTGTCAACAACCAAAAGCAACAAAAATTCCCTAGTATGAATAATTTAATTTATAATAAATGTAAATAAGTATTTGTCGGCCCAAAAAATTGTGTGTATCATACGCCCAGAAACTGTTTTGCGAGTATTCGGAATTGCAAACCTTCCTCACACTCGCAAAAGTCCAGTTTCTGGTCTTATGATACAAATGACTATTTCAAGACGGTTTTGATCCCGCATGATGGAATTCTCCAAAATAATAAGTGCGGGCTACGTAAAGTTGGCCCGCCGAAAATGGAAAGCGATGGCACCGAAATTTTCCGAGCATTTTCCGTATAAACCCCAGCATTCGCCAGCATTTAACGAGCCCTTTAGATCCTGCATGATGGAATTCTCTAGAATGCTAAGTGCGGGCTAACGTAAAGTTGGCCCGCCGAAAATGAAAAGCGATAGGGGCGTTATTTTCCGAGCATTTTCCGGAAAACCCCCAGCATTCGCCAGCATTTTACGGGCACTTTAGATCCCGCATGATGGAATTCTCCAGAATAATAAGTGCGGGCTACGTAAAGTTGGCCCGCCGAAAATGGAAAGCGATAGCAGCGGTATTTTCCGAGCATTTTCCGGATAAAACCCAGCATTCGCCAGCATTTTACGAGCCCTTTAGATCCTGCATGATGGAATTCTCTAGAATACTAAGTGCGGGCTAACGTATAGCGGCCCTTAGACGATCAATAATACTGCCAGTACGTACTGAAGAAAATATTGAATCATTACTTCAGTTTTTTATTGATACCTTAGACGATCATTATTTACTGTTACTATACACATCAGTATGTGAGTAGATGTCTAAATGTTATCATCGATTCTATCATAATGGAATGGCTTATATTTATTAGAGAAAAAGTATTCTATATAAATCTATATATTAACACGTGAAGAAAAAACTGAAAAATTAAATTTATGTATTATAATATGTGTTACAAATACATTAAATTAATTAAATAAAATGGTCGACCACTGGGCAGTCACTAGTTTTTATTAATTTCATTTATTTGCTATATATGTAATAGTAATACTGGTAACATTTACTAGAATAAATCAAAATTCTTAATAGTCAACATATTGCTGTAATATTTGCCTTTAAATGAAATTTATATAATTTATTTATTTATTTGTTAGATAAATAAATAAAATTGAAGTTTATGCTAGCTCTATAGGCAAAACAACATAAATTATTATCTCTCGTAGGTTCTACTGTGATTTACTTCTTTCCTTACTTGTTTCTCCTTTATTATTATTATTTTTAATGTTGTGTGGGATAGGGATTTAAATAACTATGACACCAGATTACTTATGTAAAAAAAATGTATTATCTGCTTATTAATTACAATAAGTAAAATTTATTGTTGCATGTATATTACTTATATTATTTGCTTGTTTACAATGCTATATAAGTCGCAGTTTTCATAATAATATCGTGTTCGTTTATTTTAATATGAATTCAATCAATACAGGGTTTCTCCACCTTCACTCTTTTCTTACTAAAGGCCTGTATATTAGGGCCAAATTATGTTGACTTGATAATGAAAGTACTGACTAATCGGCTTTATGCAAACATTCACACGTACTACATAAAGCTTGGATCAATCACCACCCCAGACACATTCCTAATGCATCACAAACTAATTGTCTAAACCTCTATTCTCACGGAGTCTTTAGATTCTTAGTGCGAAGCTTTTAGGCGTTCCTGTTTATAAAAGTTTGAATATTGTTCAAAGCTGTGCTTACAAATGCCTTTTTTAATGAACACTGGTCCGTTGTGCAAGTATTCGCACACAGTACACTATTAAAACAAGTGTTCTTTATTTTTAATAAAAATTGTGTCCCTATGTTTACTTTCTATTATTTAAATAACTAAATATTAAAAGAAATGGAGTGTTTAGAGAGAACCTGTGTATTTTGATTGAATTTAATGGTTATAACAATATTATTTACTACTCACTGCGTAGATTCATATAATTCCTCGAATTCTTCTTGAAATTGGTTTTCCATTTTTGTTGATTCTTCCTTCCTTGGAATCTTCTATAAATTCGTTGGTGACACTCACTTTTTGCAAATATGGCGACGAGAAAACAATTGGAAATTATTCCTATAGAAGCGTGTATGCTTCTTCTTTGTTTGTGAGTTGTTAGTTAGTTTATTTATTTATTTATACTGCGGTAATAATGGTAAGCGTGTAATAACTCCACTTGACCACTACTCGCTTAACACGTAGATGTATTATCTACTTCAAGAGACGCTATCACTTTGTTGTGTATTAGAAGTTTTTAATGTCACAGGTACCAGCTAACAACTAACTTCTTTTTCTGTTGTGACTCCCTTTTTATAGTTGAAAATAAATGCCGCTCGTTATTTGATTGTTTTGCGGACTTTTATTTTTGAATTGTTCGTCGTGGCGCCTCTAGCGGATATCTCGATACTTATTCCTTGTCTCTTCTTCTTCTTGTCGTATTTTAGGTTGGCGTTTATTTTTATTATGTTTGTTCCTGACATTTGATATTTTTCCATATTCACCAACGACAGTATTTGTTGTTGTTTCATTTATTTATATCTAATGTGCAGTAAGTATATTGATATTTATTTTGATGTTTTTCTTACGTTATTTTATTCTTTTATTGCTATCGTAAACATTCATTGTACTTATAAATGTATTCATTGCTACTTTTACTGTTTTGTAGGTACATTCTTCGACCGAGCGCTAACCTTACTCGTATTTTTGTTTTGGTGCTTTTGATCGGAAAGAATGGAAAGAAATTGGATATTGTTTCAATCGCCAGTCCCTCTGTCTGTGGCTTCTCTGTCTGCTCTGTTCTTTCTTCGAACCATTTTACCGTCCTTGGAGAATTTTGTATGTTTAATATGCTGTAATAAATCATTGCTTTTATATTAATGCTGCTTATTCCTTTGGTTACAGATGTTCATTTGTATGTGCACGAAGTTTGGAACCATTAAAAGGATTGCTGTTATTCGCATTACGATGAGAATTGATACTTTTTGTTGTGTATATTAAAAATGTTATACGATTCTATGCTGTTCTTTATGATACACTTTATTTTAATATCCTTTTCAACGCAACTGTATGTATTTTATCTTTAAGTTATGTGAGTGCATTAAGCCTCTTCATATACATTACGAGCATATCTTATTTTATTCTCTGAGTATAGTTTAATTGCTTTTAAATGATTGACTCTTATAATTGTCCCGTTGGTTAACATCACTCTTTCACGGTTGTTGGTTTTAAGGGTCTTTCCATTTTTAAATGTAGGTTCTTTGCATAATATACTCAGAGCTCTTTTTGTTCCTAACCTGTAGTCAGGTTCTTTATTTTCTAAATTAAACGTTATCTCTGGGTTTTCACTTCTGAAAATAAATATTCATTTGTGTCATTTACTATTATCGTTGAGGTTTTTCCTCACTTATTTCTAAATGGTGTTTATATACATATAATCCTAATTAAAATACTTATATTCTAAGTGCATACCTGTGTTATTGTATGTTTTAATAAAATTTATTTTAAAATAAATGTTTCTTAAACTACGAGTGTGTTTTCTTATTGCTAATATTGATCTAAATACACTAGTATATCTTAGTGTCAACATTAATCATATCTATTTCTAACATTTTATAGTTATATACAATATTGTCTTAGATTCTAAGGTAAAGTTCACGGCATATCCCTTAGTTGTTAAAACCATGGTTTGCCATTATGAAATAATGAATTGACAAATGTGTAAATTATGTTTTCACAACTAACGTGAACTACAAATGCAATTTTATTGATCATTTATAGCATCGTAGTCATGTAGCATGGACACATGGTATTTTCCTTTTATATTTCTATCGTCCACTTCTTGTAGTTCATAAGTTACATCTCCTAGTGTCCTACTTACTCTGTAAGGTCCACTGTAGGGTAGGTCCAGTTTTGCACATTTATTTAAGTGTCTCCTACCTAGTCGATAGTTCTTCACTACAACTAGGTCTCCAATTTGATATGTTTTATTCTTTTTAATCTTTTCGTTTTCTAATCTTGTATATTTTTCTGCAATGTTTCTTTGCTGTATTTTACCTTGTTCAATCATTTCCTCCAAATTGTTTACTGCTGGTGTTCCTTGATTCCAAGGTCTTGGTGGGTATTTCCCATGCATTAGTGTGTATGGACTTATATTAGTCGTCACGCTAGGCAAATAATTCATATCTCAAACACATGCATATATGCATATACGTTTTACGTATAGATATATATGTAAGTCACAGTAAATAATTCATGTTATTTTCTACTTCTTGTACGTATTGTACCCAGGCATTGTGTCGTGCGTGTGTTAGCATTCTTAAATGTCTAATCACTTCTTGTATATATCTTTCGCTGGGGTTCGCTTGAGGATGTCTTATACTAGTGAAAATTACTTCTACGTTCATTTCTCTTAGCTCTAGTATAAACCTCTCATTGTTGAAATATGAAGCGTTGTCCACTAGTAATTTCCTTATTGGTCCATTTTCTGCTATAAATTGGTTTATACAATTTATTGCGGTTTGAGTATTGTATTTTCTTGTGGGAAATAGTTTGACGTATTTTGTGAGAATATCCACCATCACGAAAATGTGGCAATAACCTTGTTCTCCTGGTATTAGATTTCCAAGGAAATCTGCTGCTACTAATTCGAGTTTTTCTTCTACTCTAGTGCTGTGCACTATGTTTTGATTGATTCTGTTTTTATATTTCCCTAACAGACATCGCTTGCATTTTTTATTCTCTGTCGCTATTAATTTTCTATCTTTGAATGCGTAGAACTGTTCTCTGAAAACAAGGAATGTTTTCCTGTTTCCAGGATGTCCTAAATTGTTGTGTATGTTTCTAATTATATTTAACGTGAGTTCTCTATCTAGAACGATTAGGTTTTTGTTACCTAATGTTTTGTATAGTATTTGATTATTTATATTGTAGCCTTTGTAATTACCTTCTGTTCGTATCTTTTCCATTATTTCTAGTATCTCAGGTGCTCGTTGACTGTCTTCGATGTCTTCTCGATTGTATAAGTTTGGAGCGTGTTCGTTATCATATTCATTTATCTGGTATGAATGTGATTGTTTATTACCTCCATGGGCTCTGCTTAGTGCGTCTGCAACTATGTTGTCCGTACCTTTTCTGTGCTTTATTTTAAATGAATATTCAGATAGTATGAGAGACCATCTGTATATTCGTGAATTATTAAACCTTGTTTTCATTAAGAATATTAGAGATAAATGATCCGTTTCAAGTAAGAAGGTGTTTCCTAGTAGGTAATATTTTAATTTTGACACCCCATATATTATGGATAATAATTCCCGTTCTGACGAGGAATAATTTTGCTCATAATCCTTTAGAATTCTTGATAGGAAGCATATGGGTATTTCTTCCCCATTTCTTATTTGTAGGAGTTCTGCGGCTACAGCATTGCTAGAGGCATCGCATCTTAGTATGAATTCTTCATTGAAATCTGGTAAATTTATGATCAATGCCTTGTAGAAATTTTCTTTTATGTCGATGAATGCCTTTTCCCTTTCATGAGTCCATTTGAATTTTACTCCTTTCTTGATCATTTTGTATAACGTGTGAGTTTGGTCGGATATTCTAGGAATGAAGTGTTTATAATAGTTTATCATTCCTAGGAGTCCTCTAAGCATTTTAATATTTTTTGGTTTGGGATATTTTCGTATCGCCTCAAGTTTTTCCTCTTCTATTGATATCGTCTTGCCATCAATTATGTATCCCAGATAATTCACTTTATTTTTATAGAATTCGCATTTCTCGAGGTTTATTTTTAAACCATTTTCTGCTAATGTATTCAGAACTTTCTCTACTGATTCTTTGTGACTTTCTATGTCTTTATTAAATATTAGAATATCGTCTAGGTAGTGTGAGACGTATTCTTCGTGTGGATCCAGTATCTGCTGCATTGCTCTTACTAGTGCTGCAGTAGCTGACGATAATCCAAATGGAACCACATTGTAGGAGTATACTAATGAATTAAACATGAAGGAACAATATTTCCTAGAATCTTTGTGCAATGGTACCAGCCAAAAGGACCTTTTTAAATCTATTTTCGTAAACCACTTTGCGTCTGTACATTTTGTCAATAGGGTTTCTATGTTTTGTGGGGCTTCAAAATTAGGTGCGGTTCTGGAGTTCAGGCATCTGGCGTCAAGGCATACGCGTAATTTGATGTCTTTTTCATCATTAAGTTTCTTCTTTATTACTACAACCATTGGATTTATGAACGTTGACTCCGTTCTTGTAATTATGCCGTTTTTCAACATCTCTTTTATTTCTAATTTGACTTGCTCTGTATACTTTTTTGGAATGGGGTATGTTTTTATTCTGAAGGGCTGTGTCTCGTCGACTTTAAGTTTATGTTCGTAACCCTTGGCTAATCCTGGACTATCATCAAATAATTTTATATGCCTACTCAAAAGATAATTCACATGGGTTATATACTGTTTATTACAATTTAATTTAGTACCATCCCTATTTTGCGTGAGGTCTCCGCATTGAAGTTGCCTCACAGGACGTGCACTTTTCTTAACTTCATCGTATAAACTACAATCCATTTTTGTTGTGATTTCTTCTTGAGCATTTTCTTCATATAGATTATTGATAAGGATCTCTTCCTCATGGGCTTCTTTGCTCCATGATATTGTTGAGTCCTTTATGTGGAATAACTTATTTTCCATATTTAATTTCGTACCGTACTGGCTTAAAAAGTCCATCCCTAATATACAGTCGCTATTCAAATTAGGTGCTATGATGAATTCGGTTAATAAATTTAAATTATCTATCTTTATATTTATACAGAAGATTTTATCTACTGTTATCATACATTTTTTGTTTGCAGTAATAAGATTTATTTTCTTTATGGGTTTATAACACCCCAAACTTTCAATATTTTTGTTCATGATATTGTTATTTAAAAGTGAAAGTTGAGCTCCAGTATCCAGCAGTGTTTCTATCTCTTGTTCCCCAATCTTGATTTTTATATGTGGTAGTTCCGTGGTTATCTTTTTTAAATCATCGTAATTATAGATGTTTTGTATTTTATGTTTTCTCTTGGCTGGCTTATTTAAAAATCCAGCGACGTTGCACCAGAATAATATGCTGCATTCACCCACTCTTTGTTTGTTGAGTTATGCTTGTTTTCTTTTGGTATCGCACCCCTTGATTCTTGATTTTGTCTTGTTGTCGCTTCTTTCTCTTCCTTTTCAATTTGTATATTCTGAATTCTTTTATCATCTTTACTTGTCTTCTCTTCCCTCTTATAATTTTGGCTATTATTTTTCCTTTGACCATCATTATTTCTGTCCGGGTTATAGGTATTTTGGTAATTATTGTTATATCGCCTATTCCCATTGTAATTGTTCCTGTTATTGCTGTCGTTGTTTCGAGGTGGATTGTTCATGTTTACATTCCCTCGGTTCACGTTATAGCCCTTTTCATCTATGTCATCTAATCTCTTCACTAATTCAAGGAGTTCTTCTATTGTTTCTATTCCTTGAAGTGCGACGGTCTGAGTAACATTGTGATCAAAGTGTGCAGCCAATTGCGATACTATGTCACTTTCCTCTATCCTGGGTATAATGTATTTGAGAAAAGAATATTTTCTTATAACATAGTTCTCTCGAGATAATCCAGACCTATACTTTCCAAATATCAGGTCGTGTCTTATGTTTCTTTGTTGCGTTTGACCCCAATACTGTCTTGTGAATCGCCTTTCGAAATCGTTAAAGTCTATCACATCATCCATTATCATGTGATACCATTGGAGTGCGTAGTCTTTGAGACATGCTCTTATAAAGTGTAATTTGGATGTCTCATCCGTTATGCCTCTCATGTATGTCTTAATTGTTCTCAGGAATATCATTGGATTGTCCTTGTAGTGTCCTGAGAATTTCGGTGCATTGTCTATGCTTCCCACAGTTTGTGGCAAAGACACACTAGGTGTATGTACCCCGTGTATTACTTTGTCCTCAAGCTGTTTGATCGTCTGCTCAAAAGTTGATGTTTTAACTTGTAGCTTGGACACAGCGTTATTGCAGGTTTCATATTTTGTTTCGCAGTCTTCTACCTTGTGTGTAATTTTCTCTATCTGGTCTTTATTTTCCACTTCGTTGTGTATTATTTTTCTATTGATGGCTACTATTTCCTCATTCACTATGTTGAAGTTTTCTTGCGTTTTCGCAGTTCTTTCTACCATTTCTTGTACAAAGAATTTTCTTGTATTCTTACACGTTTCTGCGTTGTCATTTATTTGTTTTCTCAGGTCTGCTACTGTTTTGTCCAGTTTCTTCTCTAATCTGGCATTTAGTTCTAGTGTTTCTTGCCTTAGTTCTTTAAATCCCACGTCTATTTTTGAATTGATTCCTTCTAAACTCTTGTTTACATTTTTATTATTTTCCTCTATTTTGTGGCTTAGAGTTTTATTATTTTCCTCTATTTTGTTGCTTAGAGTTCTATTTAGAGTTTTGTTATTTTCCTCTATTGTTTTATTATTTTCCTCTATTTTACAGAATAATTTATGGAAAAAGCTTTCAAATTTTTGTTCCATTGTTGTGCTACTTGTGCCCTCTGTGAGTATGCTTTCCTCAATTGTCGCATTTCCTGAATCATCCGCTTTTGTCTCAGTCTTTTCCGACTCTGAGTCCGAGGTTAGTTGCGTAGGTTCCCTATATTGAGTGAATTGTGGCTTTGTTTCTATTTCTTTTTCGATATTGGGTTTTTCACCTTTGCTACTGTTTTGTTCTTTGTCTGACATTTTTGTTGTGTACAAATAACGCTTTCTAACTAATATTATATTCAATAATGGGTGGAGACTGTGGCTAAAAATGTGAAATAAAATGCAAAAGGAAAATCCCTTACCACAAAAAATATATATCAAAAAATCTAAATACGTATTTCGGCAACTAAGTTGCCATCTTCAGTAGATATCTGTATAAAACAAAAAAGAGTGTTAAACGTGGTATTTTTGGCTAAGGTGTAACCTTAGAAGATATGCTCTTCACCAAATCACCAGTGGGATAACACTGACTTCTCAAGAAACGACATCCCTATATATACTACTCTAATCTAAAAACTAACGGACTATAACAGTACTCTCAACCGTGACAGACTAAACCACTAAATTACAATAATCCGTACAAGCTGGACTCGGGTAACGGTCCATTGTCAGAATTCATTAACTTACCTCTATTTCTATGTATGTAAATACTTTCGTAACTGTCTAATTCTCTAAAATTATTTACACTTTTAATTAATCTAAGACTATCTGTAGGCATGCCATGGCCTGTATCGAAAATATGTCGAGCAACACTAGATTTTTCCGGTCTGTTGTATCTGAAATGTGCAATGTGTTCTTTGTAACGAGTTGAAATTGAACGCCTAGTTTGACCTACATATTTTTGATTACAGTCTTTACAGGTTATTTCATAAATACCAGATTTTTGATCTACCTCAATTTTATCTTTAGTGCTCCCTAAAAGTGATTTTAATGAATTGCCCGATTTAAACGCGATTTGAAGTTCCTGTTCTTTAAAAATGCTGTTCAAATTTCGTGTGACTGAATGATACGGTAAAGAAACAAACTTATTACAAAGAGTTTTTTGAGGTAGCAAACATGTAGTATCCCGAATTTGTTTCTTAAATTGATGTTTCCTAATAAGCTTAGTTACTATTTCTGAATCGAAACCATTGTACTTCGCGATCTTTTTAATTAAACTAAGTTCTTTTTCATATCTATCTTTTGTAAGTGGAAAACTTAACAACCGATGGATAAGAAAATTAAAAGAAGCCATCTTTTGCTGAAAACTATGATTTGAATCCGCTGTTATAAACTTGTTGACATTGGTTTCTTTTCGGAAGATATCTATTTCTAAGTTATTATTATTTTTTATAACCAAAACATCTAAAAATGGTAGTTGATCATTGTTTTCCCTTTCTAGTGTGAAATTAATTGTAGTGAATTTCGAGTTTAATTCAAATAAGAAATCATCCAAATCACAAAAGTTAGTATTAAAAATCGCGAAAATATCGTCAACGTACCTAATCCATACTTTAGGGAAATACTTAGAGTTTCTTTCAAATTCAGTTTCAAAGTGACTCATGAATAAATTCGCTATAAATGGAGACAAGCTGTTGCCCATTGCTGTACCATGTCGCTGTTCGTAGAAGTTACCTTCAAACTGAAAGCAGTTCTGGGACATGCAAAGAGTTGTCAACTTCAAGTATTCA
This sequence comes from Amphimallon solstitiale, assembly GCA_963170755.1. Taxonomy (NCBI): domain Eukaryota; kingdom Metazoa; phylum Arthropoda; class Insecta; order Coleoptera; family Scarabaeidae; genus Amphimallon; species Amphimallon solstitiale. Next base: position 296,216 of record CAUJHA010000079.1, on the reverse strand, counting down.
TCTATTTTTACGCGTTCAATTTTATTCTTAATCAACAAATCCTCTAAATATTTCAATGTTTCTGGAATCGGTACTGAGGGAAACAATGAACTTACATCAAATGAAACTAAAATTTCACCCTGTTCCAGCTTATGACCTTTGACTTTTGCAATAAATTCTAATGAATTTTCAACTGAGAAACTATCTGGTTTTTCGGGCAAATTTGTAAATTCATTCACTAACCATTTCGAAATCAGGTATGTCGGTGAGTTGATACCTGAAACAATAGGTCTCATCGAATTGCCTGGCTTATGAATTTTAGGTAAACAATACAGTCTAGGTACAAATGGATTGCTTACATTTAAGCGAAATTTAAGGGAAGAAGTTATTAAATGTGGACAACTTTTTAACGCGTCTTTAGTTTGTTTAATCATCTTCGGAAGGGGGGTTTTATTTAATTGAACGTAAGGTCCATTCGATATTAAATGATTAACCCGGTTAAAATAATCGGTTTTGTCCATAATTACTAACTTGTTGCCTTTATCAGCTTTTACGTAAAAACAGTCTTTGGTTCTGAGATTTTTAATCGTATTCCATTCATCGCTGACTGCAATTTGTTTGTGCTGCTGTAAGTTTTCCCGGATTTGAACCTTACAGGCCCCTCTTATAAAAGATTTCACAGGATCTGCAAAACCTTTGATAGAGGTCTCAATGCCTGCAATAATCTCCTCCATAGGAACCCTACTGCTTGGCAAACAATATTTTAGACCTTTGTCTAATAAACTTAATTCTTTAACGTTAAAGTTCTCAGATGACTGATTGATGACTAGTGTTTCTTTCATAGAAAAATCAATACTAGGTTTTTGAGTACGCGGAACTAGTTTGTGAAATTTCTTATTCAAGGTGCGAATTTTAGTGTTAAGCTTGTGATCGGTGATTTCCACGACGTTTCTATGAAATTGACACCAGTCCTCGTGTTCGTAATTATTTAAGTTTTTCGTTAAACACAAGTGTAAATTATACAATTCTAGTTCTAACCTACTTCGTTTACTATATTGATATTTAATTTCTGAATTCAGCCATTTGGTTTTCGCGTGAAAAATTACTTGGTTACTGACTTTACAATTAGACGAAACATCAACTTTTATAAATTTAGGAAAAACTTTACTACGTTTGCACCGTTTTAAGAAATTAATATCAGCTTTCAACAATACTATCTTACTCCTTAAACTGTGGAACCTGTTGTACTCCGTAGACCGGGAAGTCATGATGATCCAATAATGGGTGGAGACTGTGGCTAAAAATGTGAAATAAAATGCAAAAGGAAAATCCCTTACCACAAAAAATATATATCAAAAAATCTAAATACGTATTTCGGCAACTAAGTTGCCATCTTCAGTAGATATCTGTATAAAACAAAAAAGAGTGTTAAACGTGGTATTTTTGGCTAAGGTGTAACCTTAGAAGATATGCTCTTCACCAAATCACCAGTGGGATAACACTGACTTCTCAAGAAACGACATCCCTATATATACTACTCTAATCTAAAAACTAACGGACTATAACAGTACTCTCAACCGTGACAGACTAAACCACTAAATTACAATAATCCGTACAAGCTGGACTCGGGTAACGGTCCATTGTCAGAATTCATTAACTTACCTCTATTTCTATGTATGTAAATACTTTCGTAACTGTCTAATTCTCTAAAATTATTTACACTTTTAATTAATCTAAGACTATCTGTAGGCATGCCATGGCCTGTATCGAAAATATGTCGAGCAACACTAGATTTTTCCGGTCTGTTGTATCTGAAATGTGCAATGTGTTCTTTGTAACGAGTTGAAATTGAACGCCTAGTTTGACCTACATATTTTTGATTACAGTCTTTACAGGTTATTTCATAAATACCAGATTTTTGATCTACCTCAATTTTATCTTTAGTGCTCCCTAAAAGTGATTTTAATGAATTGCCCGATTTAAACGCGATTTGAATTCAGAAATTAAATATCAATATAGTAAACGAAGTAGGTTAGAACTAGAATTGTATAATTTACACTTGTGTTTAACGAAAAACTTAAATAATTACGAACACGAGGACTGGTGTCAATTTCATAGAAACGTCGTGGAAATCACCGATCACAAGCTTAACACTAAAATTCGCACCTTGAATAAGAAATTTCACAAACTAGTTCCGCGTACTCAAAAACCTAGTATTGATTTTTCTATGAAAGAAACACTAGTCATCAATCAGTCATCTGAGAACTTTAACGTTAAAGAATTAAGTTTATTAGACAAAGGTCTAAAATATTGTTTGCCAAGCAGTAGGGTTCCTATGGAGGAGATTATTGCAGGCATTGAGACCTCTATCAAAGGTTTTGCAGATCCTGTGAAATCTTTTATAAGAGGGGCCTGTAAGGTTCAAATCCGGGAAAACTTACAGCAGCACAAACAAATTGCAGTCAGCGATGAATGGAATACGATTAAAAATCTCAGAACCAAAGACTGTTTTTACGTAAAAGCTGATAAAGGCAACAAGTTAGTAATTATGGACAAAACCGATTATTTTAACCGGGTTAATCATTTAATATCGAATGGACCTTACGTTCAATTAAATAAAACCCCCCTTCCGAAGATGATTAAACAAACTAAAGACGCGTTAAAAAGTTGTCCACATTTAATAACTTCTTCCCTTAAATTTCGCTTAAATGTAAGCAATCCATTTGTACCTAGACTGTATTGTTTACCTAAAATTCATAAGCCAGGCAATTCGATGAGACCTATTGTTTCAGGTATCAACTCACCGACATACCTGATTTCGAAATGGTTAGTGAATGAATTTACAAATTTGCCCGAAAAACCAGATAGTTTCTCAGTTGAAAATTCATTAGAATTTATTGCAAAAGTCAAAGGTCATAAGCTGGAACAGGGTGAAATTTTAGTTTCATTTGATGTAAGTTCATTGTTTCCCTCAGTACCGATTCCAGAAACATTGAAATATTTAGAGGATTTGTTGATTAAGAATAAAATTGAACGCGTAAAAATAGATGAATACTTGAAGTTGACAACTCTTTGCATGTCCCAGAACTGCTTTCAGTTTGAAGGTAACTTCTACGAACAGCGACATGGTACAGCAATGGGCAACAGCTTGTCTCCATTTATAGCGAATTTATTCATGAGTCACTTTGAAACTGAATTTGAAAGAAACTCTAAGTATTTCCCTAAAGTATGGATTAGGTACGTTGACGATATTTTCGCGATTTTTAATACTAACTTTTGTGATTTGGATGATTTCTTATTTGAATTAAACTCGAAATTCACTACAATTAATTTCACACTAGAAAGGGAAAACAATGATCAACTACCATTTTTAGATGTTTTGGTTATAAAAAATAATAATAACTTAGAAATAGATATCTTCCGAAAAGAAACCAATGTCAACAAGTTTATAACAGCGGATTCAAATCATAGTTTTCAGCAAAAGATGGCTTCTTTTAATTTTCTTATCCATCGGTTGTTAAGTTTTCCACTTACAAAAGATAGATATGAAAAAGAACTTAGTTTAATTAAAAAGATCGCGAAGTACAATGGTTTCGATTCAGAAATAGTAACTAAGCTTATTAGGAAACATCAATTTAAGAAACAAATTCGGGATACTACATGTTTGCTACCTCAAAAAACTCTTTGTAATAAGTTTGTTTCTTTACCGTATCATTCAGTCACACGAAATTTGAACAGCATTTTTAAAGAACAGGAACTTCAAATCGCGTTTAAATCGGGCAATTCATTAAAATCACTTTTAGGGAGCACTAAAGATAAAATTGAGGTAGATCAAAAATCTGGTATTTATGAAATAACCTGTAAAGACTGTAATCAAAAATATGTAGGTCAAACTAGGCGTTCAATTTCAACTCGTTACAAAGAACACATTGCACATTTCAGATACAACAGACCGGAAAAATCTAGTGTTGCTCGACATATTTTCGATACAGGCCATGGCATGCCTACAGATAGTCTTAGATTAATTAAAAGTGTAAATAATTTTAGAGAATTAGACAGTTACGAAAGTATTTACATACATAGAAATAGAGGTAAGTTAATGAATTCTGACAATGGACCGTTACCCGAGTCCAGCTTGTACGGATTATTGTAATTTAGTGGTTTAGTCTGTCACGGTTGAGAGTACTGTTATAGTCCGTTAGTTTTTAGATTAGAGTAGTATATATAGGGATGTCGTTTCTTGAGAAGTCAGTGTTATCCCACTGGTGATTTGGTGAAGAGCATATCTTCTAAGGTTACACCTTAGCCAAAAATACCACGTTTAACACTCTTTTTTGTTTTATACAGATATCTACTGAAGATGGCAACTTAGTTGCCGAAATACGTATTTAGATTTTTTGATATATATTTTTTGTGGTAAGGGATTTTCCTTTTGCATTTTATTTAACTAATATTATACTTAATAGAAATTTGAATGAATCCTATCCCACTTGAATAAGATTACATGAAAGAAACAATTTTATTTTGCAAGGAAAGAAACACAGCCAGCAAGTTGTGTTTTTAAGTTTAGCCTTGATGTTTGACAAATTGTGTATTTAATTTATTTTGTAAGAAAAACACAGCCAGCAAGTTGGGCGCCGTATATATGCTGTAATATTTGCCTTTAAATGAAATTTATATAATTTATTTATTTATTTGTTAGATAAATAAATAAAATTGAAGTTTATGCTAGCTCTATAGGCAAAACAACATAAATTATTATCTCTCGTAGGTTCTACTGTGATTTACTTCTTTACTTACTTGTTTCTCCTTTATTATTATTATTTTTAATGTTGTGTGGGATAGGGATTTAAATAACTATGACACCAGATTACTTATGTAAAAAAAATGTATTATCTGCTTATTAATTACAATAAGTAAAATTTATTGTTGCATGTATATTACTTATATTATTTGCTTGTTTACAATGCTATATAAGTAGCAGTTTTCATAATAATATCGTGTTCGTTTATTTTAATATGAATTCAATCAATACAGGGTTTCTCCACCATCACTCTTTTCTTACTAAAGGCCTGTATATTAGGGCCAAATTATGTTGACTTGATAATGAAAGTACTGACTAATCGGCTTTATGCAAACATTCACACGTACTACATAAAGCTTGGATCAATCACCACCCCAGACACATTCCTAATGCATCACAAACTAATTGTCTAAACCTCTATTCTCACGGAGTCTTTAGATTCTTAGTGCGAAGCTTTTAGGCGTTCCTGTTTATAAAAGTTTGAATATTGTTCAAAGCTGTGCTTACAAATGCCTTTTTTAATGAACACTGGTCCGTTGTGCAAGTATTCGCACACAGTACACTATTAAGACAAGTGTTCTTTATTTTTAATAAAAATTGTGTCCCTATGTTTACTTTCTATTATTTAAATAACTAAATATTAAAAGAAATGGAGTGTTTAGAGAGAACCTGTGTATTTTGATTGAATTTAATGGTTATAACAATATTATTTACTACTCACTGCGTAGATTCATATAATTCCTCGAATTCTTCTTGAAATTGGTTTTCCATTTTTGTTGATTCTTCCTTCCTTGGAATCTTCTATAAATTCGTTGGTGACGCTCACTTTTTGCAAATATGGCGACGAGAAAACAATTGGAAATTATTCCTATAGAAGCGTGTATGCTTCTTCTTTGTTTGTGAGTTGTTAGTTAGTTTATTTATTTATTTATACTGCGGTAATAATGGTAAGCGTGTAATAACTCCACTTGACCACTACTCGCTTAACACGTAGATGTATTATCTACTTCAAGAGACGCTATCACTTTGTTGTGTATTAGATGTTTTTAATGTCACAGGTACCAGCTAACAACTAACTTCTTTTTCTGTTGTGGCTCCCTTTTTATAGTTGAAAATAAATGCCGCTCGTTATTTGATTGTTTTGCGGACTTTTATTTTTGAATTGTTCGTCGTGGCGCCTCTAGCGGATATCTCGATACTTATTCCTTGTCTCTTCTTCTTCTTGTCGTATTTTAGGTTGGCGTTTATTTTTATTATGTTTGTTCCTGACATTTGATATTTTTCCACATTCACCAACGATAGTATTTGTTGTTGTTTCATTTATTTATATCTAATGTGCAGTAAGTATATTGATATTTATTTTGATGTTTTTCTTACGTTATTTTATTCTTTTATTGCTATCGTAAACATTCATTGTACTTATAAATGTATTCATTGCTACTTTTACTGTTTTGCAGGTACATTCTTCGACCGAGCGCTAACCTTACTCGTATTTTTGTTTTGGTGCTTTTGATCGGAAAGAATGGAAAGAAATTGGATATTGTTTCAATCGCCAGTCCCTCTGTCTGTGGCTTCTCTGTCTGCTCTGTTCTTTCTTCGAACCATTTTACCGTCCTTGGAGAATTTTGTATGTTTAATATGCTGTAATAAATCATTGCTTTTATATTAATGCTGCTTATTCCTTTGGTTACAGATGTTCATTTGTATGTGCACGAAGTTTGGAACCATTAAAAGGATTGCTGTTATTCGCATTACGATGAGAATTGATACTTTTTGTTGTGTATATTAAAAATGTTATACGATTCTATGCTGTTCTTTATGATACACTTTATTTTAATATCCTTTTCAACGCAACTGTATGTATTTTATCTTTAAGTTATGTGAGTGCATTAAGCCTCTTCATATACATTACGAGCATATCTTATTTTATTCTCTGAGTATAGTTTAATTGCTTTTAAATGATTGACTCTTATAATTGTCCCGTTGGTTAACATCACTCTTTCACGATTGTTGGTTTTAAGGGTCTTTCCATTTTTAAATGTAGGTTCTTTGCATAATATACTCAGAGCTCTTTTTGTTCCTAACCTGTAGTCAGGTTCTTTATTTTCTAAATTAAACGTTATCTCTGGTTTTTCACTTCTGAAAATAAATATTCATTTGTGTCATTTACTATTATCGTTGAGGTTTTTCCTCACTTATTTCTAAATGGTGTTTATATACATATAATCCTAATTAAAATACTTATATTCTAAGTGCATACCTGTGATATTGTATGTTTTAATAAAATTTATTTTAAAATAAATGTTTCTTAAACTACGAGTGTGTTTTCTTATTGCTAATATTGATCTAAATACACTAGTATATCTTAGTGTCAACATTAATCATATCTATTTCTAACATTTTATAGTTATATACAATATTGTCTTAGATTCTAAGGTAAAGTTCACGGCAATATGTACTATAGTTAGAATAAAAAGTGGAAATATTTTCTTGATTTTCTTCGTTGCTATACGTCGGAGATATACTTGACTATCGCGAACACCTGGAGAGCATTTGAATTTCCACAGGCGCAATTATGCTTCCACCTGCTAGTGAACTGGCATATGAATACGAATTGGGCTGAGTTATAGATCGGGAAGAAGTGCATCTTCATTTATTCGTACCGAATATCTATTTAGTTTTCCCAATTGCGCTTCAAACAGCTTTTGATCTGGTGGTAATGATTTAATCTTTCCTGCCCAAACTTTAGCAATGTTTAATTCATTATCGCTCTTGGATAACCCGACAACTCAACATCTTTCTACTTCAATTATAAAAGATATTATAGTATTGTGTTAATGCCTTTGGTTAAAGAAAATAGATAATTCAGAATGGTTGACGTAGAAGCAAATGGATGGCGGAGATTTATTCTATACGGAATCTTAGATATTTTCAAGAAAATAAGCAAGATATCCATACTCCTATTTGTTTAACAAATTCTGATGAATTATTTCCATTTGTCTTTGTAGGTGACGAAGCATTTGTATTAAATACTAATTTGATGAAACCTTACTCTCAAAAGAACTGCAACAACGAGCAGCAAGTATTCAATAATCGTTTATCTCCAGCTCGGTGCGTTGTAGAAAATGCATTTGGCATTTTAGGTGCAAGATTTGGAGTTTTTCAAAAACACTAGCTTGTTGTTATTTACATATTTTTTTAACAAAACACTCACCAACGCTTTACGTACCTCAAAAAAATGAAAACTAATTACAAGTTTTAGGACTCGATTGCGTCAGAATGGATGCCTGTTAGAGATCTGTACTGTAGATAGTAGATATTTCAATAGAGATTGTGAAACAGAAATTTTCAGTCAGAATGGTATTATATTAATAAATATTTTTTACTGGGAATGTAATTAAAAATGTTTAATTTTGTACATATAATATAAATGTTTTAGAAACCTCGACTTTTCTTTTTTCATCCTGAATAGATGATTGATTTTTAACCCAACATTAAACATACCCACGATGTAGGTGAGTAAACGTCATCCGTTCCACTACCAGAACTTTTTAGACTCTTCTATTTTTTTAAGTTCCTTTCTATAATTTTGAACAAAGTGTATTTATCTTTTTTCTTGCGTCATCCATTGTAGCATTCTGTTTAATTTTTTAGTGAATACTTAATAATTTATTTAATGCATTCAGTCTTTCGTCCATTTTCATGTAAAAAGGATGTGTGGAGTTCCAAAGCTCAGGCAAAACCTCGAACTTATCGATACATTGGGCGTGCTACTTTCTTCTTCATTTACATATATCATCTAATTTATCCATTTTTAAAACAGCTACAAGTATGTACCTACACGTTTCACGCCGGGTTAACACTGACATAAAACCCAAAGCAAGTCATTACACGTTCAATAATACTGACAGTATCCCCACTTCTACCAATACTGTAGTTAAGAATGATGGAATTGCCAGTCACTCTTCAATACTCGCCATCAATACGTCATTATCACCATTAAACAGTCAATAATAATGACAGTATTTTCCAATAGTGACAGTATTATTGATCGTCTAAGGGCCGCTTAAAGTTGGCCCGCCGAAAATGGAAAGCGATAGGGGCATTATTTTCCGAGCATTTTCCGAATAAACCCCAGCATTCGCGAGCATTTTACGAGCACTTTAGTCTTGTGAAATAAAACTTCTTTCTTTACAATCTTGTCGGGCTGTCGTAAAGTTGGCCCGAAAATGTCAGATTCCAAATATGGCCTTATTTACAGAGCATTTTTTAAATTCTAGCCAGCATTCGCCAGCATTTGACGAGCATTTAAGGGATATACTTTGATAGTTATAAAAATTTAACATTGTCGGGCCAACTTTACGCGCCCCTCCAGGGGTTATTTGAGACTGTTCTGTTTCCGCCCATTGCGAACAACCGGGTTGTGGTGAATCTTGTCTATGTTCAAGTCCCTGATCTTCATCTATGTCTGCTGTTTTTTCTTTCACGGGATTCACGATGTCCGGCCATCGCGAACAATCTGGTTGAGGTGAAGTAGGTCTATTTTCACGTCGCTCGTTGTGTTCCTGTTGCCGATCTGATGCTGATGTTAAAAAAGCACATTCGGGGATACCATCCGGATTAAATGGGACGATTCCCGAGCTTCTAAACCCCGATATTGCGTTTTCTGTCGTAGGTGCTTGTACGCATGCCTTTGCAAGCAACCCTCCGAACACTAGTCTTGAAATTTTTCTGTTTGGATACATTTTAATGTAGGAATTGCAAGCATTGTAATAATAGGACTTTAGAGCTTTAAAAAATGTTCTGCCTAGGGGCTGTAGGCAGTGGATCGTGTGACTGGGTAAACAGAGCAAAATTATGTGGCTGCGTAAACAGAGCAAAATTATGTTATTTGCTTCTGCAAACTCTAATGTATCGACACTGCTGCAATGGGAAGTATGTCCATCGAAAATGAGTACTACTGTTCCCTCAGGTTTCCTTGGTGCAAAATGGTTTTTTAGCCACAGAAGGAAAATATCAGCTGTTACGTACTCCGTCTCTTGTAAACAAGCATTCGTCGCTCCAAAGAATATGGCATAGAAAGTTCGGTTCTAGGTGAATTCGGTTTAAAATTGTATTACAGAACATTATTCTATTCACATTGTCATTTCTATACAATGGTTGCACTTACGTTACATGAAACGGCCGCAAAAGGTTTTGTGTTAGCACTTAATGAACTGTTGCCTTACTTGGGACATTCATTTCTCGAGCTATTTGTCTAGTGCTGCAAGTAGCATCTTCGTGAATAGTATGCAAAATTTGTTCTTCTAACTGAACCCTACGGCGTTCTAAAGGTCTGCCTGCGTCATAGTAATTAGATCGAAATGTAGGGGAAGGTTGTCGAATATCGGATACTTTTTTCTAATTACTAAAAAAATTAGGTTTTTGGGATTTATTGCACTTATTTTAAATAAAAACATAATTTGAAGTGTTTTACGAAATATTTAATACATTTGTTATAACAGTATTACCTCTTTTTCAAAATGGAGTCCTAATATCGGATGGGGAAATAAATCAAGGAAAACTACAATTTCATGTAAGATTACAAAAGAAAAATTGTATTTACATACACATAATATTAACATAATATGGAATAATTATTGATATGTGAGTATAAATGTAGGTATACAAAAAACAGCTCATTACAAAAATTGGAGTATCAAGTGTGGTTTTAAAGGTGTTTTTGACAAAAATCGCACGTGAATGTTTTCCATCCCTTTTTGTCAGCTCCAGAGCAAAGTTCATGTGCCCGCCGAAGACATTTGATACATCGTAATCCACTGCTCTCCACACTTATCCTCCTTGTAAGGTTGGCAACAGTAAACACACTCCTCATCCGCACTGTCTTCATCGTCGGTTGATACCAAGGGAATGTCTGAATCTTCATTAGAGGTTTCATCCTGGGTTGCTACATCAAATATTTTACGCTTTGTAGCTTTTTTAAACGGTAGTTGTTGTTCGCAAGAAGGTATTGTTCGTTTCTTTTTTAGTGGCTTATATTCTTCAGTCTGTTTTCCTTTCATCCTCTTTTCACCTTTACTTTTTGCTTTTTTCTTTTCTTGTAACTTGTTCTTTGTTTTTGGCTTGTTGAATTTCTTTTTCTAGGTTATTTTTGTAAGGGGAACTGGTGATTATTGCTGATTTCCCAGCAGGGCGTCCTCTCTTCGGCTATGAGGTAACGTCAGGTAGTTTTGGTGGTGGTTTTAGGACAAATGGTGAAACGATTTTTTTCTCTTGCAAGTCCTCCTCTAGCGTCTTGGTGGTAGCTGTAACGGGCTCTGGAAAAGCATTTGGTGCAATAGAGGTGGAGGCAATTGGTCCTTGAAAATCGACAGGCGATCCAGCTTCTTGTGGTTGGCCGTAATCTAAAAGAGGTTCAGGTTGATGTTCGTCTACATCTATGAAATCAGATTCCAGAAACTTGTTCCTATCAAATGGTAAAATACCGCATTTACTGAAACCTTTTGAAGCAATTTGAAGAGTAGCACACTTAGCATAAGCTTTACCCATCAATTCTCCGATTTAATAACAGGTTACAGACCTGTAAGGATTGTTAGATAGCCATGTCTCAACTTCTTGAGAATAATAAGCTTTGCATGGGCTCATGAAAAAAACATCCATCGGTTGAAGTTTGTGCGATGTATGGGGTGGCAAACAAACAATGATCACACCATCCTCCCTAGCTTTAACAATAACATCAATGTTTCTAATATGTGTCCCATGTCCATCTAATATTAAAACTACAGGATCCATTGGGGTTGGTTTGACATAATCAATGAAATGTTGGATCCAGTCAGTAAAAATATGAGCTTGTATCCATCCAGATTGGTGGCACCTTGCAATTGTTCCCGGGGGACAACCGTTTAAGAGTTCGGGCTTCATATTCTTCCTGGGAAATACAATAAGGGGAGGCACAAAAATTCCCGATGGGGTCATACACGTTACAATTGTCATGAGGGCACCTCTTTCTTGAGAAGATAAGGTTCCGAGTTGCTTTTTTCCTTTGACAGCTAGGACCTTGGAACGCCGAGACTGAACAACAGAGATGCCTGTTTCATCTACGTTGAACACTTTGTTCGGTTTCATATTAATCTTCTTTAATTCAGGTTCAAGTAAATCGTAAAACATATTTACATTTAATTTGGTGAAGCCCCTCGCTCTTGCAAGTGCCATTGATTGTGGTTTCCGCAAAGAAAGAGTAGGATTTCTCTTTAAAAATTTCTAAACCAGTTTTTTCCAGCTGCCCCTTTGCTCCGGGCAAAAGGGTGTTCCATATTGTTATTGACAGCCAACTGAAAAGCTAGTTGCTTAATATCACGAAGAGTAACTCCATAAAACCGTTCCTCCATCTTTATGCAATATTGCAGTAATTCTCTTTCTAGCTCTTCTCCCAACACGCTCTTCCTACCCAGTCTTGTGTTTATTAGCTCATTAACATGATTTTCTTTGTTATTAACGTAATTCTCAAGTGTTGACCTAGGTACCCCGTAGGTTTTAGATGCCTTCAAATATCCCATTCTTTTCTCTTTTACTGCAGCTACTGCAAGTCTCATCGATTCTGTGTCCCATTTTTTTCTCTTTCTCTCTCGGTTAGGCATCTAAAAATAATAATTATAGGTATGCCTTAAAAAATTACTGAGCCTATTATCGGATATCCGATAATAGGAGTCCTGCGCCATCCCATATTAGGAGCACCCATGTTGTTGAGATCGGCATGGCATAACCAAAAAACTACTCAACATAATCTTAATAACCAAGTCTAGTATGAAACTAACCTCCTTCCTTTATATAACCCTATAATATTAGTTTTCATGCTTTACCTTAAGAGGTGTTTAGTCGCCGGAACAGCAAGGTCTTCGAAATATTTCTATATCACCAAAACACTAAAAATATTTTCACGTGCAAAGATTTCGTTAGAACAAGCACTCGACTGCACTGTGGGATGGCGGAAGTGGGGGCTAGTATTTGGAAATATTGCCGCTAGATTACAGCACGCGGCAGACCAGGAAGTTCGGTATCCAATATTAGGTGCCTATCTGATATTCGGCAACCTTCCCCTATCATATTCACGAAGGCGCTGATCTAATCTTCGGAATGTGTTGGTAGACGGGTGCCGCCGATATGGATAAGGTATTTCGTATCCCTGTTTTGCCATATTCGCATTGCCGTTGTAAAATACGAATACCCTATACATATCAGCATATTCATTAAAAGTATACATCATAAAATCGCACAATAATGATAACTAGGTACATAAAGCGAAAAAATTAAACTTCAATTTTACAAACGTCAAAATTTGACAACGAGCTTTGTATTGCACCGAATATTTTTCTTGTCCAAGGTTGCCATATGTATTTTAAGGAAAATAGTGCAATTGACGAAATGTTGAAAATGCGAAGTATTGGCATTACTCGATTAGTAACATCAACGTTGTGCTAAATAAATCTATTTTCCTGTAAACAGCAATGGTTATTCGTAATAGATTTCAAAATGTTGAATTATTTCCAGCCGTATATTTTCAATTTTGATGGCCTCGTGTGGTTTATTGAAAGACCATACAAGTTTTTTGTATCAGGATTGTTGACTTAGAATGAATCGTAGAATCGTTCTACGTGAAGTTTATCCGCGAATTTCTGGACATGGTGTATATGGTGTAGTAATCATGTTTTTCATCATTCGAAGCATATTCCCGATTGTTTTCATGTATATATCTCAGGGCATGATATATATACACAGATGCCAAGGTAAGTATTCCATTCCGCCGAAAATGCCCCCTACACGAGTCACGACACTTTAATGCACATAGTACTCTTATTGCTCGCTTTTGTAAAACAAAGACACGTTCTGCAGCTGTTGATATGTTCCACAAAGGTATGCCATAGGAGAGATGGCAGTGAACGAAGGAATGGGGTAAGTAAGTAAAGCAAGCAGCTTCTTGTGTGTGTTTCTGGTCGTGTGATGCACAAAACTTTTTCGCCCGACAAATAACGATTAATTAATAAAACAAAAATTTATTGCTAAAATATCTCCCGTTAGGGAATTTTATTTTCTTCTATTGGCGGTACTTACTCCGTGGTGTAATGATTTGAATTTAAAAGATTTAACCAAAAGCAACAAAAATTCCCTAGTATGAATAATTTAATTTATAATAAATGTAAATAAGTATTTGTCGGCCCAAAAAATTGTGTGTATCATACGCCCAGAAACTGTTTTGCGAGTATTCGGAATTGCAAACCTTCCTCACACTCGCAAAAGTCCAGTTTCTGGTCTTATGATACAAATGACTATTTCAAGACGGTTTTGATCCCGCATGATGGAATTCTCCAAAATAATAAGTGCGGGCTACGTAAAGTTGGCCCGCCGAAAATGGAAAGCGATGGCACCGAAATTTTCCGAGCATTTTCCGTATAAACCCCAGCATTCGCCAGCATTTAACGAGCCCTTTAGATCCTGCATGATGGAATTCTCTAGAATGCTAAGTGCGGGCTAACGTAAAGTTGGCCCGCCGAAAATGAAAAGCGATAGGGGCGTTATTTTCCGAGCATTTTCCGGAAAACCCCCAGCATTCGCCAGCATTTTACGGGCACTTTAGATCCCGCATGATGGAATTCTCCAGAATAATAAGTGCGGGCTACGTAAAGTTGGCCCGCCGAAAATGGAAAGCGATAGCAGCGGTATTTTCCGAGCATTTTCCGGATAAAACCCAGCATTCGCCAGCATTTTACGAGCCCTTTAGATCCCGCATGATGGAATTCTCCAGAATAATAAGTGCGGGCTAACGTAAAGTTGGCCCGCCGAAAATGGAAAGCGATAGGGGCGTTATTTTCCGAGCATTTTCCGAATAAACCCCAGCATTCGCGAGCATTTTACGAGCACTTTAGTCTTGTGAAATAAAACTTCTTTCTTTACAATCTTGTCGGGCTGTCGTAAAGTTGGCCCGAAAATGTCAGATTCCAAATATGGCCTTATTTACAGAGCATTTTTTAAATTCTAGCCAGCATTCGCCAGCATTTGACGAGCATTTAAGGGATATACTTTGATAGTTATAAAAATTTAACATTGTCGGGCCAACTTTACGCGCCCCTCCAGGGGTTATTTGAGACTGTTCTGTTTCCGCCCATTGCGAACAACCGGGTTGTGGTGAATCTTGTCTATGTTCAAGTCCCTGATCTTCATCTATGTCTGCTGTTTTTTCTTTCACGGGATTCACGATGTCCGGCCATCGCGAACAATCTGGTTGAGGTGAAGTAGGTCTATTTTCACGTCGCTCGTTGTGTTCCTGTTGCCGATCTGATGCTGATGTTAAAAAAGCACATTCGGGGATACCATCCGGATTAAATGGGACGATTCCCGAGCTTCTAAACCCCGATATTGCGTTTTCTGTCGTAGGTGCTTGTACGCATGCCTTTGCAAGCAACCCTCCGAACACTAGTCTTGAAATTTTTCTGTTTGGATACATTTTAATGTAGGAATTGCAAGCATTGTAATAATAGGACTTTAGAGCTTTAAAAAATGTTCTGCCTAGGGGCTGTAGGCAGTGGGTCGTGTGACTGGGTAAACAGAGCAAAATTATGTGGCTGCGTAAACAGAGCAAAATTATGTTATTTGCTTCTGCAAACTCTAATGTATCGACACTGCTGCAATGGGAAGTATGTCCATCGAAAATGAGTACTACTGTTCCCTCAGGTTTCCTTGCTGCAAAATGGTTTTTTATCCACAGAAGGAAAATATCAGCTGTTACGTACTCCGTCTCTTGTAAACAAGCATTCGTCGCTCCAAAGAATATGGCATAGAAAGTTCGGTTCTAGGTGAATTCGGTTTAAAATTGTATTACAGAACATTATTCTATTCACATTGTCATTTCTGTACAATGGTTGCACTTATGTTACATGAAACGCCCGCAAAAGGTTTTGTGTTAGCACTTAATGAACTGTTGCCTTACTTGGGACATTCATTTCTCGAGCTATTTGTCTAGTGCTGCAAGTAGCATCTTCGTGAATAGTATGCAAAATTTGTTCCTCTAACTGAACCGTACGGCGTTCTAAAGGTCTGCCTGCGTCATAGTAATTAGATTGAAATGTAGGGGAAGGTTGCCGAATATCGGATACTTTTTTCTTAATTACTAAAAAAATTAGGTTTTTGGGATTTATTGCACTTATTTTAAATAAAAACATAATTTGAAGTGTTTTACGAAATATTTAATACATTTGTTATAATAGTATTACCTCTTTTTCAAAATGTAGTCCTAATATCGGATGGGGAAATAAATCAAGGAAAACTACAATTTCATGTAAGATTACAAAAGAAAAATTGTATTTACATACACATAATATTAACATAATATGGAATAATTATTGATATGTGAGTATAAATGTAGGTATACAAAAAACAGCTCATTACAAAAATTTGAGTATCAAGTGTGGTTTTAAAGGTGTTTTTGACAAAAATCGCACGTGAATGTTTTCCATCCCTTTCTGTCAGCTCCAGAGCAAAGTTCATGTGCCCGCCGAAGACATTTGATACATCGTAATCCACTGCTCTCCACACTTATCCTCCTTGTAAGGTTGGCACCAGTAAACACACTCCTCATCCGCACTGTCTTCATCGTCGGTTGATACCAAGGGAATGTCTGAATCTTCGTTAGAGGTTTCATCCTGGGTTGCTACATCAAATATTTTACGCTTTGTATCTTTTTTAAACGGTAGTTGTTGTTCGCAAGAAGGTATTGTTCGTTTCTTTTTTAGTGGCTTATATTCTTCAGTCTGTTTTCCTTTCATCCTCTTTTCACCTTTACTTTTTGCTTTTTTCTTTTCTTGTAACTTGTTCTTTGTTTTTGGCTTGTTGAATTTCTTTTTCTAGGTTATTTTTGTAAGGGGAACTGGTGATTATTGCTGATTTCCCAGCAGGGCGTCCTCTCTTCGGCTATGAGGTAACGTCAGGTAGTTTTGGTGGTGGTTTTAGGACAAATGGTGAAACGATTTTTTTCTCTTGCAAGTCCTCCTCTAGCGTCTTGGTGGTAGCTGTAACGGGCTCTGGAAAAGCATTTGGTGCAATAGAGGTGGAGGCAATTGGTCCTTGAAAATCGACAGGCGATTCAGCTTCTTGTGGTTGGCCTTAATCTAAAAGAGGTTCAGGTTGATGTTCGTCTACATCTATGAAATCAGATTCCAGAAACTTGTTCCTATCAAATGGTAAAATACCGCATTTACTGAAACCTTTTGAAGCAATTTGAAGAGTAGCACACTTAGCATAAGCTTTACCCATCAATTCTCCGATTTGATAACAGGTTACAGACCTGTAAGGATTGTTAGATAGCCATGTCTCAACTTCTTGAGAATAATAAGCTTTGCATGGGCTCATGAAAAAAACATCCATCGGTTGAAGTTTGTGCGATGTATGGGGTGGCAAACAAACAATGATCACACCATCCTCCCTAGCTTTAACAATAACATCAATGTTTCTAATATGTGTCCCATGTCCATCTAATATTAAAACTACAGGATCCATTGGGGTTGGTTTGACATAATCAATGAAATGTTGGATCCAGTCAGTAAAAATATGAGCTTGTATCCATCCAGATTGGTGGCACCTTGCAATTGTTCCCGGGGGACAACCGTTTAAGAGTTCGGGCTTCATATTCTTCCTGGGAAATACAATAAGGGGAGGCACAAAAATTCCCGATGGGGTCATACACGTTACAATTGTCATGAGGGCACCTCTTTCTTGGGAAGATAAGGTTCCGAGTTGCTTTTTTCCTTTGACAGCTAGGACCTTGGAACGCCGAGACTGAACAACAGAGATGCCTGTTTCATCTACGTTGAACACTTTGTTCGGTTTCATATTAATCTTCTTTAATTCAGGTTCAAGTAAATCGTAAAACATATTTACATTTAATTTGGTGAAGCCCCTCGCTCTTGCAAGTGCCATTGATTGTGGTTTCCGCAAAGAAAGAGTAGGATTTCTCTTTAAAAATTTCTAAACCAATTTTTTCCAGCTGCCCCTTTGCTCCGGGCAAAAGGGTGTTCCATATTGTTATTGACAGCCAACTGAAAAGCTAGTTGCTTAATATCACGAAGAGTAACTCCATAAAACCGTTCCTCCATCTTTATGCTATATTGCAGTAATTCTCTTTCTAGCTCTTCTCCCAACACGCTCTTCCTACCCAGTCTTGTGTTTATTAGCTCATTAACATGATTTTCTTTGTTATTAACGTAATTCTCAAGTGTTGACCTAGGTACCCCGTAGGTTTTAGATGCCTTCAAATATCCCATTCTTTTCTCTTTTACTGCAGCTACTGCAAGTCTCATCGATTCTGTGTCCCATTTTTTTCTCTTTCTCTCTTGGTTAGGCATCTAAAAATAATAATTATACGTATGCCTTAAAAAATTACTGAGCCTATTATCGGATATCCGATAATAGGAGTCCCGCGCCATCCCATATTAGGAGCACCCATGTTGTTGAGATCGGCATGGCATAACCAAAAAACTACTCAACATAATCTTAATAACCAAGTCTAGTATGAAACTAACCTCCTTCCTTTATATAACCCTATAATATTAGTTTTCATGCTTTACCTTAAGAGGTGTTTGTCGCCGGAACAGCAAGGTCTTCGAAATATTTCTATATCACCAAAACACTAAAAATATTTTCACGTGCAAAGATTTCGTTAGAACAAGCACTCGACTGCACTGTGGGATGGCGGAAGTGGGGGCTAGTATTTGGAAATATTGCCGCTAGATTACAGCACGCGGCAGACCAGGAAGTTCGGTATCCGATATAAGGTGCCTATCTGATATTCGGCAACCTTCCCCTATCATATTCACGAAGGCGCTGATCTAATCTTCGGAATGTGTTGGTAGACGGGTGCCGCCGATATGGATAAGGTATTTCGTATCCCTGTTTTGCCATATTCGCATTGCCGTTGTAAAATACGAATACCCTATACATATCAGCATATTCATTAAAAGTATACATCATAAAATCGCACAATAATGATAACTAGGTACATAAAGCGAAAAAATTAAACTTCAATTTTACAAACGTCAAAATTTGACAACGAGCTTTGTATTGCACCGAATATTTTTCTTGTCCAAGGTTGCCATATGTATTTTAAGGAAAATAGTGCAATTGACGAAATGTTGAAAATGCGAAGTATTGGCATTACTCGATTAGTAACATCAACGTTGTGCTAAATAAATCTATTTTCCTGTAAACAGCAATGGTTATTCGTAAAAGATTTCAAAATGTTGAATTATTTCCAGCCGTATATTTTCAATTTTGATGGCCTCGTGTGGTTTATTGAAAGACCATACAAGTTTTTTGTATCAGGATTGTTGACTTAGAATGAATCGTAGAATCGTTCTACGTGAAGTTTATCCGCGAATTTCTGGACATGGTGTATATGGTGTAGTAATCATGTTTTTCATCATTCGAAGCATATTCCCGATTGTTTTCATGTATATATCTCAGGGCATGATATATATACACAGATGCCAAGGTAAGTATTCCATTCCGCCGAAAATGCCCCCTACACGAGTCACGACACTTTAATGCACATAGTACTCTTATTGCTCGCTTTTGTAAAACAAAGACACGTTCTGCAGCTGTTGATATGTTCCACAAAAGTATGCCATAGGAGAGATGGCAGTGAACGAAGGAATGGGGTAAGTAAGTAAAGCAAGCAGCTTCTTGTGTAGCTATGGTTGCTATTCTCTTAATGCAGTAAATTCCTGATGTTATTGTTCTTGCTAGCTGCTCCACGTGATTGTTCCACTTTACTCCTTCATCTACATGCAATCCCAGAAATTTTACCACCATCCCTTCACCAGGTCTTGTCTTCAGTATTAGTTGTTTTGTTTTGTCTTAGTTCAGCGTCAGTTTGTTGGCGGCAAACCAACCATTTGCTTTTTCCAAGGCTCTGTTTGATTGTATAGCGAGCCCACTCTCGCATTCACCTTTCACCAGAATAGTAGTGTCATCCGCTGTATATTGTCTGATACGTAACTGGACCATTGACGTATATTAATAACTAGACTAAATATCGTCATCCATATTGAATTCTCATGGGTATTTCTTGGCCTCTGAATCTAACCTGACTTTTGTATTTTTATATCGGTGCGTTAACCTCATATTTGCTCTAAAAATGGTAAAATATTGTGTAATACCTACATGTGAACAAACTTCATTAAACAATTATGTATCTTTCCATCGCAGGAAAATTATCGCGGTTTTTGTAGCAATGAGGAAATTGATTATAGTGATATATCGTTTTCGCCTTACATCGATAATATTATTGAATACATTGCAGGCTTTGTTGTCCTCAAACTAATAAAACGTATGAGGTGTACATTATGTAAAACTGCGTTGTTTGGAGAAGAAAATTTAGCTCAAAGTTTAATTTCATACAAAAATAGAGGGGGTTTAATATATCTATCCAAAAATGTTGTCTCAATATGCAAAACTGCTGAAAAGATCTGCGGAGATATATTAAATTCACCACCAAAGTTGAATAATGTGATGCAGTATTTAGTAAATAAATTATTGAATAATATGGATACAGATTTATTTTCAGACTTAAAAGATCATATAATAGATGATTTAAATTTTGAAACCGATCACCGCTATTGGTTAATAAAAGAAATTGCTGTAGTATACTTTAAAATTAGAATTCATCATGAAAACAAACTTTTTAGTATGAAATTAAAAGTAAATAATTCTCGACATGTACATATTAACAAAAGCTATATTGTTTCGTTTTACGCAACATCCTCAAAATTCCTATTTTATTGTTTATTTAAATTTTTTGTTGACTAAATTTAATTTTTACGTACATAGAAAATAATGATTCACATTTAAAATGATTGTGTAATTTCAATGTCGCGCCACTTTCAGAGGGAAAAGAGTGGGGGGCTTAGCGGCACGGTTGCTGGCAATGCAGAGTATATCGTATAGGGCATCTAGTTCTCTAATAAGATATCAATGAACTGGACACATCGTTTACATATATAATGAACAATAATGGTCCAAGTATTGATCCCTGTGGTACGCCACATATGATTGTGTTCATTTGCGATCTTTTTCCATTCCATTCTACTATTTGCTTCCTATCAGTAAGGTAGGATTTTATTAATTGTAGTGGAATTCCCCTTACTCCATAATAATGCAGCTTGTTTAAAAGTATGTCGTGGTCAACTGTATCAACTGCCTTACTGAGGTCAAGAAGATTCATTTTAACAACTTTTCTATCATCTTGGGCTTTGTGAATATATGTATTTTATTACTTCAACCATTGCTGTCGTAGTTGACCTATTTCTCCTGTAACCGTGCTGTGCTTTTGTAAAGCAATGGTTCCTTTCAAAGTATTCTGTCATTATGATGGCAATCATCTTCTCCAAGATTTTCGATACAAGCGGCAAAACACTTATCGGCCTGTAATTCTAGCAATCATTTACGTCATCATTCTTGTGGATTAGTATCACCCTTCCGACCTTCAATTCATCTGGAAAGTATCCTTCTTCGATGCAGTCGTTTACGATTATGGACAGAGGCTGACACAGTTCGTCTTTGGCATATTTAATTATTTCAGCAGTCATACCATAGAGGAGAGGGGGGCACATGTGGACAAGTTTTTTCAGATCGTTAGAATTTTTTTATTTCCATACTAATTATTATTATCAACTAATAATCATAAAAATTGAAAGCTCAGTATCAGTAAATCTTGAATTTTTGCAGCATTATTTAGAAGATAGTAACTGTCCACTTGTGCCCCAATAGTGGGTACATGTGGACAGCAGAAGGGGTAGAAGTGGACAATAGTAAATATTAGAAAAGTAACTGTGTATTTTTAAAATAACATTAGCAGGAGTAAAATACAAGAATTATACATGAATTACAGTACGTTGTAAGCTTCCAGGGAGACTCCGAATTCAATATAGGAATATGTTCTCGCGGTACCTTGTAGTTTTAAGGGCTTAGGTAACTTTAGAATGATATCTTCTCTAGTAATTACACTGCTGTCTTTGATTAAAGGGAACGAAAAATTCCACGATGATAACCTTCGTCGTAGAAATTCAATCTGAGATTCATTTCCATCTTCATACACTTCTATTATTACCTGGCCAACATAATAAATAATTTGCTTCTTGGTTGCAAATTTGACCAATACAAAGTCTCCAGCTGTGATTCCCTTTTCTGCGAAAATTCCATTACCCACGATCATTACTTCATCTGTCGGTTCCAACAAATCTTCCTCCTCTAATGAACTAGTCGGATCATTTCTTTGAGCTAGGGTTTTCTTAACAGTGTCTTGTTTTGTTTTTCCTGGTTTGAACGATTTCTTTTCTTTGATCTTCTCAAACTCAGGTGTGCTAGTAAAAATGCAGGACTTGCCTTGTTTTCTACCACATTTTTTTCGAGAAGGAACTTTTGGTAATGGTCTAACATTTCTGGTGTTACGGTTACTAGTAATTTAGTTGGTGTATTGTCAACAGTGACGGCTGATGTACTTGCCACTGCGAGATCTTAATTAATACCTGATACTGGTGGAGGTCTATCCGTTACATAGGAGCATTGGAAATAAGCCTCATTAAATATTAACTCATTTAGGGGCCATATACCGCACTTCTCAAATGATTTTGTTATATTATTTGGCGTAAAAGCCAGAAATGGTTGTTTAGACAAAGTTGGGATGTCATAAATTGTTATTTGTTTGCCTGGGTGTGTAATCATGTGGTTATTGAACGATACTCTCATCATAGATTTGAAAGGCGCATAAACCCCAACATCTAACGGTTGGAGTTTGTGCGAACAGTGTGGGGGGAAAGAGAGCAAAGCTATGGCATTTTCTTTACAAAAACTAATTGATTCAAGCGAGATGTGCGACTCATGATTGTCAAGAAGTATTAAAATTGGATTTTCCTTTGTTGGTAATGTAGGTCCTCCCGTTTACAAAATGATCCTTAGAGTGAACTCTAGGAAAAACATATAATGGGGGGAGAGCATTCCCGGTTGCAGTAACTCTACCAATGAAGGTTACTAGTTGACCACGTTCCGCTGATACAATCTGCCCAACTTGCTTTTTTCCTTTGGTTGCTAATACCCTTGGAGAAGGTAGCACCGTAGTAATACCCGTTTCATCCAAATTTAATATTCGGCTTGGTTCAAAATTATATGATCTTAAAACATGATTCAAATTTTGGAAAAATACACTAACGTTTTCTTTATTAAAAGATGTAGCTCGTGCCAAGCTTGTATTCTCAGGTTTTCTCAGAGAAATATTTCTATTTCTTTTCATATACCTCTTTATCCAGTCAATACCTGCTTGTTTTTCAACATCCCATTTAGCAGGATATTTTTTTCCTAATTTGGATGCGTATTCATTTACCAGTGCTCTTGTTTGGCGTAATGTTAGTCCATAATGAATAGAAGAACATTTAAGTAAATAATCGTTTAATTGTTTTTCTTCTTGCATTGAAAAAACTTGATTACTAGCATATTTCGATTTTTTCGGTAAGTTCTCTGCTTCAGTTTCTACAATCAAATCACCTTCGACTCTATTAAATTTTTTCAATCGTTTGTGCAGCATAGATTTCTTTAAATTTAACTTCGCTGCTGCGACACGAATTGACATCCCATTATGTACTTCGCCAATTGCTTCAGAAACATTATTTTCATCAATATCCGCTCGTTCAGTCTTGCGCTTATATGTTCGCACCATTCTAAAACCAAAGATACTTTTGTGAGTACAAATACTTTCTGTACGGGGCGCATGTGGACAGTCCACATGCGCCCCGTGTTTATGTGTCCATATGTGACCCATGTCGTAGTTTGAGTTTAAAACAGATTTGTAAAGAAAGCAGTGAATCTTATCGATAAAACAATAATACGGTATCTTAAAATAGTAACAACAGTTAACGCACACACAATAACAACTTATAATATACATTGTACTTACCTTAATAACTGATTTCCAACGTTATTAAATATTTGTTTGCTCTTGCCCAAACCCATTTATGCTCGTAAGTATTTTAATACTACTAACGCCGTTAACTTTGAATTTGAATATGTAAAATAACACAATCAGAGCCACTTGTACTATTTTCTACAAACTTTTTGGCGAAGTTCTAACCGACAAATTGAAAGTGTCCACATGCACCCACTGTCCATATGTGCCCCCCTCTCCCGTATATATCCTGACATTTCTTGTTTTTAAGTTCTATGATTATTTGACGTACTGCTTCCTGTGTTACAGGTATTTTTAATTCTTTCAAGGTGCCCATTGTACACTGCTTCCGGGCTTTCATTAGTGTGTTTTAGTTTTTGTTTCACAGGGAAGGAGAGTTCGAAAGCAGAAACGACTGCCTTGTGGAAGTTAACATAAAGAATTTTGGCATTCACTTTATATACCTAGTGAATATATACTATTTTGTACCATTTCTTTAAATATGACTATAATATGGGTAGAAAATTGTCTAGACATTCTTTTTTCTGTTTTTACTATAGGATCGGTTACTATATTCATTCTCAGTATTTGGCCCATATGATCAGATATATGGAGATTCACGGTTGCGAGGTGTAACAGTCTTTGTTAATGTTCGAAAAAATATTGTCAATACAAGTGCTTGTAGTACTTGTCACTCTTGAATAATGATGGAACAACCTCTGTAGATTCATAGAACTGAATAGGTCAATAATATAGTTACAATTTTTACTACCTTCAGCAAAATTTACATTGAAGTCTCCCGTAATAAAAATATTATCGAGAGCCTCATCTTCTAATATATCAATGAGTTCGCATATTTTTTCCATAAATATGTTGACACTTCCAAGCGGAGGTCTGTAAATAGAAACAATTAGAGCTTTCATTTCTTTTATCCCAACCGCTACGATCTCTATTTCTCTTTCAACAGATAGCTTTAGACATCTGCTCTTTCCAGTCATGTTCAATTGCTCTTCAACACAATTAAGGTTCCACCATGTACAGAATGTTGTCTGGAATAAGCACTGTGTATTTTAAAACGTTTAAATGGCACCTCTCTATTTGCTCATACGTTAAAAAATGCTCTGTTGGACATAAAATATCTAAGTTGTTATTCTTTGTAATAATTTCTAGAGCGTCAAGTTTCTTTGAGATGGACTGTATATTAAGATTTAAAATCGTAAAATTTAATATCTATTGTGTGTGTTTTATTGTGCAATGTTTGTTTGGTAATGCTTTTCTTGCACCTGTATTATAATTTAAGATGATAGTTCTTTTCTCGATTTTATTTCTATTACTTTTTGTTTCTATAGGGTAAAAGTTGGATATATGCCCCACCTAAGGAAAATAATTTATTTCTATTTTACCTTGTCCTATCAATCTACTGTTTTTTGCTAAAAGAAATTTCAATAATGTATGAACCTGAAAATACAATATATATTAAAATATAGTTGTATTTAGGGACCAATAAGTTCGATTTAAATAACATCTACATTTGGCCATATATCCCACATACGTTGTGTTTATGCCCCACCACGTGGTATATATGCCGCACCGTTGTTTTCATAAGGGATATATGGCTGTAGACCTGTAGAGATACCCGGTTGTACATTTTCTAAAATTAAGTACCTACTATGAAGAGATCGCTCATAGCATGTATTTTGCATAAAAAAATTGATCAAAAAATATAAAAAACTTTATTTAAGTAATGTTTAAAATATAACGCTATTATAAGACTTTACATCCTACAACTTCTTCTTTACAGTGTCTAACCTTTTCTTAACTTTTCCACAATTATTGCATCGGGGGTTGTACATTGTGCAAGTTTCATGCAACCACAATTCACAGTCAATGCATTGAATCCAGTCAACTGTCTCTTTCGTAGATAGATAATTTTCCAGGCACTCAATGCAGTCTACATCATCTTGAGAATCTTTTGCATCGTCTCTTTTTTGTGTTTTCCCATTTTTACCCATTAGTTTGTTTTTTTCTTTTTTAGTTTCTTTTACTTTACCTTTTGACTTTTCCTTTTGAACAACTTTTTTTCCTTTGGTATCAGTATTTTTCTTTTTCTTATCCATAAAGTCTTGTGAAGTTAAAATTTCGGCTGACTGTTTCCTTTTATTAAATTTACTTTGAGGAATTGATGGAATCGGCGCAATATCTTCTAAATATTTTGACGGAGTTTCTACGATAGCATCAGATTGAACACTTTGAGATTCCGTGTCTGTAGAATTTTGTTGCTCATCAATAATTTCAACTTGTAAACTTTGAGAATGAGAATTCTCAGTCTCAGTCGCAGTCGCGTCATCACTATTATCCGTGATATTAGGAATCATAATAAAATTGTCTGAGTCATCGAAAAAGTTTTCTGGTAACTCATCAACATTTAGAAATGGTTCCATTTCAACTTCGCTATAGTTGTTACCATTTTGCTCTAAGTCATTCCTTAAAGTAAAATCGATCACAGCATTTGAGTCTTCAGTCGTACGATTTTGGTCCTGTTGTTCCGGGAGAACAAATCTGTTTGCCACATCCGATATTTTGAAAAAATGGTCAGGAACTGCACTCGGATTAAAAGGAAAAATCCCCGTTGCTTGAAATCCATATACACCGTTTCCGACTGTACTGGCCTTATTCCATGCTTCTCCAATCAATTTTCCTGCGCTCATCCTATCTATCTTCCTTTCTTTATGAATAAACATAAAATTTTGAGCAGCTTCTCTAAAATAATCTTTTAATGGCTTAAAAAATGACCTGTCTAGTGGTTGCAAAGCTTGGGTGGTGTGACTAGGCAAGCACAGTAGAATCACATTATTTTGATCTGCAATCTCTAACAATTCTAATGAACAGTGAGAAGTATGACCATCTAAAATTAGAAGAGCCTGGCCAGGACTTTTTCTAGGAAGAAAATGTTCTTTAAACTATTTTAGGAACAGGTCTGTATTAATGTACGACGATTGCTTGTTCATGTAGATGTCCGAGCCAGGTGGCAAATCTTTTAAATGCTCCATCTTCTTACGAGTTCCCTTCAAAATTAGTACTGGAGGCAAAAACGTTCCCTCGGCATTGCAACAAGCTACAATTGTAACGTTCTCTCCTTTTTCCACAGATGTTAAAACATGAACGTCCTTACTTCCTTTAGTCGCAATAACTTTGCCAGGCTTATTGTTCAGTTGGATACCCGACTCATCTATGTTATATATTGATGCAGGTTTATCCATTAAGTTATTTAGTTCAAGTGTGTTTTGCAATAAAGCAAAAAAATTGTTCACTTCGCGACACATTCCTTTGGCACGAGCCAAAGATAAACCTTCTGATTGCCGCACAGATAGTTCTGGATGTCTTTCTAAAAACGAATAGAGCCAGTAAGGGCCTGCTAGAGTTTTGTTTTCTTTCGAATTCTTACTGAGCAGTGCCTTTTGTTTGCCTAGTTTTTTAGCAAATTCGAATGCGAGTTGTCTAGTAGTTCGACGCGATGGAGCAAAACCTGCTTCTTCCAATCGTTTGATGTGGGCGACTAATCTTTTTTCATTTTGAAATCCTAGTGCTGGTGGTTTTCCCAAAGGTTTTTTTGTTCCATCACCACTTTTTATCCTCCTTCTTAAGGTTCGAGACGGGATATTGTAGAAGCGGCTAGCCTGGTTCACCCCCATGGCCCTAGTTGATACCATTATTATGGCTGTGTTGAGGTTTTCTTCTGACCATGTAGCTCTAGGAACAACATTGGTTTTCCTGACGTACTTTCTCGGCATACCTATTGTAGAATGAATGTGTAAAAATGCAAATATGTCTAGGTACCTAATACTTATATCGAACTACTGTGAGAAATTACAGGCCATATATCCCATAATCAAGTGGGGCATATATCCCTTTTTTGTGGGATAAACGCCCCACCTCATAACTTTCATTAGTAACAATCAGTCGTATTGAAATCGCTCAAAATACTTAGGTTAACTATTTTTCTGATCTCAGTTTTCAAAACAACTATTTATCATGCAAGATACGGTAATAGGAGCTTAGCACAGGCCACCAAAAACTAAGAATTACATAGCATAACTTTGCACTTACCGTTCAAAGTTTATTCAACGAACAACGAATTAACAGTAGCCGGCGTGATTGTTTTCGTTAGGTGGGGCGTATATACCACATTATATTATAGCGCCAAAATTCAAATATTCTCAATACATTACTCAATACTTGGGGTGGGGCATCTATCCTACAGGGGCATATATCTAACTTTTACCCTATCTATTGGTTTTACTTGTAAGTTGTTTGCGATAAATAAATAAAAACGCTTGATTTATTAGTTTTTAAAAAGAATTTTAATATTAATAAATCTAAGAAAACATGTGTACATTACTAATATTATAATACGACTGACTTTCTATGTGTTTATTCTTACGAAGAAAACTGTCTATTGCTAAAATGCACTTTCAGCATCCTCGGTACTGATACAGGTCACGGTAGGAATGTTCTCACCTTGGCTTATCTCAGTGCATGTACGGATCATGTTACTCCTCCATCCTTAGAAGGGTTCTTGACGTCCTGTTGGATTCTCGAGAACCTGCTCCGATTTTCTTAGAACTTGTTTACACTTAATTTTCTTTATAAGTAATACAATTGTGATTATTATGATGATTATACAAACTATGAAATAATTTATATAAGAGTTTACTTTAAGGGCTCACATATACCTGAGCACCTAAAAGTAGGGTCACGTTTAAGATTTTTTTTCGTGTATAAAACTGCATTTTTTTTAAAAACCATAATATACATTTTGAAGTATGATATTTATTATAAATTGTGTGAAAATCGGGTTCGAAAATTTCGAACGGTAAAAAAATTACAGTCGTTTTCCTGGGTTGGGATTTTGTCGACAGTGTTCGCGGTACCAGACGTGCCTCTGCCATTTTTATCTGAAAAATATATATATTTAAAGTAGATAGACAGAACTAGTACTTATCGAGCCGGAATTTGCGAATTCAATTTTTTCGGGTCATGGCAGTCATTTAAAAGAATTGTCGGTTTTTCGCCTTAAAATTGTTGAGTAATTATGACAAAAAAAAAAATATGCCAAATATCGAAAAACCTGCTCGATAAGTACTAGATTATTGTGTGAAGCATAACTGTGCAAAACTTGATCCCGATCGGTCCAGTAGTTGCGGAGATATTTCTGGTACCGATTTTGAAAATACTGTTTCGAGCAAAACGCGTTTAAAGTTTTGATTCCACTTTACAATGCAATAACTGGTTTATTTTTAAACTTACATGAAATCATCGATTCCTGGGCCATATGACGGATCTTCCCTAGACGTTGATACTTCCAATAAATCTTTTTTTCGCTGTGTCAACCTCGTTCTTGCTTCTTTTGACGCCCTTGTCGCAGAGCGCTCGGCAAACCGAATGCGTTGTGTATCTACAGATTCAGCCCAACAATGTGCGTTTCTCCCTGTCTTGACGGCCAATATTTGCATTATTTGCAAAATACTTCTCACACCCTCATTGAAGATACATGAACCGATACTTGCAGCAATTTCAACAATTTTAAGACCGCTGTGCACTTCTTTTGGCGCAATTTTCCAGATGACGTGATTTATACTTTCGTTATTGTTCTGTGTGAATCCGCCAACACATCGTTCCAACAAATTATCGTCACTAAGGTCGTTATAAATAGGCTTGATTGCAGTCAGAACAGCTTCAGGAAGTGCTGTATAATCGTGCGTGTAGTCATCCAATTTGTTATTTGCATTTGCCTTTTGCCATGAGCACCAAGAATCTGAGCCCTGAGGACATTTCTCGTGTTTTGATTGTTCGTCCGTAGAGCTGTAATGGTAGAACGTAGCCCATATGGCATCTTTCATTTTTTTTACTGAATCACAGTTTCTGCGGATTGCTAAGCCATAGTATATGGTTAATTTATCAATCATTCTTCCAGTCAGTTTATTCCTACCACCAATGCCTTTATTTTTTTTCACACATTGTCGAAGCCGCGTACCCATCCGCTTCTGTACGTGGCAAATGCACTCTTTCTTATTTATTTGTATCGACTCTCCATATGGTTTTGCGTCGACGATACCTTTATACGTTTTTGAGTCGCCATCTCCGATATAATTGGTATACATTACACCATAACGCTGCATAGATCGTTGAAACATCTCTTTTATCCCGTCTACTTCCATCTTCCCGGCAGATCCCTCATGATTTGTCGAGCACTGATCTTCGTGGCTTGCTTTCCATTCTTCATACTCAGCGGTGTTTTCTTTTGATGTCCAATATTCGCAAGTTTTACAATAGGAACATTTTACAATAATATCCACAACCTTGTTTGTGTACAGTCCAATAAGCGTCGCTACTCCCAATAAAGACGTGAATCCACGTTTCTTCCACGTTCCGTCTCCAGATACTGTGAGTTGCTCATCGTCATCAATGCCATTATTTCTCATGGCTTCGCTCTCTTCACTGATAGCTTTTTTACTCAGCAAATCAAAAACTGCAGAAGAAGCCGTACTAATATTTTTTACTATGATGTCGTACGTCGCTTGTGCCACGGGAGGAGGCAAGTCCATTATGCCGCAAAATTTTTGAGCACCATTCAAACCAATTCCTAACAGTCTTAGAGCAAAGAAGAATCGTCTATTGATTTCGTAGGCACTCGCAATCAACGGAGAAGCCGGAATCAAAACAGGCTCACACGACGAGCATATTATCATAATTTTGAATCCGAGTCCCCGGGTACTTTCGGGTTTGAATTTAACGGCACCACTACACTGTTTACATTTTACGTATTCAGATATAGCACTGAAAACAGTGAAAAAATTGAGTATTCTGTACCCAATAGTTTCCTCTTCAGGAACAAACACTTCGTGTTTATTTTTCAATTTCTTCGCAGCTGTACTCGTACTCATTTCCTCTTTTTCCGCTTGATGCTGATTTGATGGTTGCCTCCTCTTCTTTTTCACATCTTTTCTGAGTTTCCCAGACTGATGATCCTGTCACGAACCCTTTCTTCGTTCCATTTTTGTAATATTTCCGCACTAACAGCGATCAATTTTAATACTGACAGCTGACTCCTCGGCCATTTTGGAGATAAATGTCAGTCATATTACGTACTTATTTTTCGTTATTATTATATATTCTGGGTATTTCTTAAATATACGACTATTGTAAAAAATTATACCTACTTCACGTTCTAAACGGGCTTAATAAAGTCAATTATTCGAAATTCTATCCAACATTTGCTATTAGCATAGTTGTTTACCGACTTAAAATTATCTCCAAAATGGCGGACGAGTCAGCTATCCTTTATGTAGTAGTTGTAAGCCAAACAGATGACAAAGGCCGCGTTTACCTGCGCCCCGGCCGTTATTCGTTGCTTACCCGGTCAATTACAAAACGCTATAACTTCGTCATAACTGCGAATTTCCTTATGAAATTTTCAGGGTACACACTCGAAGGATAGTACTTTCGAATGAGCACCTTTTTGAAAAATCGATTTTTCTGATTTACCCAGGTATATGTGAGCCCTTAACAAACTTTTCTAATTTCGGTATTTTAACCTTTTGTATTTTTTCTTTTATTTTGCTAAAATCTTTAACATTAATTTCATTTAATTCAATCGGATTTACATTGTGATTATTATATACATCTACAATAATTTTTGGTAGATTAAATATTTCTCCTTTAAGCATTTCATTCCTAAATACAAATTTTTCTTCATTTAATTCTATTGAACAATTATAATCTAATTTTATTAATACATTTTCTTTAACTACAGAAACACCTAACTCATTACAATCATAACTTATTTTAATATTATGCGGAGCATACACTAATACATCTCCTGGTCCAATCTGCTGTATTATCGGATCTTCTAGATGTACCTTGATTTTCTCGCATGTGTCTTGATTCTTCATTAAATTCAATATACAATTATCGTCGACAGGCACGGGTTGTCCTTGGCAAATAAAGGTGTCTTCCAATTTTGGACACAGATCGGTGCGTAATATGTATGTACTATCCTCAATTAACAAGTACGGCTTAGGTATGGGAATTATAAAGTTATCATATGGGATAGCATAAATTTGATATAAATTATAGGTAGGTTTAAATAGAATAGGCACAGATATTTTAATTAGGATTTCTTTGTCGTCGATGTGACTATCGATATTGAAATATAGGTAATAATTAAAGGTGTTTTTGAACATTAGTAGTTGTCTGGGGTTGTAGAGGGAATTTAATTGGTACATGATCTCCCTTATTTCACTTACAGATATTATTGATGGATGTTATTTATGCATACTAGAGAATATAATGGCATCCTCAATTTCCATTAGAACTTTAAACATCATATCATTATTTTGCGTTATTAGTGCATTTGCATCTTTTATTAATTCATAGAATTTGATTTGTTCCAAAGTTTCTAATATCTCATCTATTTTGTTGTTAATGGCATGTTGGTTCGCTTTTACTGTGTTTAGTGTGTCCACTAACTTACTTGACAATGATTTTAGAATAGAGAGGCTAAGTTCTTGTTGTTTATGTATATTTTCTTGATTGTTGTAAAGCAACATCGATTCTCCTTTTTTCTTTGTTATCCATAATACCAAATAACCAATTTGCGGCGTTAGCCACAATATTTAATGGCGATCTTCTAGTTCTTATAAATTCAGGAAATATATTCTTGAGTTTACTTTTAGTTTGATTAATACTACGTACCGTTTGTGCAAAAATGACTGATGATATTAAATCATTGCCCGAGGAATAACCTACATTTGAATTTGGCTTTACCTTATTAATAAAAGTTGTCTTTACTAGCTGAATTTGGTCATTTAATGAATTAATGTACGCGAATAAATCGTTGGCGTTTATCTTATAAATAAAATCATGTTTTCCTTGTACTAATCTAACATTTCCTAACCTATAGGGTAAAATATAATTATTAATTTGCTTTACTTGTAGTTGGCAAATTATTGTCTTCTGCGTAAACAGGAATAGGCTCATCCACGGGATCTTCATCCTGTAACAAAGGATCCTCAGTGAATTTTCTTTTCTTTTTTATTACATCTTTTGACAATTTATTTCCTTTTTGCGTTTCAATTGTTTTAGCATTAACTTTTGTTACCTTTTCTTTAGAAAACTTCGGTTTTAATTTGTTTCTAAATTTCTTTCGTGTGTAAATTTCTTGTTCTTCTTCTATATTTTCTATCTCGGTTCTGTTTGCGTTGACTTTATTACAAGCCTTTTCTTTGACATTTTCTAGTGATATATAAATTTGTTTATTGATTGCCTTTATTTGATCGGCTCTATTTTGAATAAATTCTTGTGTTAGTTTTTCCTCATTTAAATCAAATGGTAGATTTGTTTCTGAATGACCGTTAATTACTTCAAAAGGAGTAAATTTGGTACTTGAATGTAGACTATTGTTATAACTTAATACTGCATTTACTAAATGATTTTCGAACGTTGTTTTGCTCTCTATTAACCTACATCTGATTGATTCTGTGAGTGTACTATGGAATCGTTCCACGATTGCATTTGATTTTGAATTACCTACCGAGGTGATATGTAATGTGATTTTATGTAAATTGCAAAATTCTTTCATTATTATATTGTCAAATTCTTTTCCGGAATCTGCAATGATTTTACGAGGCAAGCCGTGGTGACTAGTAAACTTTATGAGATTGTTTACAATGGTGTTTGAATTTTTATCTGAAATTTCGTAAGCTTGTCCATATTTTGAGAAATGATCAATAATCGTTAATATGGTTCTGTTATTCATAAATAAAAGGTCTATGTGAAGTTGTTCAAAAGGTCTTTTAGGCGTATGCGTATGAGATATAGTCTGTTTTTGAGGCGTTCTATCGTATTTCGCTAATTGACATGTTTCGCAGTTATTAATATAGGTACTAACGGTTTTCTCTAGATTAGGCCAGTAGTACTTTCTTTTCAAGACGTCATTAATACCTCGATGTAGAGCTTTACCTTCATGATAATATTTAATTTTTATTTGTTGCTCATCTTTATCTTCAATATCTTCTAGAATTTTATTAGCTATCTCTACTTTTAAGGTCTTGAACGACTCTTGGACAACCGAAATTATTTCTCTTTCAATACTTTTATGTTTAAAATAGATAACACTCTTTTTTTCAGACGTTAAACATTCTTTTAATGCCCTAACAATATTTTCTCTATACGTCGTTAAAGGAAATGTAAGACAAATTCTATTTTTCCCAAATATTTTAAAACTTTTAATCATGTGTGTTTTTACATTATGTGTGGCATCTAATATAATTTGATTTTCTGCAATATTTAGTATTGTTTCCGTATAAGGCATTGAAATTTCGATATTACTATTGCCTGAATGAATAGTATTTGTATCGTTATTAATTTCATCTAGATTTTGATTACTAATTTGTGTAGGCTGATCGTTTCTTTGTATTTTGTTTAATATTTCGTCTAATTCATCTAACATACCTTCTTCAATATTGTCTTGGTTAACTACTAAAGATTCTAATTCATTGTCCATCGTATTTGCGTAATTTTCTATGTTAGACCAATCTTGCACTTCTACTCCCGCTTTGTCTTTATTTACGGATGTTATACAATTAGGTATATACAAATCGTCTTGAGATACATGATTTAATAATAATAATTGACTACATAATTGACCGAATTAGTTTTTAATACTCTCGATTTAGCAGGTATTTTAGCAGAATCGTTCTTTTTAAATTGTAAAGAAATTTTGTAATCATTTCTATATAATGTAACCCTCATTCAAATCTATGTTAAATTGCATAGATCTTAAATCTTCTAAACCTAAAAGTCCATCGTGAAATTTATGAAATTTAAACATAAGCATTTTCAAATAACCGTGTGATTTTAATTCTTTGAAACAAGGTATCATAGCACATTTATTTATTGTAAAAGTATTACTTGCTGTTTCTACTTCTAATTTTTCATTTATATTATCAGGGTAATATCTTTGCACAACCGCGGGATCTATCATTGACACAGTACTTCCTGAATCTATAAGTAATTTTATTGGTTGGTTGCCTAATATAATATACGGTAGCTCGTTTATCGATAGTTTATTGAGTTCTCCGGTAAGACAGTTAATAGAAAATTTTTCTTCTGCTTCTTTTTCTTCTTCGTATACCTTTTCTTCTTGTTGTTTACACTCTTCCTCTTCAGGTGGGTAATCTACGTGATAATTATCTTGGGGTGGTTCTATTGGCACATACCACAAACCATTTGCTTCGTTGAATATCGGTGGAGCTTCTTCATAATTTTGAAAGTCTGTATCTTCTATCTCGTTATGATTTAAGGTTTAGTTATTGCGGTCGATATTCCTGACATAGGGGTTGGTCTTGAAACCGTCGCATTGTTGTATTGTCCTGGTGTCCATACATTCCTTGGTTGACCAAATACTTGTTGACTCGAAGGAAAATATCTTCTTTGATTGTAATTTGGGTTTGGATAGTTGGGAATTGGCCCAGTTGGAAATGTTTTTGTTTGAGTCGTAGGGGGTTTGTTAAAACTGTTATAATTTGGGTATTGTGTTGGAAATTGTTGTGGTGGATAATTTGTTGGAAAATAGGTTTTCATAGGTTTCATAGGCTTTCTATATGTGGTGTTATGTTGCGATGTTGAAGATTTTATTCCCTTTAGTTCTTTCGATCTCGCTATGAAATTAACGACATCTTGCACCAAACCAATTGCTGTTTCCAATGACGTTGGTTTCAAGGGTCTTACATGAACTTGTATTTCTCCTGGTAGATTTAATAAATAAATTTCCAGCGCTGTTTGTGCATAAATTTCCGCACGTTGTGTTTTATGCGTGATGTCCGTCGTTTGTGTTAGTTTTGAATTTAATTTTGATAATAAATCTTGTATCTTATGTCCAAACGAAATCGGATCCTCGTTATAATTCATTCGGGTGTTATTAAATTCTTGAATAAGTTGACCAAAATCGCGTTTGTCCTCAAAATAACTATATAACGCCTTTTTAACCTTTTCCCATGTATCTAGATCGTCTCTTGAACAAATTAGTGTTCTCGCACGATCTCTTAGTTTGCTTAATATCGTCTGAAATATTAATATGGAAAAACGCTCGGATAGGTCGATTTTTATTTTTAGTTGCGGTTTTTTTGATGGTAAATATATGTACAAAAATAAGTTACGACCATCAATTTTTTTTTTCAAATGGAAACATTTTTTATTTAATTTGTTAATTCTGCATCGAATCCTAAGTATGTTTCATGTACCATGTCCTATACCCAAACTCAACAGTTATCGAGAAATTTACAATTTAACATATCAATAACTGCAGTTATTGATATGTTTGTACATCAATTTACCATCAGAAAAATCGCAGCTAAAAATAAAAATCGACCTATCCGAGCGTTTTTCCATAAAACAAAACCAATAATTTTAAATGAATTTATTCCAACCCGCGCGTCCTCACTGTATATCCTTAATGGCCTTTGTGCAATTTCTGTCTACCTCTTAAATATATATCTATATATTATCTTGTTTAAAGACTCTTTGGGAATTTTCGGCAAAAATAAACACTTAGTGGTTTTTCATTAAGTTTAATTTAACGTTTCAACCTCATTTTGGGTCTTCATCAGAAATATGATCACTGTAAAACAATGTTCTTAATTAAAATTACAAAATCTATACGCGACATTAGATGATTTCCTTGTTAACATTTTTAAACACATTAAAATTCATAATCACAAAAAACGTAAAGATATAAACAATATAAAACCATATATGTAGGAGAACTTACTCCAAAATACGCAAAACACTGGTATTGGGCCTCTTTTTATATTAGTGGCACAATTAATACACAATTAAAATTGTTTTGAATGACAAATATCGAAAAATGTGACAACACATTTGACAGTGTGAAATACTGGCATACTGTTTTCACTTAGACTGAAAGCCATAACAACAACTGGGGAAAAAATTATCTTTTTTGTGTATGTATTTTCATATATGAAAGAGTTTCTTTAATATCTTATATATGGGGTTTTGATTTATAATAAATGTCGTTATATTACTGATAAGTTTGCGATTTCGCCTCTGTCATTTATTGCATTTTGATGTTTTTGTATTTCGATCATTTCTAATACATTTCTGGATTTTGTGTTATATTCCTTATGTAATAATTGCATATATATCGTCCCTTTTATCACGTATGGACGTATCTGAATTCAGCAAATTATTCAGGAGAGCCGAAAAACGAAAACAAGTGACATTTAAGTAGTTATAGAGAATTAACTTTTAATGTTTGAAACCTAGTTTTTTAGTACAAGTAGAAGGAAGGCATCTACTTCATAATTATGTAAATGTAAATAATCTAGCTTTTATACTTTTTTTTAAAAACGTCAATATTTTCAGTTACGCCTCTACGTGGAACAATATTTTATTCTATTGTAAGATCCAATTCTGATTGTCGTTATAAATAAATTTCCATTATTTTTCCACAAACTTTCTGTTAGTGTAGCTATTAAAGAAAATACTAAATGCAATTTATTAGAAAACAATGAAACTCATTTGAATTTAAAAGTGTATTTTATTATTACATATATTACAATAACAAGTTTATCAAAACAAAAAAAAATAAATAAAATAAAATAAACATTCCTACAGTAGACAGTAAAATCCAAAAATGTATTCTAAAAATATGATAGTAATAGTAAAACAGTTTAACTGGAGTAATCAAGAACTTTAATTTAATTCATGGGGAAGAGACCTATAAAAGTCCTGAAATTCAGACAGTCGAACAACGGGTGTCTCTCCAGTACACAATGAAATTAAGTCATCATATTTGCGTTTTGTTATTTTTGGGGGCTCTTTATTTAAAGCAGGGATATTCATATCCGATAAGGAACCTTTGAAGCGTTTAAGCATTATTGAATCATAGTCTTTGTCAAAATGGCTATTTTTAAAAAACAAAGTAGTTGGACATTTTTTTCCATAATAACTGGTCATTTTAATCTATGACCCTTTTCGCTTTCTTTAATAGAAAGGATTCTAAGTTGTTGAGAAAAAGATTTGAAATCAAGAAAGTACTTATAGTTAAGCGGTATAACGCGGTACGGTTGTTTCCGACGTGCTAAACGAATTATGGGGTGAAGCTGAGAGGGAACGTACAAATCACCTGCTGTAGAAATTGCAGTTTATATGGCACTGTGTGCTGCGTCACCCTCACTTTGCCCATGGTTGGTTTCAAAATATCGAAGAGATATATCCTCCTAATTCGAAAATTTATTTAAACCATACATTAGCATTGCAAGAATTATACTATTTTTATTTTGTGCATAACAGCCATCAGCAAAGAGCGCAACGCTTTTTATACCTCGTTCGTTATATTCTTCTAACACTTTAAAAACACAAGTTGCAATTTCTGAGGAACCACGTCCACTAATCGCCTCATTCCAAAGAAAACAAAAACATTGCTTGGTGGCAATATCATAAAATGTAAAGTTAAAATTGGCCAATCGACTTTTATAAAAAATTGCACTTTGTTTGGAAATAGGGAGATAGATAACTTGTGCAGGTCAAATACCCCAACCAATATGCTTTTATTTTCTTGACCAGCTTTCTTACATTGTAATTTGATTTCCCTTACCCTGTTTTTTTGTAAAGTATGAGCTTCATACCTCTCTTTTAAATTATTTTTTACATTATCATCACCATTGTGATAAGTGATACACAGAGAGCACTGATCCTTTTTCGGTCTAAAGAAAGACAAATTTTTCTGTATAAACTAAAACTTGCTAGCAGAGAAGTATGTCCTTTAGTATGCAGTTCTGTTACATACATGGCATACATTTTGCTTAAAGTTAAATCTGGATGAACATACATTTTTGATGTCTTCGCACGGCAGTAGTGGGATTCTACTTTTGGAAATCTATTAATGTGCTCCTCTATTGTTTTATGCATTTCGATTTCCTTTTGTTTGACTTGTTCACATCTTTGTCGGCCACCCCTCCTATCCTTTTCTAAAATCCCTGCATCGTTCACTTTAGATAAGGCTGTTCTACACATCTTATCTGTTATTGCTAAAGTGTTGCAAAAAAACTTTTTACACACAACGACTGCCTTGTTACCACTTGTTAACTTGTAAATTTTTGTGTGCTGCCTACGAGACTCATTTTTTGTAGTTCTTTTAGTTCCTCTTACTTCTAAATGTCTTATTAAAAACTCTCTCTGTAGTTGTAAGTCCCCTAAATTATAAAATGAACGAAATATATTCTGACGTTGTACATCATCTATTTCAAAACAATTTTTGCCATATTTTTTGCATATTTCAGAATTACAGCGGTCTTTGACAAATCTTGAGAAAACTGTTTTCTTCGTGTTAGGACTTAAGTACTCTTTACCTAAAAAAGGCTCTAGGTAATCACACGTGTGAGTAAATATTAACTATAAATTAACAGAGTTTTAAGCGCTTTGTTAACTTTAGCTATTTCAAAACCCTTACCTTGATTTCTCAGTTCTTTAGCTAGTTTTTGTTTATTAACTTTCTTGGCCTTAATATTTCCTTCTCTCTCTTCACCATCCATACAAAACGATTCAGGGGTTAGGAGGTCCTGGTCACCATTTTGATAGTTCCATACACGAAATGAACGTGGATTTTTGCTGCCACTGCGGCCATGATTACATTTTACAACGTCTTCATTTAAATGACCAAAACATAGCAACACTTCACAACGGGGGCACGCAGCAAAAACTTCTCCTTTACACCTACCAACTTCGCATGTCACAGAAGGATCGACATCTGAGTCATCTTCAGGGGAAGTTACATCCAGGCCTACATCCCCATAGCTAAATTTAGTATTATTGTCAAATTCAGTATTTTTTAGCTTTATAAAATTTGCCAATGGGACATTATCTTCAAAACTAGTACTTGTATCTTCACCTTGTAATATCATAGTTTGTTCACTAGTATACTCTAAAGATAACTTATAAATTAAATTTTTTATATCTTATAAATTTAATTTAATTTAAATTTTATTTAAAGTAAGAAATAATAAACCTATTTATAAGTAATTTATTTTTAAAAACCTACCTCGATTACAGAGAAACTCATTAGTAATGTTAGTAGACAATCTAAATTTTTTGGCTCCGTACAAGACATAAGTGAGACACCATCCTGTATATTATCGTTTGTATTTTTAACTCCTGATATAACATTCTCTCTCGTTGTAACGTTTTTTAGTTTTGATAGTGGAGTGTCGTCCTCAGAATCAGAAGTTGTAACCTCACATTTCGACTCAATATCCAGTACAGTACCGTAATACCATCGGCGTTTGTATAACATTTTAACAGAACACCCTGCTTTTATTTCCTTACAATTAACTGTCTTAAGTTCACTAGAATCTACCACATTATGTGTACCATTTTTCCAACGCACAAGCACATCCATCTTAATACAAAGAAGATAAACGACAAAACAGTTTTGTCATAAAACGTATAAACTTATAGGTTAGAACGCGTTTGTAATAATATGATAATGTATCACGTCAGGGCGTACATGCTTTTACGCCTGTACGTGAAATAATATTCCTGATATTTATCAAATACGCCTTCAACTTAAATAACAGCTACCAGAAAAGTATTATAGATAAAGTTACGCCATTTCGTGATATGAAAAATGCATCTCGGATTATCCTAAAACCGGCGTAACTCGATTTTTGCCATTTTTGTTACATACGCCCATACGTGATCAGGGGGACGATATATATTGATATGGGGGTATGACATGCGTATCCCCTTTAAAAAGCACTTGCATAAGATACGGTAAGTACTGTTTAGAATTTCTTGTAATTATTTTATAAATTGAAATTTATTTTAAATATTTAATTGCCTCCGGCTAGCTATGTTGGTTGCCTACCTATAAGGTGGGTAACGTATTTTATTAAAATAGCATGAAGCTCTATTTTAAACCATGTGAAAGTTACGTATTAATAAAATTAAAATTGTGTTTTAGTTTATTTGACTGCTCCCTGTATATTAGAACTAATCTTTGAATTATTTAAATATTTGACTAATCGTGGAACGGTTCAATTCTATTTCTAGTGTTGGTATTACTCTCATAACCAACATGCATAGACGCTAACTAAGTCCGCGCGTTTTCACGTTCAAATCTTTATATCAACAGACGAAAACAATCTGATATTTTCACGTCGTCGTGATTTTTAAGTATGAATAGGCTTAATCTCATTAATGGGTCGTTAAAAAGCATTCGGATATTGAACCTGAGGAAAAGTACACGACTTACTTCTATGTTATATCTTCCTCCAAAGTGGTTCCACAGGACGTTCTCGGAGAATCTACCAATATAACAAATGTACGATCGAGCATGTTTTTTTAAAACAGCTGTTCGGTCAAAGTTGAGGATGATGTAACTGGGTCAAATGAAAACAGGTATTTTTTTGATTAGGTATGCTCTTTATTATTGTTGAATTGAGTGTAACTTTATATTTACAGTTTAAAACATCTTTATCAAGAATGTCTTTAGGCATAATCTTTACTTGGAATATCATGAACAAATTACTCTACGCAAGTCATATTAGGCATACACATAACAATATTTAATCTGTCTACTTTACTAATGGTAAACAATTGGATTCAACATTGGATTTCTAAATATGATTATCTGACTCTTCGTCTCTTAAAATAAACTAATGTGACACGTAAGTTTTAAACTTAGATCGTTGTCTAATTTAAAATGCATGAATGGTATTTGAATTATAGGTTAACTATTTAATTATCCGGCTATTATGTACTATTTAAAACGGGCTACGTTAGAAATGAACGTTTAGTCTTGGTAAAAAAACTCGGATTACACTTAAGTCTGACTTGATTATCAGTCATTTACAAGTTTATCTTGGTTCCTTCTAATGAACGTGAAATTATACAATTGTCACTTTACATACTGTTCTTGTTTGTTTAACTTTAAGTTCGCTGGATGGAAAGAATCCAGGCGCTGCTGTCGTTCTTGAAGGG
This sequence comes from Amphimallon solstitiale, assembly GCA_963170755.1. Taxonomy (NCBI): domain Eukaryota; kingdom Metazoa; phylum Arthropoda; class Insecta; order Coleoptera; family Scarabaeidae; genus Amphimallon; species Amphimallon solstitiale. Next base: position 254,394 of record CAUJHA010000079.1, on the reverse strand, counting down.
GGCTCCACAGATGTTCGTAGTTGAAGGAACGTCTTGATCCTCCGGTTTGATTCTCTTGATAGGCAGCCCTGGTTTATCTTCTTGGCTGCACCTTGTTCTGATGTGTTGACTCGTTGTAGATGGCCGGACTCAGGTTCGTATTTTTTCAAATATATTTGAATTGTTGTTTGGTTAACTCCCTGGTAGTTGAAGTTAATATCCTTGTTGATTATTTCTTTCTTTCCAGTACGTTATTTGCATCCTTGGTTTTTCCAATATCGAAAACACAGGATGGACTTCAATGTGTGTAGTCCCACTAGTTCGCACTTTGTATGAAGAATACCGCACGTTGATACACAGATGTGGGGTGTTCGCGAATATTTAGACCAACCTCACTGGTTGCTTTATTAAGAAGGAATCCCTTTTAAATCAAGGTACTGTCCTTTTATACTTTCCCAAGTTTGTATGGTGGTTGTCAAGGCAACCAACAAAATTCAATCAAGTCAACAACCATCCGTTCATTTCAAAAGGCAAACCCTATTGTTTCGCGATTTTATTGCATTCATAAAGTCTTTTGAAATTTATTTCTACTATATTCAATCTTAGAATTCTAGTTTTTGACAATTAAACGCGCATTACAAAAGTTTAATAGTAGCGCGTTTGATTTTCTTAGTACAGTTCTGCTCATAAAAATATTATTTTTTATAATTTTTGATTTGCCTAACAACATACTCAATATGTGTATCTCTAATGCAACGGCGTTTACAATGGTTCCCTTAACATTTAATTACATCGTTTCTCTCTTTCTTTTCCGTTTCTTTTTACCAGACAAAAATTCATTTATAAAAATTAAAATTATTTAAGGGTGACTTTTGACAACCTATATTCAAACATGTGGTGAAATCTTAATAATGCTCATGCCCTGTTTGTACAGTACTTGAATATGTAAAGGGCTTTCGGTTCAATATGTGTGTACCCAAAAGTTTGTTTCTTTACTGAATTAAAGTTATATTTGACCTGATAAAGACATTTATTGCGAACGTCCATTCGTTCCATTTCATGATGCTAACAAAATTTACACTGTTTTAAACTTCCAATTGTTTACAAAAACCTATGATACATCAAGTATTGATATTGAAGTATCCCTATTAATTTGCAAATTTAACAATTTTAGTCGATTTTTATTATAAATCATACTTTTGCAATGGCCATATTTGTCGACCCAAAGTAAACATTTTTATAAGTAAACCAATGAGCAGGATACAAATGTTTTATATCTTTGTTATGTGTGATGCGAGTCTGCGCACATTGTATGCGCATTTGACCTCAATTATACGCCCAATTCAATAATAATTAGTTTAACTACAATGTACGAGGGTTCGTCTAAAAGTGAATCTTTTAAAACATGAACGAAAATCTAAATAATCATATTTTACATATTTGACTGGTCGTGGCTAAGATACAAGACCAGTTCATCTGCCCCTTAACGAAGGTAGATTTTTATTTGTAAAAATTTGCGTTCGTTATAAACGTCTGTAAAATATTTTTTTCCTAGTAACAGTTTGCAACAATTAATGTATCCATTTTATGTAACAAATTTTTTTTTCTTAATGAACTGTTATATCTAGTTGTGATTATAATTAGGGCCTTAGTATCTCAGTTTTAGAATTATGTGTATGTCATATGTTGTAATATAAGCTGTTCTGTGTTTGTTAAATTTTTCAAACTTTTATTTATTGACTTAAACCTGTATAATGTATGTTTAGTGTTAAGATGAAATTTTTATGTTCTGTTTTGTGCATGTAAATATTTTTATACATTTGTTAAATTGTGAACACTAGTTATTCTCTGTTTGGCGTACGTATCTTTTTCTTTACTTTGTGTGTGTGTGTGTATTTTATATTTGCCTTTAGAAAATTGTTTATTTTGTACCATAATTCTTTATTTTCTTGTTCTGCATTCGCCTGCGATGTATCGAGTGTATATCCTTCTTGTAATGAGGGTGGCCTATCTCTAATATACCAATGTGTATGTATACACATAAATTATCTTTATTATTTCACAGATTATTACTGTAATATTTATATTCGACATTTTGTCATTTTGCTCTTTCCTATTTGTGGAATATACATCATTCCAATGTGCACTATATTTTCGTGCTATTGTACATATTTTAGGTTGTACATTACCTTTAATCATATTCATTTTTACCATAATACCATCTCTTTTCATGGGTTTCTTTATGGTTTAAATTTTTCTTACATAAGCATACTTTTGCTAAGTGGTATATTTTTATTTCTAGGCCCATTCTTCTATACATTTAGTCTTTTTAAATCACTCGATAATCACTTCTTGAATTTTTCTTCTTTTATTATTCGGCATGAACATTCTTGTGTACATGTAGTTTTCATATTTGTTTCATAAAGGCGGCTATTTCATATTTTCTGACTTCTGTCATTTCTTGTTTTGTACGCTGTGCTCTAATCGTTTGCATTTACTAACTTTTTCTTTCTAGTGTTGAATTTTCTTTCTTAACAATTTTTTTTCTTGTGTATAAAATTTCTCTTCTGATTTAGGTGTTAAAGAAATTTTACAACTTATATTACCTCATGATGCGCTACTAAATACTTATTTGTAGGAATGGGGAAAACTAATCAAACTAATTCTATTTGTATTAAAATTCTAGGTGAATGTACTTATTCTATAATTCCTATTTTCTACGGTTAATATTCTTATATCCTAATTTCCGGACAAACTTCTTCTTTGTAATTTTATAAAGACTCTGTGTCTTTCATGGGAGTTGTAGGTAATTCTTGTATGTATCTTCAACATTCTAAGAGATTTTTGGGGTTGTGTTCAGATTGGGCTCGTCTGAAGAGTTTCAATGTCTTCGGGTTGGGTTCGTCCGAATAGCTTCCTGTAGCTGGGGTTTTTGGAGTAGTTTAAATGTCTTCGGGTTGGGTTCGTCCGAATTGCTTCCTGTAGTTGGGGTTTTGGTGTTGTGAGGGCTTTTGGATGTTTATGGTAGCTCTGGTTTGGGTAGTGTTGCTAGTCACCAACGATTGTTTGTCCTCTGTAACAACCGCCATGCCCCTCAATTTTGGGCTCCTTATTCTATTTGTTGTGGCTCTGGTTAGGGTGGTATTGCCAAAGTACCATCGGTTACTGGCCCTTCAGTACCGCCATGCCCCTTAATTTTGGGCTCTTTATGTCAGGTGGGCGATACTTATTCGTTTTCGTGACCATCGGCCAAAGAGTCGTGTATCATGGATACGTGATAAGTGCCTTTAATGATTCCTGTTTCTTCGTCGATTAGTTCGTATGTATTTAGTCCCAACTTCCTATGGATAGTAAATGGTCCAGTAAATGGTCGTAGTAATTTAGCAACAATGTTGTTTTTTCTATCTGTTACTCTGAGTGAGCGTATAATGACTTTATCGTTTATCTGGTAAATTTTATATCTCTTTTGTTGTTCTCTCTTTTTCCTTTCCCATTTATCTTTCCTTTCTATTAGTTTCCGTCTCACTAATTCATATTGTTGTCCTAAGTCAGCTATCTCTTCGCTTTTCCATGGCCTCTGCGGAGGTTGCCCAGTAAATATAGTAATGGGACATGATTCGTGTACCGTGCTGGGAGTGTTGTTCATAACCACATCAATTTGTTTAATGTGTTTAGCCCACTTATGGTGGCAGTCGACTAAAAGTATTCGGAGATATTTCAAAACTTCTTTTATGTATCTCTCCGATGGATTAGCCTGGGGATGTCTGATTGATGTGTGATAGGAATTTGTCTGTCGTCTAGAAACTCTTGATATCGTTGATTCGTGAAATAGGTGGCATTGTCCGCCAAGATAGTGTTGGGCGTTCCGTATTCAGTAATATATTCTTGTAATGTCTGTAACACCGTTTCTGTGTTGCATTTCTGAGTCGGAATTAAACGAACATGTTTGGAGAATATGTCACATATGACAAGAATGTTCCTATATCTTTTAGTGCTTGGTATAAGGTTCGATATGAAGTCGATGGCCACTAATTGTAGTCGGTCGGTTGCGATTATGCTCTGGCTAACGTTCTGATTGGTGAAGTTTTTCTCCTTGGCCATTTCGCACGTTCCGCATTGTCGGATTAGGTTTTTAATGATTTTTTCATCGTTTTTACAATAATAAGCTTCACGAAATACCAGCCAACATTTCCTTGCTCCTATGTGGGTGTAGGTTTCATGTATGTTTCGTATGCTTTCAGTTGTGTGCTTTGCGTCGGTGACATATACTTCAATTTTTCCTATTTTCTTGATTATTAGGTCCTCTTGGATTTTCATTCCTTTATATTCCTTTTCTACTTGAAGTTTCTCCTTGAGTTGTTTTAATTCGGGTGTTTCTTGAGCTTCTTTAATACGCTGTAACGAAAATGTTCCTTCTCGAGCTAATAGTACCAGATTGATTTGTACGTTCTGTGTCTTGGTCTCTCCATGCTTACGACTCAGAATGTCTGCAGCGATCATTTCTTTCCCTGGCTTGTATCTGATTTCCATATCATATTGTTGTATGAGTAGTGTCCAACGGTATATACGATTATTGTTTAGTTTGGTGGTCATAATGTTTAACAGGGCCTTGTGATCCGTTTCAAGGACGAACCTCTTCCCTATCAAATAGTATCTGAGCTTAGTTAATGCGAAGATAACGGCTAACATTTCGAGTTCTGATATCCCATACCGGGTCTCGCATGGTCTTAACGTCCGTGAGACAAAGTAAATGGGTATTTCAGTATCGTCTTTTATCTGTACTAATTCTGCGGCGATAGCGTTGTAAGAAGCATCTGTTCTGACAATAAATTCAAGATTAAAATCTGGGTGATACAGTCTGAGATATTCGACAAAGTTGTTTTTTAAATTTTGGAAGCATTCTTCGCATTCAGAGGTCCACTTCCATTTAGCTACTTTCTTCAGTAGCGCTAGTAAAGTATGTGTCTTCTGGCTGTAGTTGGAGACAAATTTTCGGTAATAGTTTAGCAGTCCGAGGAAACCTCTTAGCATTTTTAATTTGTTAGGACGTGGATAGTTTTGAATGTCCTCTAATCGCTGTGGGTCGAGTAGGATATTTTGTTCATTTACGACGTAGCCTAAATAATTTACTTCTTTGCGACAAAATTGACATTTCGCTAAATTCAACTTCATACCATTTACCTGTAATGTATGAATAATAGTTTCTATATGATTCATATGAGATTCGATGTCATCGGAGAAAATTATGATGTCGTCCGGATAATGTAATGCGAATTTCTCATACTTATCTAATATCTTGTGTAGGAATCTAATTAAACCTGCGGGAGAACTGCGGATTCCGAACGGGCAAACTGTGAACTGGTAAGTGACTCCGTTCACGTTGAAACCACAGTATTTCCGTGATGATTCCTCTAAGCGTATTAGCCAAAAAGCGTTCTTCAGATCCAGTTTGGTGTACCATCTTTTATTTCCGCATTTAGTAAGTAGGACGTCGATGTTCTGTGGCATCTCATACTCCGGTTTGATCCTCAGGTTGACAGAGCGCGCGTCAATGCAGATGCGGATCGAGTTGTCTTTCTTCTTAACCAAGACCACTGGGTTAATGAAATAGGTGTTAGACCTTTCGATAATATCCGCCTCTTCCAATTTCAGCAATTCTTCATTTACTCGCTGTTGGAAGTGATACGGTATCGGATAGTTCTTGCAAGGTAGCGGAGTATCATCATCAATTAGTAGTTTGTGCTCATAGTCCTTGGCGAACACTACCTCGTCGTTGATTAAACGCATATTGTTTGAAAGGATGTCTAAAAGATTTTCTGCCATCCAAGGTTCCTTTAAATTTTGTTTATCTAAGATTTCTTGTATGTCTGACTCATTTCTAATTATTTTGCTTTCTATTGTTTCTTCTTTTATCCCGTTGTGCATGTACACTTTATCCAAATTCTCCTTCGGCAGTTCGAACATGGCTTCCTCTAAGTATTCTTGTGCCTTCCCGTTTTCTTCTCTATCTGCTATAATAACGTTTGTAATGTCGCACCCAATCTCCTCCTTATATTGTAGGTATGCGTTGATTTCCCTTAGATCTTCTAAGGTGTTTAGTTCTACTTCATTTTTTCCTATGATCGCATTCTCTTTCTCAAAATTCAAATGCATTCTTAAAGTTCGCATATTGTCTACTCCCAAGATGCAGTCGTAAAATAGGTTATTTAAAATGTAGAATTGCATTACATAGTTATGTCCGTTCATATCTACTTCGATGCATATTCGTTTGTTGATTTGACCCATTTTCCTTCTATTTGCCGACATAATGTTTGTGCATTTAATTTTAATAATGTTTTGTACATAATTCGGTATTTGCTCTACCATGTTTTCTTTGATTAATGAAATTTCCGCCCCGGAGTCTAACAATGCCTTAAACGCTATATTTCCTATATTAAAGGTAATAAATGGTAACGTCTCTATACTGGTGATTATTTTTCCTACATCACCACTATTTAAATGCTTCCCCAAACCTACATCTAGACTTAACTTATTAAAAAACTTACTATTTATAGAGATATCCTGTGAGTCTAATTCAGATCCCTGGAAGAACATGGAGTCTGGTTTGTCTCTGTCATTTGAGATCGCAAATCCATCGTAGTTTTTTTTTTCTGGCTCTGTGCCTGGTATATTATTTCGGGTGTTACTACTATTTTCCATCGGTGTGTCCCATTCTACGTTTGATCTTCTATCCTGGCCGATGGTATTTATTTGTCTGTTATTTGCATTACCATAGTATCGCTGGTTCTGTTCCTGATAGTTGTGTCTAGGCGTATTAGGGTTATACGGTCGCTGGTCCGGCCTCGAAGTATTATTATTCCTCACCTGCATGTTCCCATTTCCGGGAGTCGTTCCGTTATTCCTCCATTGATTAGGATTTCTGTGGAGTGGTGGAACATTCGTTCTTGTTTGGTCGTTTCTCGCATATGTGTTATAAGAACGAAGTTGACTTTGATAGTCGTGGTTGTTGGAAGAATTAAATGTTCTAGCCTATGGTAGGGGCGGGCGTTGTGAATTTCTATTCATATCTGCTGCTAGTCGGCCTGAGTCAAAATTGCGTCGGGCGTCTAGATGTGGATTCTCGTTTTTAGGGTTGTTTCGGTAATCTCTGTTCAAGTTCGTGCTGTCCGAGAAATCGTCTAATCTCCGGAGTATGTCCACCAGACTATCCATGTTAGTCACATTCTGGCATATTATCGCATGTGTGTCAGTGTGTATAAAATGTTTCAGCAGCTGCTGCGAAATGGTTAACTCATCCATATTTGCGATATGCTTACTATAATTGTAGATCTTTAAGGCGTAAGCTTCGCGTGAGATCTTACCAGTTTTAAATATGCCTGTGAGTAAGCGTATGCGGGCTCTGTTTTGCTGCGTTTCGCTCCAAAAGTTTCTTCTAAATAGCTCCGCAAAGTGCTCTAAATCCTCGCAACTATCTTCTACTCTCTCAAACCAATCTGCAGCTCCGTTGGTTAAAGTCGCTCGAATTATGTTGAGCTGTTGTTTGAAATCTGCTACGTCCTCGGTGTATTTCAGAACATTATTCAAATATGCCATTGGATGAGTAGACATACTATCACCGTTGAAGTGAGCCACGTTTTCGATCCGTAATCCCGCGTTGAAGAAGCTTGGTGTAGGCATGAGGTTGTTATTATTGCGGGTGTTCTGAGCTTTTAATATCAACCGGTTTATATCTTCTTTGCTCTTCTCACATTTTTGTAAAACACTTTCCGCATCCTTATTCTGATCCTTGTTTGCTTGCTTGATGCGTGTTATCTCTTTCAGACACTTCTCTTCGGTTGAGTCTATTCGTTTGTTGAGTTTGGTTTCTACCCGAACTTCCATCTCTCCGGTGCCCCTATTTACCTGGTCCATTTCTGTTCTTATTCTTTCCGCCAACTCCCTGTGTTCCTTCGCATTATTCTTCTGTAATTGCGTGAGATCTCCTTCTATTCTGGAGATTTTCCCGTCCACATGTTGTACTGCAGCGTCGATATGTGTTAATAATTCGGTTTCTTTGACCGACAACTGTTCCTTTACATCTGTCCTAATTTGTTTGACCTTCGAGTCCATTTCTGCTAATATTATCTTATTGTTAGCCTCTGTTCGTAATACTAGTCTCTCTTCGAGGTCTTTCTTCAATTCTTCTAAGTTTCTCTTATTTTCTATTTTATCTTCCTCTCTATGTTTTATGTTTTCCGCTTTGTCTTCTTTTCTATTGTTATCCATTCTATTCCCCAGCTTTTCCATATTATTCTTATTTTCTTGTTTAGTGTCATCCATCATCATTCTGATTTGTTCGAGCATAGCCTTTTCCTCTGGCTTCAACCCAATTCCTTGTTCTGTAGTGCTCTTTTCTATTTGTGTGGTATCGCCTGGCTCTTGCGGAGATTCGTCTTCGCTCGCTGATTCCGGTAGAGTTATTGAACCGGTCCGTGATCGCGTATTCATTTTGTAATTTTATGTTTTTATAGATAAAAGCGCAACAAATAATATGTGTGTAATGTCGCTTAGATACGACCCCTGTACAATAATACAGTAAATTATATTTTGACCTGTTTCTAATTTTTATGCCACTGTGAATAAATGATTTTAATTGTACCCAGTGTTTATTTATTCATTCACCATCAACCTGTATATGTACATGTATATTGATAAATTAAATAAAATACACACTTTACTGTTTATATTTTTATTCTACAAGTAATTCAATTATTTATAAGTATTCTCCTCTTCGTAATATTCTTCTGGTTCTCTGAAACAGACTGACACAAAAAAAAACCTGCAGTCAATGTACTCCTCAATAGGTTTTTTAAAATGCCACCACGTTGTTGGCGTCAGATGATATGGGGGTATGACATGCGTATCCCCTTTAAAAAGCACTTGCATAAGATACGGTAAGTACCGTTTAGAATTTCTTGTAATTATTTTATAAATTGAAATTTATTTTAAATATTTAATTGCCTCCGGCTAGCTATGTTGGTTGCCTACCTATAAGGTGGGTAACGTATTTTATTAAAATAGCATGAAGCTCTGTTTTAAACCATGTGAAAGTTACGTATTAATAAAATTAAAATTGTGTTTTAGTTTATTTGACTGCTCCCTGTATATTAGAACTAATCTTTGAATTATTTAAATATTTGACTAATCGTGGAACGGTTCAATTCTATTTCTAGTGTTGGTATTACTCTCATAACCAACATGCATAGACGCTAACTAAGTCCGCGCGTTTTCACGTTCAAGTCTTTATATCAACAGACGAAAACAATCTGATATTTTCACGTCGTCGTGATTTTTAAGTATGAATAGGCTTAATCTCATTAATGGGTCGTTAAAAAGCATTCGGATATTGAACCTGAGGAAAAGTACACGACTTACTTCTATGTTATATCTTCCTCCAAAGTGGTTCCACAGGACGTTCTCGGAGAATCTACTAATATAACAAATGTACGATCGAGCATGTTTTTTTAAAACAGCTGTTCGGTCAAGGTTGAGGATTATGTAACTGGGTCAAATGAAAACAGGTATTTTTTTGATTAGGTATGCTCTTTATTATTGTTGAATTGAGTGTAACTTTATATTTACAGTTTAAAACATCTTTATCAAGAATGTCTTTAGGCATAATCTTTACTTGGAATATCATGAACAAATTACTCTACGCAAGTCATATTAGGCATACACATAACAATATTTAATCTGTCTACTTTACTAATGGTAAACAATTGGATTCAACATTGGATTTCTAAATATGATTATCTGACACTTCGTCTCTTAAAATAAACTAATGTGACACGTAAGTTTTAAGCTTAGATCGTTGTCTAATTTAAAATGCATGAATGGTATTTGAATTATAGGTTAACTATTTAATTATCCGGCTATTATGTACTATTTAAAACGGGCTACGTTAGAAATGAACGTTTAGTCTTGGTAAAAAAACTCGGATTACACTTAAGTCTGACTTGATTATCAGTCATTTACAAGTTTATCTTGGTTCCTTCTAATGAACGTGAAATTATACAATTGTCACTTTACATACTGTTCTTGTTTGTTTAACTTTAAGTTCGCTGGATGGAAAGAATGCAGGCGCTGCTGTCGTTCTTGAAGGAGGCTCCACAGATGTTCGTAGTTGAAGGAACGTCTTGATCCTCCGGTTTGATTCTCTTGATAGGCAGCCCTGATTTATCTTCTTGGCTGCACCTTGTTCTGATGTGTTGACTCGTTGTAGATGGCCGGACTCAGGTTCGTATTTTTTCAAATATATTTGAATTGTTGTTTGGTTAACTCCCTGGTAGTTGAAGTTAATATCCTTGTTGATTATTTCTTTCTTTCCAGTACTTTATTTGCATCCTTGGTTTTTCCAATATCGAAAACACAGGATGGACTTCAATGTGTGTAGTCCCACTAGTTCGCACTTTGTATGAAGAATACCGCATGTTGATACACAGATGTGGGGTGTTCGCGAATATTTAGACCAACCTCACTGGTTGCTTTATTAAGAAGGAATCCCTTTTAAATCAAGGTACTGTCCTTTTATACTTTCCCATGTTTGTATGGTGGTTGTCAAGGCAACCAACAAAATTCAATCAAGTCAACAACCATCCATTCATTTCAAAAGGCAAACCCTATTGTTTCGCGATTTTATTGCATTCATAAAGTCTTTTGAAATTTATTTCTACTATATACAATCTTAGAATTCTAGTTTTTGACAATTAAACGCGCATTACAAAAGTTTAATAGTAGCGCGTTTGATTTTCTTAGTACAGTTCTGCTCATAAAAATATTATTTTTTATAATTTTTGATTTGCCTAACAACATACTCAATATGTGTATCTCTAATGCAACGGCGTTTACAATGGTTCTCTTAACATTTAATTACATCGTTTCTTTCTTTCTTTTCCGTTTCTTTTTACCAGACAAAAATTCATTTATAAAAATTAAAATTATTTAAGGGCGACTTTTGACAACCTATATTCAAACATGTGGTGAAATCTTAATAATGCTCATGCCCTGTTTGTACAGTACTTGAATATGTAAAGGGCTTTCGGTTCAATATGTGTGTACCCAAAAGTTCGTTTCTTTACTGAATTAAAGTTATATTTGACCTGATAAAGACATTTATTGCGAACGTCCATTCGTTCCATTTCATGATGCTAACAAAATTTACACTGTTTTAAACTTCCAATTGTTTACAAAAACCTATGATACATCAAGTACTGATATTGAAGTATCCCTATTAATTTGCAAATTTAACAATTTTAGTCGATTTTTATTATAAATCATACTTTTGCAATGGCCATATTTGTCGACCCAAAGTAAACATTTTTATAAGTAAACCAATGAGCAGGATACAAATGTTTTATATCTTTGTTATGTGTGATGCGAGTCTGCGCACATTGTATGCGCATTTGACCTCAATTATACGCCCAATTCAATAATAATTAGTTTAACTACAATGTACGAGGGTTCGTCTAAAAGCGAATCTTTTAAAACATGAACGAAAATCTAAATAATCATTTTACATATTTGACTGGTCGTGGCTAAGATACAAGACCAGTTCAATATATATATATATATATATATATATATATATATATATATATATATATATATATATATACAGCATGTGTCAATTTTCGTTAGCCATAGGCGATTAATTCATGCAATACGTGACAACATGGCATCCCTACTTTCCTCTCTAATGCCAGCGCGACCGATACAAGCTCAAGTTAGAGTTATGTTTGTAATGGGTTGAGAAATAATATTTACGAGTTGCAAGGATTTATTTTTCTTTTTCCTTTCAGTAAATGCAGAGAATTATTAAGCTGCGTTCACGCTGCATGACACAAACAAAAGCGTAATTCTAATAAAATTAAAAATAAGGTAAATAAAAAAGGATTCTGAAAATAATAATATATTACTAGATCGGGAGATCCGGCGGCCATTTGATGTTTCCCGTTCCAGTAATAAGACGGCTTTTGCAGACTAGATCGCAACGTGTTCGCAACTAAAGATTGAATGTAAAATCTGGTGGGGACATCGGACAAAATCGTTGTATGTCGATTGCTGCCTGGATTGGTGACGGACACGTTGCCACGTATTATTTGTATACGTATAAATCGCATGTAAAAATTGAATCCCTATAGCTAATGAAAATTGACACACGGTATATAGATAATTTTGATGGATTTGGTAGCAATCAGCCACCTCCGCTGATGTGATCTATTATTGAAATGCGGATTTTTTTACTGTTTATAAAACAGAATTTGGGGGGGAAATGCTCCGTTGGGAAAATTTTAACTTGTTTTTGCCTTAAAATGTATTTGTGCCGTCTCATAGATTGGTGTTTTATAGTATTTACCAAATGTTGTCCGCTATAATAAGAAACACAGTTTCCAAATGTAAGTTTTAAAATTTATTTAATTGAAAAATTCTTTTCTCTTTTACTTCAAAATTGTTCATTAGTATTTTTAATTGTATGTAGACATAATGAATGTTTTTTTTCTTTTCTGTTTTATAAATGTTACGATATAATTTTAGAATGAATAATATTAATATTTTGTTGTCAATAGGTCTGATGAAGGACTAAATTAAAGTCCGAAACGTCACAAGGACAAATTTGTGTTTTATTTATAAAACAAGACTCCTAAAACCCAAATTCTGTTTTATAAACAGTAAAAAAATCCACATTTATATATATATATATATATATATATATATAAATCCTACTAACAATATAGCGTCCTTACGGAACTCATGAATGTAGCGTCCGCCTTCGAAAAGTTAATTAGTTCGTTAATATTTTGGATATACTTTGTGTTTTTGATCAAAACAGGTACAGTATTATCACTAAATTAAATATCAGATAAAAAAAAGTTAGTTTCATTTCACTTTATTGACGAAGTAGCGCCCTTTTATTTTCTCGTGCATGAAGCGCCTGTAATATACCATTTAACTTTCACTTCTTCGCTATTGTGACTTCCATCGGGTATATTACATTACATTTGGTAGATATTAGAGAGTCCAGCAATGTTGTCACAATGTGTCTACATGCTTACTTTATAAAAATATATGTACTGCATATCTTAGCAATTGAATACAATGAACACATTTATCTACATTCGGCGACATAGTGGGTTATATTGTTCAGAACAGATCACAGTAGTTTCTGTTTGTTTTTTTTTTTGATTCATACATAGAGAAGAATATTCCCTCGAAAAATTAATGTCTGGAAATTCCAAATAACCATGCGATATTCCTTCAAAATAAAGACTCGCTAAACACAAAATTCTATATTCAGAAAGATTTGAAATATAGATATAATATTCAGTTCTAAATATTTAACATTTTTATATAGGCGTTCTTCGCAATTAATAATTACATATTTAGTCTTTTTATTAATATTTGAAACACACATTTTCTGATTTAAACTAATTTATCTGACGACCAGCTGTATGAATAAATCTTATTATGCCTATGCAATAGTAAAAGAAAAAAATGAGGTGTGGCCACCACATGACTTTTTTATACGTATGAGCGTTTCAAACTACACAATTTTAAGAATTTTTTACACAAAAATTATTCAAAATCCTATTCTAAGTATTTCTATTCTCTTAATAAATCGCTATAGAATACATACTTTGCAAGATGTTCGAAAAAAAAGTGCTACTCCCTAAGAGTAAAAGTGTTACTTCCGGTTCGAATTTTGAAATTTCATTTATACAAAAAATATTGCAAATCTAGCAATAAATACTTTTGTACTCTTGATAAATATATTTAGAATGCATAATTTACGACATATTTGCAAAAAATCCCTACTTAATAAGAGTAACAGTGGTACTTCCGGTCTGAATTTTGATTTTTTTTATACAGAAGGTATTGAAAATTATGTTTTAAATACTTTTATACCCGTAACGTATGTACCTGTCAAAAAGGCATGACTTACGAAATATTCGCAAAAAAGTGATTTTTGATAGGAGTAAAAGACCTACTTCCGGTAGGAATTTCGAAAAATGTATTAAATAAAATTGTTCTCAATTCTAATTTTAAGTGCATATGAATTCTTTATAAATTTGTTTAAATTAGTAGTTGACGAAATATTGGCAAAATTCGATTTTTTCACTGAAGTAAACTACTACTTCAGGTCTGTCGATTTTCCTGAAAATCCAATCAGATCTCAAGAGAGATATTATACCTGTAAATACAAAATTTTGAATTGATACCTATAGCGTGGTCACACACAGAGAGAGAGAGACACACATACACAGATATTTTTTAAAAAACACTTTTTCGGTATCAGGGGACTTCAAAACGTGTACATCTGCAAAAATTTCGATATGATGAATTCCCCTGATACCGAAAAAGTGGTTTCTAAAAAATGTCTGAGTTGCTGTGTGTCTGTCTGTGTATGACCACGGTAGCGGTCAAACCGCTATAGCAATCTATTCCAAATTTTGCATTTAGTAGTATAATCTCCCTCTTGAGAACTGATTAGATTTTCAGCAAAATCGGCAGACCGGAAGTAGTAGTTTACTTCGGTAAAAAAATCGGATTTTGCCAATATTTTGTCAACTACTAAGTTTAGACAAATTTGTAAAGAATTCATATGTACTTAAAATTAAGTTTGAGAAGAATTTTTCGAAATTCATACCGGAAGTAGGTTTTTTACTCTTATCGAAAATCGTTTTTTTGCAAATATTTTGCTAGTCATGCTTTTTAGACAGGTACGTTACGAGTATAAAAGTATTTAGAACTTAATTTTCAATACCTTTTGTATAAAAGAAAAAATCAAAATTCGGACCGGAACTAACACTTTTACTCTTACCGAATAACGATTTTTTGCAAATATGTCGTAAATTATGTATTCTATATATATTTATGAGGAGTACAAAAATATTTAGAGTTGGATTTGGAATATTTTTTGTATAAATGAAATTTCAATATTCGGACCGGAAGTAACACTTTCATACGTATAAGAAAGTCGTGTGGTGGCCACACCTCATTTTTTTACTTTGAAAACTTGATATACGTTTAACAATAATGGGCTATCCAGTCACTGGCCCTGGATCATCTACTTTGTCGTCCATATCTACCTTTGTTCTATGTTTTTGGAATTGAATAGTGTGCTACAATTGTTTGTCGTTTTTTACTTTCCTTTGAGATAGGCAGTTTGGATAAATTGTTTTTATTGCACTAACTCTTAATTTGTTTGTATGAAGTTGAATCTGCAATAATCGTTTATTATAGCTTAAACATTTATCACCTGTAAACGCCATCGTAAAACATATTTAATAACATTACTAAACTATAAGTTTTTCAAATAAAGGACCTATTTAACTATGTAAACTTTTTAATTCGCAAATAATATAATTTGCATTAAACTTATTTCCATACACATAGTCTTTTTAGGTAAGTTATTATTCAGTACAAGGATTCTTTTTGCCATTTGTTAAGCTTGTCCCCGGGAATTTTAAATAATTAAATTTTTTCCTTCTTGGATTTATAACCACTGTTACACATAGGTACAACACATGGCTTTCAAAGTATACTCAGTTAGTTAGTTATAACAGAACACTCTATTATTTAAAAGAAATAATTATAACATAAAAATGGAACAAAACTGCTTTCTAGACACTTGCTAAATTTACATTCAACCAGAGCCTGACGAGATAACCCACCAGATGCTCCGCTACCTCTCACTCACGTTTCACAGATTCGGCTTATTGCATTCAACGAAAATATTATATCACTAATTTTAAATTTTTTCCTGGTTAATTAGACTTTTATGGTCATGTCTGTATATAAGAATTTACTTCATTTTTGCCAACAATATTTTTTAAATGTCTACAAAAATTATTATTATAAAGTATTAAAGTAGAAATTTTCGCTTTTATAACTTTCATTATATATAAACCAGTTTTTCGGTATCAGGTGACTTCAAAACGTGGACATCTGCAAAAATCTCGAGGTCGAACATTTTCGTCATCACAATACCTCTTTATACTACGAAAAAAAAAGTAAAAAAACACCTTGGTTTATGATACATGCATGTTTACGTATATACATATCTACCATAAAGACCAGTGTCCTTTACGAATTATTCTGTTCGCGTTGCCAAATTGTCCGGACGCTCGATCATCGAGAATATAAAAGACATGTGTATATTTCAAAATATACGGCACGCGATGCAGCGCCTCGCGTAGAAATACCCTGAACTAATACTATACGCAAAATGGTTATATTACATGCATATTGTCGACAAAATAGCGTCTTCCGAAATTTTGTTAAACAGTATTATATCACCATGTAAGTCTGTCAACGAAGTTTTACACGGAAAGTGCATAGAGCGTCCATATACGGGCGCTTTATGTAGGCGGACGCTCTATTGAATGGAAATTTACAATGTACGGACGCGCTAATGATAGTAGGATATATATATATATATATATATATATATATATATATATATATATCACAAAAAAAGGAATTAATCGCGGATACATAAAATACAAGAAAAGGAAAATTATCGGGTAAATTCCGCTGTAGAGCAACCGTAGACACGTGTTTCTGACTCATTGGTCGTCGTCAGTACGGTGTAGCCAAGGAATAAGGTGGGATAACCTTGGAGATGTAAGCTACACGGAAGACCATCAGGTGACAGACCGCCATTTGTAGCTTCGGTTAGAAGAGCCTCGGTTTTGAGGATTCACATCCAACCTCGCCACGAGGAAGACAATGCCAACCTGCGTGCCATCCGAGACCCAGGAAAGATAAATCACAAAAAAAGGAATTAATCGCGGATACATAAAATACAAGAAAAGGAAAATTATCGGGTAAATTCCGCTGTAGAGCAACCGTAGACACGTGTTTCTGACTCATTGGTCGTCGTCAGTACGGTGTAGCCAAGGAATAAGGTGGGATAACCTTGGAGATGTAAGCTACACGGAAGACCATCAGGTGACAGACCGCCATTTGTAGCTTCGGTTAGAAGAGCCTCGGTTTTGAGGATTCACATCCAACCTCGCCACGAGGAAGACAATGCCAACCTGCGTGCCATCCGAGACCCAGGAAAGATAAATCACAAAAAAAGGAATTAATCGCGGATACATAAAATACAAGAAAAGGAAAATTATCGGGTAAATTCCGCTGTAGAGCAACCGTAGACACGTGTTTCTGACTCATTGGTCGTCGTCAGTACGGTGTAGCCAAGGAATAAGGTGGGATAACCTTGGAGATGTAAGCTACACGGAAGACCATCAGGTGACAGACCGCCATTTGTAGCTTCGGTTAGAAGAGCCTCGGTTTTGAGGATTCACATCCAACCTCGCCACGAGGAAGACAATGCCAACCTGCGTGCCATCCGAGACCCAGGAAAGATAAATCACAAAAAAAGGAATTAATCGCGGATACATAAAATACAAGAAAAGGAAAATTATCGGGTAAATTCCGCTGTAGAGCAACCGTAGACACGTGTTTCTGACTCATTGGTCGTCGTCAGTACGGTGTAGCCAAGGAATAAGGTGGGATAACCTTGGAGATGTAAGCTACACGGAAGACCATCAGGTGACAGACCGCCATTTGTAACTTCGGTTAGAAGAGCCTCGGTTTTGAGGATTCACATCCAACCTCGCCACGAGGAAGACAATGCCAACCTGCGTGCCATCCGAGACCCAGGAAAGATAAATCACAAAAAAAGGAATTAATCGCGGATACATAAAATACAAGAAAAGGAAAATTATCGGGTAAATTCCGCTGTAGAGCAACCGTAGACACGTGTTTCTGACTCATTGGTCGTCGTCAGTACGGTGTAGCCAAGGAATAAGGTGGGATAACCTTGGAGATGTAAGCTACACGGAAGACCATCAGGTGACAGACCGCCATTTGTAGCTTCGGTTAGAAGAGCCTCGGTTTTGAGGATTCACATCCAACCTCGCCACGAGGAAGACAATGCCAACCTGCGTGCCATCCGAGACCCAGGAAAGATAAATCACAAAAAAAGGAATTAATCGCGGATACATAAAATACAAGAAAAGGAAAATTATCGGGTAAATTCCGCTGTAGAGCAACCGTAGACACGTGTTTCTGACTCATTGGTCGTCGTCAGTACGGTGTAGCCAAGGAATAAGGTGGGATAACCTTGGAGATGTAAGCTACACGGAAGACCATCAGGTGACAGACCGCCATTTGTAGCTTTATGTATCCGCGATTAATTCCTTTTTTTCTGATTTATCTTTCCTGGGTCTCGGATGGCACGCAGGTTGGCATTGTCTTCCTCGTGGCGAGGTTGGATGTGAATCCTCAAAACCGAGGCTCTTCTAACCGAAGCTACAAATGGCGGTCTGTCACCTGATGGTCTTCCGTGTAGCTTACATCTCCAAGGTTATCCCACCTTATTCCTTGGCTACACCGTACTGACGACGACCAATGAGTCAGAAACACGTGTCTACGGTTGCTCTACAGCGGAATTTACCCGATAATTTTCCTTTTCTTGTATTTTATGTATCCGCGATTAATTCCTTTTTTTGTGATTTATCTTTCCTGGGTCTCGGATGGCACGCAGGTTGGCATTGTCTTCCTCGTGGCGAGGTTGGATGTGAATCCTCAAAACCGAGGCTCTTCTAACCGAAGCTACAAATGGCGGTCTGTCACCTGATGGTCTTCCGTGTAGCTTACATCTCCAAGGTTATCCCACCTTATTCCTTGGCTACACCGTACTGACGACGACCAATGAGTCAGAAACACGTGTCTACGGTTGCTCTACAGCGGAATTTACCCGATAATTTTCCTTTTCTTGTATTTTATGTATCCGCGATTAATTCCTTTTTTTGTGATTTATCTTTCCTGGGTCTCGGATGGCACGCAGGTTGGCATTGTCTTCCTCGTGGCGAGGTTGGATGTGAATCCTCAAAACCGAGGCTCTTCTAACCGAAGCTACAAATGGCGGTCTGTCACCTGATGGTCTTCCGTGTAGCTTACATCTCCAAGGTTATCCCACCTTATTCCTTGGCTACACCGTACTGACGACGACCAATGAGTCAGAAACACGTGTCTACGGTTGCTCTACAGCGGAATTTACCCGATAATTTTCCTTTTCTTGTATATATATATATATATATATATATAATAATGGTTGTATTTTCTTCCTGGTTTTTTCGGCTTGGATTGCGGAATTATGTTAGGTTAAAATAAAAAACATTCTTACGTTTCGACCCTATTTATAAGGTCTTCCTCAGAAATTTATGTAGGTCAAAAAATTAATTAAACATTAGTATTTTTGAGGTTCTTGCTGTTTTTTACAACCGAGTAATGAAAAATGTGTTTCCTTAATTGGAAAAGCATGGTAATCAAAGGATAAAAAATTTTTGTTGTTGTTATTTAATGTTTTAACAATTTTCCTTTTAATAATTGAACTTGTTGTAGACGTTTTAACAGTAATTTAGTTTATATACATGTATAATTTTAAACTGTTTAATAAATAATCAATAATACACATGTGTACATGTATTTCTTTATGTATCTAATGTATGCATCTGACTGGACACCTCTCGAGGTTGTAAAAAACAGCAAGAACCTCAAAAATACTAATGTTTAATTAATTTTTTGACCTACATAAATTTCTGAGGAAGACCTTATAAATAGGGTCGAAACGTAAGAATGTTTTTTATTTTAACCTAACATAATTCCGCAATCCAAGCCGAAAAAACCAGGAAGAAAATACAACCATTATTATAAAAACCGGCTAAGAAAGAAGAAGAAGGAATTCTTCAAAGAAAACTATATATATATATATATATATATAAATAAGTTCAATAATAATTTATACATTTTATATTTGTCATTGTTTTCTAATTGACAACCAGTTGTCATATTGTTATTACTTTTAATTCATTTTATGCCACTACTACCAAGAAGATTTTCAATTTTTCAATACATTAGTATAATTGGCAAAGAATTGTAATATATTTTATATACCGGGTCGTCCAAAAGTCTGGATTCACGTGGATTTTGAGTAAACTATTCACTTTTTTGGAAAACTGAATTCTGTATCTTGAATGGGAATAAAATTGCAACTCAATAGTATTTTTTATTTCAAAAAAATTGTTTATAATTTTGAGATAAAGTTAATAACAATGTTTTTTTAAATGGAAACCTACCGTGATTTTTATTTCAGAGAGAGTACTTTCGATAAGAATTGCATTGGCATAGAAATTTTGGCTATAAACCTTACGATTATTGTTTAAATTAATATTAAATTTTCGATCCGAACACTCGTTCGCGCTTGTTCGGAAAATACACGAACGTGTCTTCTCTTACCACGTTTCCAACTGTAGGCATGGGTCCACCCCCTAATAAAGCATTCTATTGAAGGCGTTACGTTTATCTTGAATGAAAGCATTTTTTTTTTATAAAATGGGGATCTACCGCGATTACGATATTTAAACGTTATGAGAAAGTACAACGTAGTTTAATAAAAAATAATTTTATGGTCTTTTTCCGTTTTTAGACACTTGGAAGGTCCAAATCTTATCTCATTCTGTTTTTGGTATTACTAGTGTACGTTTACGGAGCGAATTTGAATTTTTATTTTCTGTTATCTCCATTTTATAAAAAAAAAATGCTTTCATTCAAGATAAACGTAACGCCTTCAATAGAATGCTTTATTAGGGGGTGGACCCATGCCTACAGTTGGAAACGTGGTAAGAGAAGACACGTTCGTGTATTTTCCGAACAAGCGCGAACGAGTGTTCGGATCGAAAATTTAATATTAATTTAAACAATAATCGTAAGGTTTATAGCCAAAATTTCTATGCCAATGCAATTCTTATCGAAAGTACTCTCTCTGAAATAAAAATCACGGTAGGTTTCCATTTAAAAAAACATTGTTATTAACTTTATCTCAAAATTATAAACAATTTTTTTGAAATAAAAAATACTATTGAGTTGCAATTTTATTCCCATTCAAGATACAGAATTCAGTTTTCCAAAAAAGTGAATAGTTTACTCAAAATCCACGTGAATCCAGACTTTTGGACGACCCTGTATATATATATATATATATATATACCGAGGTCGTCATATTTTAATTTCTGATAGGAAAGTAGTAAGTGGAAAAGAGCGCGACGAATTAAACTAAAGATAGACATAAGCGAGGCTGCCACACTGCACATTTGTAAGGCGTGGGGGTCCCCCGCCACTCCGTTGCTCTCCCTCCACTGTTAGCAAGCAGGCATCGCTGCATAGGATAAGATCATCTTTTGCATATGATAGAAGTGCAAACCGAAATTAAAATTTGACGCTTACGGTATATATATATATATATATATATATATATATATAAATATGAAGAGAAATGTCTTGAATTAGCGGCATTTTAAATTAATTGATGACAATTACTTGCATTATTTTAATAATTAATGATTTTAAGGAAAAGAAACACACCACCCCGAGGACTAACACATATGCATGAGTTTCGTTTTTACCACTATAACGTGAACACCCGTCAGCCCGGTCTGTAATGTGTTCATTTTCCTATCCTCCGAAATTTGTATATATAGTTTCGGAAACGATCTATGCAAGCATGAGAGATAATTTCTTATCATTCTCATTTTAATGAAGGAACCATATTAATTACTATGTTTTCCTTCTACGATATTACTGCACATTCAGTGCACTCTGTGTTGGAACACAGAAATCCAAATTTCATTCTGGATAATTACAATTAATATTTTATATGTGATTAATGTATATATTAAACACATATAATCTTGTTTCTTTGCCGTATATATTTAAATATGAAGAGAAATGTCTTGAATTAGCGGCATTTTAAATTAATTGATGACAATTACTTGCATTATTTTAATAATTAATGATTTTAAGGAAAAGAAACACACCACCCCGAGGACTAACACATATGCATCAGTTTCGTTTTTACCACTATAACGTGAACACCCGTCAGCCCGGTCTGTAATGTGTTCATTTTCCTATTTAAATATATACGGCAAAGAAACAAGATTATATGTGTTTAATATACCGTATGTGTCTATTTTCATTAGCTATAGGAATTCAATGTTTACATGCGATTTATACGTATACAAATAATACGTGGCAACGTGGGTCTCCCGGCAACAATCGACATCACCGCGACTTTCTCCGATCTTGCCACTTCTACATTAAATGTTTAGCTGCGAATACGTTCCGCGCACTAGTTCCGAGATCTCGTCCGAGATATAGTCTGCAATAAAATCCGTCATCATCAAATGGCCGGCGCGATCTAGTTGTTTATTATTATTTTCAGAATCCTTTTTTATTTACCTTATTTTTAATTTTATTAGAATTACGCTTTTGTTTGTGTCATGCTTAATAATTCTCTGCATTTACTGAAAGGAAAAAGAAAAATCCTTGCAAGGCGTAAATATTATTTCTAAGCGCAGTACAAACATCCAAGTCAATAGTCCAACAGCTACTGCTAACTTGAGCTTGCATCGGTCGCGCTCGCATTGAAGAGAAAAGTAGGGGGTGCCATGTTGTCACGTATTGCATGAATTAATCGCCTATGGCTAATGAAAATTGACACGTGCTGTATACATTAATCACATATAAAATATTAATTGTAATTATCCAGAATGAAATTTGGATTTCTGTGTTCCAACACAGAGTGCACTGAATGTGCAATAATATCGTAGAAGGAAAACATAGTAATTAATATGGTTCCTTCATTAAAATGAGAATGATAAGAAATTATCTCTCATGCTTGCATAGATCGTGTCCGAAACTATATATACAAATTTCGGAGGATAGGAAAATGAACACATTACAGACCGGGCTGACGGGTGTTCACGTTATAGTGGTAAAAACGAAACTGATGCATATGTGTTAGTCCTCGGGGTGGTGTGTTTCTTTTCCTTAAAATCATTAATTATTAAAATAATGCAAGTAATTGTCATCAATTAATTTAAAATGCCGCTAATTCAAGACATTTCTCTTCATATTTAAATATATACGGCAAAGAAACAAGATTATATGTGTTTAATATACCGTATGTCTGGTTTTAAAGTGTCTATAGAAATCATTGTACATACTCGGACACACACACACACGTGAACGCAATGCGACATGCGTGTGTATATGTGGAGGGATGGCTGAGGGTAGGGATTCTGGTAGGGATCGAGCTACTTACGAAACAGAATATTAGTCTTGGGAGACATGTGATATAGCAGGGAGGTGTACACATGCGTTTTCTTTAAATATTTTGCGTGTTCTTTCTTGAATATTACTAAGATTAATCAATGATTTATACAACATTTCAACCGAAACATCATTCTTCCAAAATTGTAACTAAAAGAAGCTTCAAATGAAATAAATAGTATTACTTTAAATAAAGAAAATAAAAATTAATTCTAAACAAAATAAAAATTAATTCTAAATAAAATAAAAATAAATTATAATAAAATTTTTACAGCAGATGTTCGAACGTTTGTCCTTCCCGTGCCAGGCAGTAGCCTAAGCGGTCGTAAAAACCCCTTCGAACATTCCTAAGCATTTCAGGGCGAATACTTTCTATGGTATCAGAAATTTTGTTTCTTAAACCTTCTAAGTCATTCGCCCTGTTCTCTTCAAAAGTAAAAATTTTTGATTTAATGTATCCCCACAGAAAGAAATCTAGCGGCGTTAAATCAGGAGAGCGAGGGGGCCAAGATGGTTCAGTGCCCCGTCCACAAATTAGTCTTCCCGGGAAAACACCGTTAAGGTACTCCCGAACGGGACCATAATTGTGGGCAGGACAACCATCCTGTTGGAACCAAATATTTTCCATTAGAATATTTGGTAATGCCCGTACTGCAGGTATAATTTGATTTTGTAAAAGGCCGAGGTACTTTTCGCCATTTAGCGCACCGTCTATAAAGAATGGTCCAATGATATAATCTCCTAAAATACCAGCCCATACATTCAGTTTTTGCGGGTATTGCGTATGAGCTCTGTAAGTAGCATGAGGATTTTGCCTAGCCCAACAACGGGCAACAGATGGATTATGTCGACCATGTAATGGAAATGTAGATTCATCAGTGAATAGAATATTACTAATGAATTGTTCATTGTTATTAGCCATTTCCAATACACGTTCACATAACGTCATCCGTCGCAAATAATCCTCAGGGTACAGAGTATTTGACTTCTGCAACTTAAAACTTTTGTACCCATATTTTTTAAGAGTTTTTTGAACCATGTCTTTACTGACATTTAATATAGCAGCAATTTGCCTGCAGCTTAATGATGAATTTTCCTCGACACTTGCACAAATTAAAATTGCCTGCCCTACTCGCTCATCATTCGCATTCCGTCGTATTCTTGTGTGATTTGAATTGATACAACCATGTGTTCGAAAGTGTTGTACGATCTTGCGTACACTTGTTACAGAAGGCGCAGGACGGTTTTCATATGCTGCTGTAAATAAATTTATTACTTCAGCAGCAGAGTTATTTGCTGCATACCAGAAAACAATTTGAACTTTTTCTTGCAAAGTATAACGCGCCATTATTTGCTGGTCTTTTAGTAACCTACTTCGGAGACGGTTTCAGTTGTACTAACGCGAGGAATGAACGTTTAAGCATACTTCCTCTACAATGCAGCTCCCCACCACACATACGCATGTCGCTCTGTATGCACATGTGTGTGTGCGAGTAGGTGAATAGAAACTTTAAAACCAGACAAACGGTATACATTAATCACATATAAAATATTAATTGTAATTATCCAGAATGAAATTTGGATTTCTGTGTTCCAACACAGAGTGCACTGAATGTGCAGTAATATCGTAGAAGGAAAACATAGTAATTAATATGGTTCCTTCATTAAAATGAGAATGATAAGAAATTATCTCTCATGCTTGCATAGATCGTTTCCGAAACTATATATACAAATTTCGGAGGATAGGAAAATGAACACATTACAGATGGCTGACGGGTGTTCACGTTATAGTGGTAAAAACGAAACTGATGCATATACTGTATGACATGGAAACTGCAACACCAAGAAGGGGTGCGGATTTTTTGACCAAACTTGGTAGAAACGTATAACTAGTCAAAGGCAATAATTGATTAAAATTTCAAAGAAAAAAAACAAAAGACTAACACAATTTAACATAATTTTTATTAATAATGTGTTGAACCGCCCCTATTAGTGTCACACTCCCTCACTCTTCGTGGCATTGATTCGACTAGGTGGTCGATTTCCTCTTGGGGTATGGTGTCCCAAGCAACCTGTAATTCATGCCGGAGAGCTATTAGTGTCTGCGGGGGATTGGCTAAATTCATAAGTTTTCGTCCCATAATGTCCCACACATGTTCTATTGGCGAGAGGTCGGGGGATTTAGGTGGCCATGGCAAGATATTGACATGAGCCTCTTCCAAGCGATTTATAGAAATTCTCGCTACGTGGGGAGGGGCATTATCCTGCTGGAAAAGTGGGTCTTCGAGCGTTTGAAGATATGGTAGAATATGGGGTTCTACCACCTCATCAATGTAACGCTGGGCGTTCATGGTGGTTTGGATGAACACCAATTGAGACCTACTCCCATATGCTATAGCACCCCATACCATAACACCCACTGCTCGATGCACATGCCTTTCAACGGAAAACTGAATATCACGACGTTCCCCACGTCTTCGTCTGACCCTCATACGGCCATCATGCATCCCTAGACAAAATCGAGATTCATCACTGAATACCACCCTGTGCCACTCCACGTTCCAGTGCAGTCGCAATCTACACCACTCCAAACGTTGCTGTCGGTGTTGAGCCGTAAGTGGTAACACAAGATGTGGACGATAAGATTGTAAGCCGAAACCCCTAATTCGACGATAAACGGTTCGAAGGGTTACAGGACGACCAATATTACCTAACCACACGTCAGCAATTGATCTGGTACTGGAAAACCTGTCTCTTAGTGCCATTAAGCGAAGGCGGCGGTCCTGTATCTCATTAGTTCTTCTTCGGCCTCAGGTTCCTCTTTGGCGTCTTTCCTGACCTTCACTAGTCCATGATTGATAACAGCGCATAATGGTGGATTGGTTCCGGTTAAGGCGATTTGCAATTTCCCTGTATGAAAAACCACCTTCTCGCAAACCAACAATTCGACCTCTGTCGAATTCGCTTAATTGGCGATAATTTCCACGTTGCCGCACTCTAGGCATAATAAAACTCTTTAAACACGTTAAACAAAGGTATAATAAGACAAAACCGTTGAAATTAATTTCAAACAAACAATTAATACACCACACATTAATGTCAGCGAAAACTGAATGAAGTGTCAGATGTGTCATGACCACTTGATCTATCGCAACAAAATTTTAATCAATTATTGCTTTTGACTAGTTATACGTTTCTACCAAGTTTGGTCAAAAAATTCGCACCCATTCTTGGTGTTGCACTTTCCATGTCATGCAGCATATGTGTTAGTCCTCGGGGTGGTGTGTTTCTTTTCCTTAAAATCATTAATTATTAAAATAATGCAAGTAATTGTCATCAATTAATTTAAAATGCCGCTAATTCAAGACATTTCTCTTCATATTTAAATATATACGGCAAAGAAACAAGATTATATGTGTTTAATATATACATTAATCACATATAAAATATTAATTATATATATATATATATATATATATAACTAGTTCTTCCAGTTTTCTTTCGTATAATGATTCTTTGACTGATTCATTTAACATTACTTCGCTTTCATCAGCTTCTTGACTTGACAACTGGGGTGGAAAACACTCGTGACAGGTTACACAAATTTCAACGTCTTTTGCACACTTCTTTCACACTGTTACTGTAGAGGTATCGTTCCTCGATGGCGCCATGTTGAACTACGTGGAATTAAGTACCGACTCATAAACAGTACACTTTAAAAAGTTGTCAAATTAAAAAAATTGTATTTGTTTCACCAATATAAATAACACAAAAACAATTAAGAAATGAAATAGTATTTGTTTCAAGACGAAGCAGCAACACTCGCATAGCAGAAACCCACACAATCCATGTGCTCGGCATCGGGATGGTTGGTATGGGCCGTTGGGACTGGGACATCGTCTTGAGCTGGCACGTCCGTAGCCAAAGTGAGTCCGCTTGCTGGGGACTGCAACGTTGTCTCGTTATTCATGGTGGTTTCCACATAATCCTTTTTTTGGTAATTGATAATATTTTCAGCGGTTTGTTAGCTGTGTGTCGAGGCAGATCGACGTGAAAGGTAGACAGGTCGAACATATTCGTATCCGGTAGGTGCTTATTGGGTGATATTGTGAATTTTTTGATTTCAACATTACAATTTTCTAATGTAGTTACAGATGGTCCAGGTACGATGAGGAGTCCATCTTGAGGGCATGTCGATCGAATTGTGATTAGACTCTTCAGGTTTATTCGAATTTTGCCCGAGCTTATTCATTGATTTATTGTTTTAGTTAATGTGACTGCTATCATTGGACATGTATTATTTTTATTTGTGATTATATTTTTACAATAATTGATTAGGTAGGGTTTCTAATAGTTGAGCATGTCCTCCAATGTAATTCGAGATGTGTTCGTTTTGTGTTAATTCTTTTTCTTCTTCTTCTTCGTGGCACTACATATTTTCTACCTCCAGACATCTCGCTGCATTGCAATTGCGCACATTCAGTAGTTGTTTAACGTCCTTCTCAATGTTCTCCACCCATCTCTGTCTTATTTCCTGTTGTGTAATTCTGGCCAATCCTTCTTCTTGGTTTCGCTGGTGGTAATTTGGTCTTTTGTTTCATTGACCTTCAGCCCGATCTTACTGGCTTGTGTTTCTAATTTGTTAAACACTTCATTGATTTCTCGTTCTGTTCTGGCCACTAGATTAATATCATCTGCATAGGAGATTATCTGATGTGATTTGCGCATTATTGTGCTGGCAAGGTTCTCACTAGCATTTTTTATTGCATTCTCCAGTACAATGTTGAACAGGATCGGTGCAAGTCCATCTCCCTGCCTCACACCTTTGGTGGTTGAAAACTTTCCGTCATTTGGTGTTGTATTCTCACTACGGCCTTCGAGTCTGTCATTGATGTTTTGGTTAATCTTAGCAATTTGCTTGGTATGCCAAAAGCTTCAAGTCATTGAATAACTCAGAGATTGGTACATTATATTCCCATGCTTTTTCCAGTATTTGCCGAGTGGTGAAGATCTGGTCAATGGTTGATCGCCCCTCCCTGAAACCTGCCTGATGTTCCCCTATGATTTCCTCTCCATACTCTGTTATTCTTTGACGCAGTATACTTATGAATATTTTATTGTTATACATAGTAGCGATATTTCTCTGTAGTTCTTACAATTGTGTTTGTCCCCTTTTTTGTAAATGGGGCGTATGATCGCCGTGCTCCATTCTCCTGGCATTTTTGTTAATTCAGAAGGTTTTTTTAATAGTCTAATCGTTTCTTAGCTATTTGGAAGGGAGTGTACTCTGGAAAGAATCCTATTATTGTATGATAGGAGTGCATAGTTTATTAAATCAGTTATATTTTGTTGCGACTCTTCTTCTCATAAGGATCTTATACTTCCGATAATTGTCGAATGAAAATGTTCAATAGGGCTGTTGCTATTTTGGATTGTAAATAGTGGTGTAATGTAACTCGATTTTATACAGATTGCATAAATCTTGTAATACGGTTTTTATAAATTCACTTTCTTTGTCGGACGTTAGTTTCATTGGTTCACCGAAATATGAAAAATATGAATTACACGATTTGCGCTTTCTAATGCACTTAATGACGTGATTTTTATTCTAGTGTTTCACAATGTGGATTTTATTTATTGAAAACAGTATCTTCTAAATGACGCTCATTTCTCTCAAGGAGTGTAGCCGGATTCTTACATTCGCAATTACGCGACACTAAACCGTTGGTGCAATTTAGCAGAAACTAGTCGATCATTAGGCAATCCACCACAGAATTGATTGTCTGCCGTCACTTTCGTTGAAACCCTGCACGATTTGTATTTTGTATGGGTGGAATTTAATTTCTATCTCAAAATAACTCACACTGTTGGTTTTTTTTATTCCAGTTGAGTTCGCTATCATTGATTTAAGCGGATTTCGCAGAATGGCCTGCAACAAAAGTTGAAGCTGAGGGGTTGTTAAATGAGTTCAACTCACTGAAAACTGCTATTAGGGTAGCATTTTGGAGCGGAATATTAGAAATCATAGATACAACCAATATATCATTTGAAAAAGTTGATACTTCAATTGAAAGCATTATTCGTCCTTGCGATAAAATGGCGCCTATTGCAAAATTAAAAGCTTCTATTGTTATATTAAATGTTTTCGAGAAATCTGGATATTGTAATTTAGGGTCGTCAATTAATATGTGCTTGCATGTTTCAACACATTTGATGAACTCGAGTGTGTGTTTAATATGTTTTTTAACATTGTGTTACAAGTTTCGTTAGATGTGAGAAGTTTTTTTTATGAATTTTCTATAATAAAACCGACAAGATCTAAAAATGATTTTATTTCTTTCGGTGTCTTCGGTATTGGCATTTTTTTATTGCTTCGATTTTTATCGGGTTTGGATTGATACTTTCTGGTGTGACATGTCCTAGGAATTCGACTGACTTTCACAAGAATTCGGATTTGTCTAGGACTTTTAGACGTGCTTCTTGTAGTTTGCTGAAAACCTTACGTAGGATACAGACATCTTCTGAGCTGGTGGAAAAAATGATAATGTAGTCTATGTACACTAGGCAGATCTTATTTAGCAAAGCTTAAAGTACGTCGTCCATTACTGTTTGAAATGTCGCAGGCGTGTTTCTAAGCCCAAATGGCATTTTTACAAACTCGTTGTGGCAATTTTCAACATGAAAATCTGTTTATCCCTAGATTCCGGATGAAGTTCGATTTGATGAAATACAAACCCAATAATTTCTTCTAACAATAGTGCCAATGTTACATCGACAGATTTACATAATTGTATTTATAAATGGTTATTATATCTATACTATAATTGATAATTTCATAAAAGCATACCGACTTTTGAAATCTACAAACATAAGACCTTCGTGTAATTAACAATCTTACACATAAATTGGAATTTTCAATAAAAATGTCTTTCGCAAGCCTAAAATACTTCTGTAATCACGTTATGAATTCTGTGTTGGGATTTCTGAAATATGTTTTCATTCAGAATTTTAACATACACGAGCACTGAATCACAAATATGTGTGAGGTGAATAATTAGTGGTTATATTTTGGAACATCGGAAAAGTTGTTAATAAATAAGAAAATGTCTGTTTCTCTTGAACGTAGCAAAAGCAAACCCAAGAATTTCAACAATAGGGCCAGTGTTGCGTTGACAGATTTACAAAATTGTATTCATAAATGGTTATTATATCTATACTATAATTGATAATTTCATAAAAACATACCGACTTTTGAAATCTACAAACATAAAACCTTCGTGTAATTAACAATCTTGCACATAAATTGGAATTTTCATTAAAAATGTCTTTCGCAAGCCTAAAACACTTCTGTAATCACGTTACGAATTCTGTGTTGGGATTTCTGAAATATGTTTTCTTTCCGAATTTTAATATACACGAGCACTGAATTACAAATATGTGTGAGGTGAATAATTAGTGGTTATATTTTGGCACATCGGAAAAATTGTTAATAAATAACAAAATGTCTGTTTCTCTTGAACGTAGCTAAAGCAGACCCAAGAATTTCTTATAACAATAGGGCCAGTGTTGCGTTGACAGATTTACAAAATTGTATTTATAAATGGTTATTATATCTGTACTATAATTGATAATTTCATAAAAGCATACCGACTTTTGAAATCTACAAACATAAAACCTTCGTGTAATTAACAATCTTACACATAAATTGGAATTTTCAATAAAAATGTCTTTCGCAAGCCTAACATACTTCTGTAATCACGTTATGAATTCTGTGTTGGGATTTCTGAAATATGTTTTCTTTCAGAATTTTAATATACACGAGCACTGAATTACAAATATGTGTGAGGTGAATAATTAGTGGTTATATTTTGGCACATCGGAAAAATTGTTAATAAATAAGAAAATATCTATTTCTCTTGAACGTAGTGCTACCAATACAAACGACGCCCAATACAAACGGCGCGTTTGCAGGTGTTCGAAGTTTGTGTTAAAATTACTATCATGGTTTTTTCTAGTTCTATCATTTTTAACTGACACATAAAAAAGTAAACAGACACAGTTTGGTTTAGTGATGTCAATTTTGACTGACACATAAAAAATAGACATCTTTTTTTTTTGTCAATTTAAAAGAAATACATACGTTAATTTCCTGATCGGTATAATTTATTTCGAAGATCTGTTTGATTGAAATGTGGGTTATAAAGAGTGTTTAGATGGACAAGTGTGACACATGTCCAGAGTGAGCCATCGCTTTGAGATATTGTGAGCCGTCGATTACGGTAGGTGTGGATTTTGTATTTCTTTCTTGTTGCGTGATTTTTGAAAATCTTCCCGTAATCGTCGGGGTATCAGTAGCAAATGCAAACCCAAGAATTTCTTCTAACAATACTGCCGTGTTAACTCAAAAGGGCGTATCTACAAATTTTTGTTTTTCGGTTTATGACTTTTAAATACAATATACCATTTCCCATCCTTTTGGTAAGAAAAAAAGACGAATATGCAAAATGTATAACTTTAAACTGAGTGAAACGTTTGGGCGTATCTGCAAATAGCACCGGTTTGTTAAATTAAAAAGTCGTATCTCACAGTGTTAGTGAAAAAAGAATTATCTGCAGGAATTCTCTGTAGATACGATTTTTTATTCTAACATCACACGTAGATTCGCCCGTTTGGTCTAATATTATATGCATAAGCGCCCACTCGACTATTTTGTTGTTTTAAACTGTTCCAGCTTCGGTGGTGTCATATTTGCTTGCGATTTAATTGTTAGTTGTTAACAATAAGTGTTTCCAGTGCGAAGTTGTAATTAGTAACTACGCAAAGTATATGAAGTTATAAGTAGCATTGGTATTATAGGTATCACAAGTTGGCGTTTCTATTTAAAATCCTGCAACTTTGCGGACATAACATAACCTTAAAATATGAATAGGGGAAAACGGATTTTAACACTTGCTCTAATTCAACAACTTGCCGGTGCAATTACAAATTTTAAACAAGCTCCAACAAAACAAAAAGTACGTCGTATTTCCTACAGTGATTCCGATTATATTCCTATCAAATCATCCGGCGTTAGCAGTTGTAGTTCTTATTCGAACTGTGAAAACTCAGAAAGTAGGGGAGAGTGGGGTAAGATGGGCTATTTAAGGTGAAGCAATCATTAAAATCCAAAATTTGCATTATTAAAATGCTAAAAAATTTAATTGACAATACTACTTTAAGGTAACAATAATTAGGAAGAAATATTTTAGTCCATAAAATAAAAAATAAAATAAAAATAAAAAAATGTCAAATGGTCATCTTGCCCCATAGACGGGGTAAGACGGGCTATACCCATGGGGTAAGATGAACCACAAAGAAATACCGATAGTAAAGTATCTATTTGTCAGGTATGCATAAAGCGCAGACGTGAGTCGCTTCAGGGTCATCGTCATCAAAACCGGCGCAGCTACAATGAGCCCATTTTCCACACATCAAACACATTATCCATCCCTCAATTGATTCAAAGTAACCACCGTTGCAATATAAACATGGGGTGTTATCCATTTCATCCTCGCTCTCTGACGATGAAAAAACAACCCTCTTGGTAGATTTCAGTTTTTTAGTTTTGACTTTTATCAACTGCTTTCTTTGTTTTCGCTTTACTTGTTTTTCATCTTTCTTTCTTTGTCTTTCAATTTTTCTGTTCTCTTTGCCTTGAGCAAGTTCTTTTTTCTGTCTTATAGCATCCGCAAGTTCTCGCTTGTACGGCGATGAAGTAATTA
Source organism: Amphimallon solstitiale (assembly GCA_963170755.1). Taxonomy (NCBI): domain Eukaryota; kingdom Metazoa; phylum Arthropoda; class Insecta; order Coleoptera; family Scarabaeidae; genus Amphimallon; species Amphimallon solstitiale. The sequence goes on along the minus strand of CAUJHA010000079.1, from coordinate 221,437 downwards.
TTGTTTTCTTGCCTCGTGCTCGAGATACTCGTTTTTTCTGTGAAGTTATTGGCACTGGAAGAACTTGCGTTGGACTGGCTAATGCGAATACTGTCTCCGGAACTGGTTGTGATGGCTGTTTCGGCCAGAAAGAACAGCCTGGTTGAGGATCATCTGCTGGGTCTATTTGCATTTTGTTCTTATCCTTATTGCTGTCTTGATCGGGGCCTGGAGTTTCATTTAATACATTTATATTGTTTGGGATAGGCTGTAATGCTTTCAACTTCTCACTGTTTTGTTGGTTGGATTGAACGGTCTCATTTGTATTGGGCTGAGCTGCTACGGACAAGTTCTCAATGGCTGGTATATCTGTAGCCATAGAAGCTATGAAATCAGATTCTGTAAATACCTGTGGGTCGTATGGCCAGATTCCACATTTTTTAAACCCATTGATAGCTGTCAACATTGTAGCTGATTGAATGAACGCTTTACCAAACAATTTTGACACCTGGCGAGTGCTAACTACAAGACCTGGGTTACTACGAAGCCATGATGTTACTGCTTGATCGTAATACGTGCTTAGAGGTTTCATAAAAGCGACGTCAAGGGGCTGAAGTCGATGCGTTGTATGTGGTGGGAATGATAAAATCTCAATGCCATTCGCTCTAGCTTCGTCGATAACATCAACGCTTTTAGTATGTGTAGCATGACCATCTACTAGCAATAACACACGATTTTCTTTTGTGGCCCCGGTATACGTAATAAACTTTTTCAACCACCCAAAAAAAAGTTCTGTTGTAATCCATCCCGAGTCACTACATACACCCCAAGCTCCTTCAGGTGCATTAACCATCAACTCCGGCTTCATTCGCTTTCTCGGGAATATCATCATGGGAGGTAAATAATGACCAGTGGCACTAAAGCATACCTCTACGGTTATAGTTGCTCCCCTCTCAGCAGACGTTAGTGCACCGACTTGTTTGCGACCTTTTAAAGCTCATTGCTCATCCAGATAAGAGGGGGAGTAAAAACTCTAATCGAAAAGTTAACCGAGACGTATTGATTAACCACATACAATCTTTCAATCCAACAATAGCACATTACCGTAGGGAACACGCTCCTCGAAGACTTTATCTTCCAAGTGACCTTTCAATTACGTCCATGTACGAGGCTTTTAAAAAGAAAAATCCTATCTACGAAATTTCTTATGATTTATATAGAAGTGTTCTTAACAGTTTAAATATATCTTTTGCGAAACTAAGCAATGAAGAATGTTGGCAATGCGAAAAGTTTGCATTACATGGTAAGAATACTGGACACAACAAAGACTCTCTGGATGTTAACTGTGACGAATGTACAACATTTAATATTCATTGGAAAAAGTACACTGAGGCACGTATGCTGTATCAGAATGATGGGAACAATCAAGATCCTGATAAATTAGTTGTTTCAGCTGACCTAGAAAAGGTATTTATATATACATACATAAGAGGTTTTAGGATTTACACTAATAAAAATTTTATCTGTGTTTTAGGTAATTATGCTTCCCAGATGCGATATTTTCAAGGAAGTCATATTTACGCTACGCATAATAGCATACAACGAAAGCTTTGTCGTTACGGGAAAAAGCAAAGTTCCCACTGCACTCATTTGGCACGAGGGTATATCCGGGAGGTCCAAACAAGATATCGCAAGTACTTTTTATGCATATTTTTTGTCAGTTCGTGACACCAAACACTTGATACTCTGGTTAGACAATTGCTCCTCCCAGAACAAGAACTGGAATTTATATAGTTTCTTCATTTATATTATGAATTCAAGTATTTTAAACCAGGACACAGCTTCATGGCTGCTGACTGGTTCCATCACCAAGTAGAGCGTTCTCTTAAAGTTCAGGGTAGGGTAAGTCCGGAAGAGATGCCCCCCCAAAAGTAGAAAATTCATCTTGGTCCAGTATTTAGTGTTTTACTTTAGTAAAAATGAAGAATGCATTCCAAATCTATTAAGTAATAATCCGTTGTGCTAAAAATTTGATTATCTTTCGCTGGAACTCAATAAAAAAATAATAAACAAAAAAATGGTTTTGGCCATCTCTCCCGACAGTGCGGGAGAGATGCCTTTAGCATGTGGGAGTGACGCCCCGGTCTAAACTATTAGCTAAGTCAACAGAAAAAGAAAATTGTAGTCTCATTTATAACAAACAATATATTTAACGTATAAAATATCAACATATTGCAACAAAATAAAGATTATTTCAACTTATTTAACCCTTTGCCTTCCAAAGGTACTCGTAAGTACCGGAAAATTAGTAATTCTTAAAATGCCACCCCTATAAGTAGTTTTAATTTGTATTATTTCGTGACTTATTTTTGTTTATTTAGGTAAATTTTAATAATCCAATTGAAAAAAAAAATAAAAAAATTACAATTTCATATATTTTTTTGACTGGTACTTATAAGTACCTTTGAGTGTAACTGAGTGGAAAAGAAAAAAATTGGAATGGGTTTATTTTCTGAAAATTTATTACAAACTTACAAACTTTTCTTAGGACTACATTATACAAAATTATGAAATTATTATTATGAAAAACTATATGTTATGATATTGTACAAAACAATTTTTTTTTTCATTCACACATAGAAAAACACCACATAAAGAGCAGGTCGAATGTGGTTTTGATTGGATGCCTTGAGCACTGCACATCTCACATCTTCCTCTCCTATCAACAAATTGGGGCCAATGATTTCCTCTGTTACCCAGCCTAATTTCGTCAGATACGCTGTAGTTGTAACGCCTTTTTTTGGAGGCTGGACCCGAAGCTACAGATTTTCTTTTTACTTGCTCACCTTTCGGAGATCTGCTGCACAATCCAAGAGTTACTTCTCTTCTGAAGGCTAGTACGGTTATGGGTTCTTCTCTTATTTTCTTGTATACAACAAAAGCATTTATAAAAGCGATTTCCAAACAACCCCAAAATATTCTGTGCCACCATTTTTTTGAGCGCCTATCAATCCCATAGCATTGGCGTAGTTGGTCGTGGTAATCAACCCCTCCCATAAATTTATTGTAGTCATAAACAATTTCTGGTCCAGGAATATAAGAAATGGTACCATCACGCAGTTTTCGTTTGATCGGTACACTTTTAGTTCCATGAAAATTGGAGGCTAGTGTCACTACTTTATTGTCTTTCCATTTGAAGAAAGTAATGCCAGTGTTCGATGTTTTGTGATCAAAGTCACCTCTCTTTAAATTTTTGTCGATTATCATTCCTTTTGGAAGCCCTTTTCGGTTTGATCGAATTGTCCCACAAGCTAGAGTGTTTTCTAGTTTTAATTTCTCCAAAAGTCTTACAGTTGTAAAGAAGTTATCAAAATACAAGACTTTGCCCTTATTCCAGTCTTGTTGTGTCAACTCTAGGACAATTCTTTCTCCCAAATTGAAATCTTTAAAATTTTCGTTCACTTTTTCGTTTTTACCTTGGTATATTTCAAACTTTTTAACAAAGCCAGACATATCTGATAACATCCAAAATTTGAAACCTCTTTTCACAGGCTTCATTGGATTATATTGTTTGATTGAAGAACGACCTTTGAATTTCACAATTGATTCATCAACACACATTTTCTGTTCTCCTACATAATTTGAAAATACGGCATTGAGTGAGTCAACAAAGGGCCGAACTTTGTAAAGCTTATCTGTGTTATTGTTGGGAATGAGAGCATTGTCGTTGAGATGTAAGTTCGCAAGTATTGTTTGGAATCTATTTCTAGGCATGGTTTCTGGTACAATTTCAAGTTTCAGATCAGCTGCGGAAGACCAGTAACTTTCTAGATTTGGCAGAACATGATATCCCATAAGGAAATTCAATCCGATGAAAGCTAACATTTCATTCTGTGTAATGTTTAGTGTCTTATTATTTTGAATACCATACAAATTTGTTTGGAAAGTAATATCTGGAATTACATTACCCAAAAGCTTTACAAAGACATCCGTAGCAGTTATGCAATCTCTAAAATAAGTTTCTTCCCAAGAACCAGGTTGATATTCAGGTAGGATAGTAGTTGATCTTTCAACTTTTTGCCATGTACGTGCAGGCTCCTCTCTAATCGGGTCTTCGGTTTCATTACCTTCTATTTCCTGCGTTGGTTCGGATTCAACCTCTTCACACAAATCCTTTGGTTCTCTATGTTCAGAGTTATTTGTTTGACTAATAAAAACATGTTCATTTTGATCCTCATTGCCAGATTCAGCATCTGATTCAACATCTGTCTGTACATTATGATCCTCATCCAAATCAAACTCGGCAAAAAATTCGTCATCCTGCACTATTTCCAGTAACTCCTTATCGGTCAAACGCCGTTTACTTTCCCAAGGAAATGGCATTCTGTAAAAATTTGAAAAATAATAAAATTCGATAAATTATACACTAACCGCCAAAGGTACTTATGAGTACCATATAGATAAAGATGTGTATCTTGTTTGAAATGGACTAAACATACAAATATTTTAAAGACAACATAAATAAAGGTCTTACTTACATTAATTGCTTGCTGGATTTCAATTGTAACAACAAATACCACGATATTTTCAATATAATTGAACACGTTGCTTTCTAACCACCAAGCTGTCACAACAAGCATGAAAACAGTGACAAAAATCAGTGTTACCAAATTTACCAAACAAACATTATGTTGTTTCTACAGTCCTTAAAAGTACTCTTAGCGTTTTAAAAGGAGTTTGATCAATAATAGTGGAGTATAGGGGGAACAAAACCTGCGGACTTAAAAGTACCGTCGGGAGATAAATAGGCCTACACAAAAAAAACTGCCTGGAAGACAAAGGGTTAAGTAAATAGAAATGCAAGAAATGCAAAAAATAGAATTCTAATTAAAAACAGAAAATTAAAGTTCCAAGCAGGTACAAATCAACTGCATTTTGTTTACTTTCGCCTAGACATTATGTTACCGCACATATCACATGTATTTTCGAAACTACTACATCCTTCGTGAAACCACTTAGCACAATGAAGACATTGCACCCAGTCATCCTTCTTTCTTATTGGTGTGTTGATATTCTTCACCACAGCCCACACACTCGGTCTGTGAGCTATCATCGTCGCTACTCCTGTCATGCAGAGATAAAACATCTTCATTTTCAGTTTCACTTGAGTCACTTTGGTAAACTTTCTTTGGCTGTTTGCCTTTATTCTTGTTGAAACAGTGCTTATTTTTAGTGTTCCCAGTTTTACTTACTTTCTTCATCTTTCTTTTATTTTTCTTCAATTCTTGCTGAATCTTCTTATCTTCTTTATTGTTCTGCTTTGCTCGTTTAGTTGCTACATTTTCTGCTGAAGCTAGAATTGTAGCAACCTGCCGACCACGCTTACGAGTAGATTCAGGGAGTTTTGAGATTGGAACTGGATGTATTTGTTCTAACAATTTTCCAGGCGTAATGTCACTAGTTTCAGACGTAATATTATCGAGCACACTTGTTGATAGACCGGCCACTGCATCTATGGGTGCTTCCACTTTTCCCTTGTTAATTGGCGGAGTCATTGGTTTTGCAGATATCTCAGCCACTATTGGTGAAGATGGCCCAGCCACTTCTGAAGATGTCTCAGTCACTTCTGAAGATGTCTCAGCCACTTCTGAAGATGTCTCAGCCACTATTTTTGAAGATGATCCAGCCACTGGTAGACAGGACGGTTTTAATTGAATAGATGGCTCAATCAACATTTCTGGAGCGATTATCTCTACTTCTTCAGATGTAAGTTGCAAAGTTGCTGGCAGCTGAGTGCCTTGGTTCTCGTTTTGTGGTGTCTGGCTATCTATTATCAAATATGCATATTCCGGAATCACTTCCGGATTTAATGGATATATGCCTGTTGACCTAAAGGCCGATATGGCGTTACTGCTGGTCGCAGATTTGCCCCAAGCCTCGCTTAATAATGAACCGAACTGCAGCCTACCTATTTTTCTGTAAGGATTAGCCTTCATCCAGTTGTTACAAGCTTTACCATATGCAGCTTTTAATGACTTGAATACTGCCCTGTCTAAAGGTTGTAGATAATGCGTAGTGTGGCTGGGTAAGCTCAGCATAACAATGTCATTTGCTTCTGCAAATTCTAGGGTGTTGATATCACAGTGAGAGGAATGGCCATCTACTATTAAAATTACTTTTCCTTCTGGTTTTCTTGGTAAAAACTGATTTGTTAGCCAGTTTTTGAATATTTCTGCATTTATGTACGCTGACTTGGGAGACATATATACAAATGACCCAGGGGGCATCCCATCTTCATATTCAATTCTTTTCTTTACTCCCTTCATGATACACGTAGGTGGGAGAAAGTTGCCTTCCGCATTACAGCATGCTACGACAGTAATTGTCTCGCCTTTCTCGCCGGATGTAACTGAAGACACAGCTTTTGAACCTTTAGTGGCTATAACAAAGCCAGGGTTATTATTTAGCTGCAACCCAGTCTCATCCATGTTGTATATATGCCCCGGTTTATCCATTAGTTCGTGTTCTTCAAGGGCAGCGCTAAGTAACTGAAAATAATTATCAACCCTTTGCTTAGTCATGCCTTCAGCTCTCGCCAAGGATACTCCCTCCGACTTTCTCATACTCAGCTCCGGATTGCGTCGTAAAAAAGAATTCATCCAGTCGTATCCCGCCATTTCTTTTTCTGAGTTAAAGTGATGTTGGATAGCCAAAAATTCGGCAAATTTAAACGCAGTTCTCCTCAAATCGTCCATGGACGGTGCAAATCCTCTTGCCTGCAGTTTTTGTATGTGTTTAACTAGTTTTTTCTCATTATCTCTGCCGAACAAAGACGAAGGGCCCATTGGAACTTTTTGTGAATTATTATGTTGAGCTTTTCTTCTTCTTAAAGTTCGAGAGGGAATGGCAAATGCTCTGGACGCTTCATTGATCCCCATGTGCCCGTTATTAACTGCCTCTAAGGCTTGTTCCAATTGTTGACTGCTCCATTTGCCCCTATCAGGGCATTTCCGTTTATATTTGGTGGGCATATCTAAAAAAAATACAATATACTTTTGATTTTTTCTGGGGCGTCTATACCGGAACTGACTGGGGCATCTGTACCATTCTGGTGGGAGAGATGCCCCACGTCATTATTAGCTCAAATATTACAATAACATGTAATTTGTAGGTTAAGTATGGTCAACACATATCACTAGTCAAATATAATAAGACAAACTTAAGTAAAAACGTTTCTCACCGTATGAAAACTGTCCCAGCTTAAACTGCTGCTGTAAATTGGCACCTTCACAAAACAATTTCGTATTTTCACAAAACCGTTATTGAAATTTCGTCGCCAATTTCACATGCAGGCGTTCAACACTCAATACAAGACCCCAACCAACTGATCGCTAGCGACATCTAACAACAAAAAACTAAACTAGAGTACTTGGCCATCTCTCCCGACGGGGCATCTCTCCCGGACTTACCCTAAAGTATATGATTTCCAAGATTTTTCGGACGCGGTCAAAAATTCAGTTTCTAAAGTAAATGTAATTCGAATGGAAATACAAGATTTTTATAACTGGGAAGATTGTACCTCGCAGTATATAAATTAAGAAAAATCAATCCAAGACCATACTTAAATAAGATGGTCGAAGTTACTTTTTTAAAAGGTAAGAAGACTATGTGGTACAAAACCAATTTCAATGATGCTTCCATTGAATTAAATTTTCTTGGCGCTAAATATGCCAAGCAAGGTATTAATAAACCGGAACATCGACTAAGTTGTAGAGGAATTACGCAGGAGAGAAAAAATGCCATTATTTCAAAATTATGCACAATTATGCCTGAAAATAGAATAAAGTTTTGGGAACATCTTTCTGTATCGCAGGCAACACCCGACGGCAATTATTGTGAAGAGGAAGACGAGTAATTCTTGTAATCTTGTAATTCATTCACTCAATTTTTATTAAGTATATTCCTGTAACGCTTAAGTAAAAAATAAAGTTTAATTCAAGTAAATTCGACTTTTTCTATCTTATTTTGTTACGCTAATTAGAACTGCAATGTTAAGCATAAAGGGCGTAACTCTCAAAAGTCAGTTTTCAAAACTCACCACTCTAAAATGAACCAAGACTATGATAAAACACGATAATACGAGGTACTATAGCGTGCCAAACTCAACTCTACTACATTACATCATATTGGCACTAATGGAAATGTAAAACCTTAAATATCTCAAAACTACAATTGTGTCAGATACGCCCTTTTGAGTTAACACGGCAGAATAGGGTCAGTGTTGCGTTGACAGATTTACAAATTGTATTTCTAAATGGTTATTATATCTATATTATAACTGATAATTTCATAAAAGCATACCGACTTTTGAAATCTACAACCATAAAACCTTCGTGTAATTAACAATCTTACACATAAATTGGAATTTTCAATAAAAATGTCTTTCGCAAGCCTAAAATAATTCTGTAATAACGTTACGAATTCTGTGTTGGGATTTCTGAAATATGTTTTCTTTCCGAATTTTAACATACACGAGCACTGAATTACAAATATGCGTGAGGTGAATAATTAGTGGTTATATTTTGGCACATCGGAAAAATGGTTAATAAATAAGAAAATGTTTGTTTCTCTTGAACGTAGCAAATGCAAACCCAAGAATTTCTTCTAACAATAGGGTCAGTGTGGCGTTGACAGATTTACAAAATTGTTTTTATAAATGGTTATTATATCTATACTATAATTGATAATTTCGTAAAAGCATACCGACTTTTTAAATCTACAAACATAACACCTTCCTGTAATTAACAATCTTACACATAAATTGGAATTTTCAATGAAAATATCTTTCGCAGCCGTGCAAGATTCATTGAGGGCACTTAGGATCCCATGGTGGTGTCCTTTGAGGGAGGAAAGAATATTAAAGTAATAAATTAATTAATTTGGGTTAACAAAACTTATATGTTTAAAACAAAATTGTATAAATCTTTATTGACTTAAATGGCATTATTTGCTGATCATATACAGGGTGCGGCAGAAAGGACTCCCCGATTTGGGAAGCTAATAAAAACCAACCAAAGTAAGATAGGATATTTTTATTATTATTATCAAAGAACACACATAATTCCGTTTAAGACTACGCAATATTAATGTGTTTTAAACAATACGTCACTCAAGTGGCGGCCTCCTTGGTTGAGGCATTGGTTGAGCCGTTCTCTGAAATTGTTCATTACCCTACGAGTCATGTTGGGCGTGATTGCTTCAACGTCTTGAGTTATTATTTCCTCGAGGGCTTCTAAATTATGAGGATGGTGTTGGTATATCTTGGACTTAGATAGCTTCACAGAAAAAAATCACAGCCCGTCAAGTCTGGCGAACGTGGTGGCCATCCAATATTACCGCGCAAAGAAATAACATGTCTAGGAAACATTTCTCTCACCAATGCCGGTGATTGACGTGCTGTGTGGGCTGTAGCGCCATCTTGTTTGAACCACACATTCGCACGGCCATCACAGTTCGCCTAGTTTTGGCTGTAAGAAGTCACGGAGCATGGCACAGTACCGATTGCTGTAATTTCATAATTTTCTTCAAAAAAAAAATACGGACCAAATACACCAGAATTACAAACAGCGCCCCACACTGTTACTTTGGGACTATGGATTGGTCGTTGATGGAGTTCCTGGGGGTTGTTTTCATCACACCAGTATCTGCAATTTTGTCTATTTACTGCATCTGACAAATGAAAATGTGAAAAAATCTCGGTGAACGTTCCGAAGCATGTCTTGACACATGTTTATACGAAGTTCGTATTCTCTTTCATTCATTTCTTGCACCATCACAATCTTATAGGGATGCATTTTCAAATCTCGGTGCAAGATTCTTCTCACACTTCGTTCAGATAATTGTAAGGTGATGCATGCTTTCTTGCCGAACGTCGAGGCGATTGTTGAACTGAAGCTCTCACTGCAGCAACATTTTCTAGGCCTGTAGCAATCCGTCGTCGACCTTGGGTTTACATTTCAATGCAGAACCTGTCTGTTGAAAATTCGACACCCACGAATAAATGGTTTTCTTATCTAGAACAGGGTCCCGTCGACCGAGCGTAAAGCGAATGCGGAAGACACGTTGAGTAGTTATTGACGATCCGTCATTTTTAATAAACTGCTCAATAACAAACGCGCGATGTTCACCTGACTTGAATTTTTTACGGGAAGGTGTTTTAAATCAGCAGGTAAAAGGTTATATGCTTTTGTCCCGCAATAGTCCGCACTTCTTTCTGTCACTCTCAAGTGATGACTTGGGGTTCTAAGTTGTTCCCTCGATCTTGTGTAATACTCATGGTTGCGGAAGACACGTTGAGTAGTTATTGACGATCCGTCATTTTTAATAAACTGCTCAACAACAAACGCGCGATGTTCACCTGACTTGATTTTTTTACGGGAAGGTGTTTTAAATCAGCAGGTAAAAGGTTATATGCTTTTGTCCCGCAATAGTCCGCACTTCTTTCTGTCACTCTCAAGTGATGACTTGGGGTTCTAAGTTGTTCCCTCGATCTTGTGTAATACTCATGGTTGCTTCTGTTTGTTGCAAAGCTCGCTTTTTGTTCGTGCACATGAGTAAGTAGAAGCAAGAGATACTGCGACACCAGGGCCCTTACCACGCCGCATCGACAAGAGAGTCGCCTCGATACGTTCCCCACACCGCACCGTACCCTTGATCTATAGGTAGCAATGATCGACAGCAGTGCTGCCAGAACTAAAAATGCATTCCCACTAGACCTGCTTGATTTTTCCACTAGAAAAATCACTAAAAATGTCTTTCTTCTACTAAACTTTTCCACTAAATTTTTTAATGTTAAAAATAACACAGATTATAATTTAAAAGTTATATTTATCAGAACAAAAAAACAATAAAAATTGAAAATACGTACAATAAGAGGAAAGGTACCTATGTTTTAAAAAATATAGAATATTCTTAAATATTTGAAACAATTAAATACATTATACAGACGAAAAATAAAATACATTTTTTATAAGAAAATTAGAAATTTTAAAAAAAACGTTGCATACATCCTGTAGGGGTATGTATAAAGTATAATACGTAAAATACATATTAATAATAAAATAAATCAAAGAATATTGTCGAAGTCGATCTCATGTAAGTCGTCATCTCTGTGTGAAGTGTACGTTTCAGCAGTTTTAATTTTTTCAATAACATTATCGGGTACAGTAAAGTTGTCACAACATTTGCCATGCCTTCTCAATCCGCCTCTAATTGATAGTATTGCCGAAAGCATGGGCAATTGCATAGAATTTCTTATTTTGGATTTGACCAGGTTCATTGTACTAAACAGCCTTTCTACTTCAGCATTGGACTGAGGCAGAATGAGCAGTTCTATCGCAAAATCAGATAATTCTTTGAACGGATTGTCATTTACTTCGTTTTGGTAATTTATCACCTCCGTCCAAAATTTCCTAGTGTCGTGTATTTCCGTCCATTTAATTAGATGAATCGTTTTCCACTGATTATCAATTTTTTCAATTAAGTCGTTTGGTTTACCAAATTCTTCTAGAATAGGAATTACGTTCATTTTTTGTGCCTTAAGGGCATCTTCCACACAGAAAAATGATATATTCCTTAAAATTTGGATATTGTCGGGCAATCTTATTTTTATTTGTTTTATTAAATCACTAACAAACTGGATACATCTTCTTCTAATATTATCGTCACTTTCTTGTGAAAGTCCTTTGACCCTCAATTCCCTTATTTTATTTTCAAAATTATATCCTAAATAACAGTTGTTATTAATGCAGTCTTCAATATTAACTTCCATCAAATTTTTATTGGCTATTTTATGGGGAATACACACTTTCGTTACAAGTGATTCAAAAAGAAAAATTAGGGAGTTAAATAATTTTGAAGGATCATAATCATTTGATTCAAATAATTTATTTACTTTTTGACAATCTGTTAAAATTGGCTTCAGGAATACTAGGAAAGCATAATTAACATCATCCTCATACATCTGATGTAGAAGATGAGCTGTAAAACACTTTTCATCCTGCTTGGCTATTTGAAAATGAGTTTTTAATTCCAACCATTGTTCTAAAATTCTGGCAACAGCAGTTTCTATTGACAGCCATCGGGTATTACTGGCTTGTACTATTTTCAATGGCTGGTTATTTTCATTTAGAATATTATATATCTGGTTATATGCCGCCTGCCGAAGTGAAGATTTGCTAAACCAGTTGTATGTTTCTTGGATTAAAAATTCTAAGTTTCTAGGTAGAAACTCTTTCGCTGCAGCAGATACAGCAAGTTGCAAAGAATGACAAACGCATCTTATGAGAATTAGATGCGGAACTTCATCTTTTAGTTTTTGATATACCCCATTATTTACCCCAGTCATCACTACAGCATTATCTGTGCCAATTGCCACTAACTTATCTAAACTTAAATTATGTTTTCTTAAAGTCGACTTTATGCTAGTTACTATATCATCCGCTGTGCTGCCCTCTAAGCTGGCTAATTCTAAAAAAGAAGAAATCACCTGTTTTTGTTTGTTGCTGTAATAAATGATAACGATTCCTAAATATTTGATTATTTTAATGTCTGTCGATTCGTCCAATAGTAAACTAAATTTATTGTCACCAATGTCTTCCCTAAGATCATTAGTAAAATATGGACCGAGAACATTTTTAATAATTGCTGAACATTTAGTTCTATGGAGTTTTATTAAGCCAGTACTTTTTGGAAAACTACTCTTACAGACATTTATTAAATGATCGATTGTACTTATTGCGATGTGTTGAGATACAAATAATGCAAAGTTACATTCAGCTCGCTTTGCTTCGAACAATTCTGTATTTCTGGGGAAAGATATTGTTCGTTGTGGAAGAGGTCCTAAAAATAATGCAGCGCTTTTTTTGTGTTTTTTCGACTGTCCATGATTTTTTAAGTCCGCATAACGGCTGGTGAGTTGCACTCCACAAAATCTGCATTTTGCTACAGTACCTACTGTACTTTCAACCGACACCAACCAGTCTTTCAAAAGTGGATCTTTCAACCACGCCGTTCTAAATTTTTGTTCATATTGCCTGGACATCTAAAAGTTAATTTTTATTTTTCCCTATAGTTAATCGATAACAAAAGTATATTTTTATGCTTACGTTGTGTCAGCAAATGAGGCGCTATCAGGAACACAAACTGATTACTGATTAGGTATTTACTTTACTTGTATAGACTCAAATTTAAATCAAAAACGAACACAAATTAAATGTTTTACATATAAATTAAAGATTTAAAATAAAAACACTGAAACAATTAACTGGTAGATCCCAGGTCGGTGAGATAAACCATACTGAGCAAAGAAATTGTCCTAATTGCAAAATTGCAACTGAAAACACTTCAAAATAATGAAATCAAAAGGAATAAAGAATACACTGAAACAAAGATTTCATATATGTATATACATATAGTCATCCCGCATCCTCTTTGATATTGCGCGCCTTACTGCTTACCGCAGCAAAGAATAAGTAACGAGCTCGTCTATTAGTGCCGTACCTACCTTTTTGATGTGCCGCCTCGCCTCGCCGCGAAAGGGACTTTTTACTATGCCGCCTCTTATGATAGGCAGTAGTAGCCGCGGGCTGTGCAGTAGCTAATAAAGTTTCGATTAACTAAATCGTCTATGACTGTTTGCATTCTTGCATTATATCAGTTACATCAAATTGGGAAAAGGGTTTATTGAATAATGTCTAATAAATAAGGTTTGGTTTCGATTGCTTTTGTTTTGGAGCAATTATAAAAAAATGTTTGTTCGTTATTGTTTATTGTTTTTACTAGAAATTTATTTGTTAATCCTAAAATTCTGAATCTACTAAAAAATCTTTGAAAAAAATTTACTTTCTACTAAAAAATCCACTAGCCACTAGATTGTAAATTTGGCCGCTAGGGACTCTTCAAATTCTACTAGAAATAGTAGAATTTCTACCATTCTGGCAGCACTGATCGACAGAAATTGGTACCACGCCACATCGACATCGCTTCCCCTTCCCAAATTTTGTTTTCGATCTCGACAGGAGTTTGTCGAGCTGTTTTCACTAATCGTTTCGCTGTCGAGAATGGAAACAGAATAAGTTTAATTGATAACTATTTGTTACTTCAAGCTTGTTTAAATATAATTATCAACTTTTCCATTCACAAAGTATTATTTTAATAATAGTAAAATATATACCCTGCAAAGCGGGTAAATACCTCTAAAAGAAATTGAAATTATTAAAATAATATTATTATTTAATTGTAAACCACCGACAGGATATTATTATTTCACATATAATTTTACAGGATTTAATATTGAACTAACCTATCCTTTTCTATTAACACGTACTTAACGTATGTCACATAAGTTTTGGGAAAAATAATTAAATTCTTTAAAGTAAGTGTAACGTAATTTATTCAAATGACCACTTTACCAACATTTTACCTTATATTTAAATTAATTAAAACTACAGTGAGTAAAATAAAACAGTGACGACACGCGGGCTGAAGCTCCGCCCACCCGCCATGTTGTGTTGAAGTTTGAATTGAGAATAACATAATTAAGTGCACTAAAAAAGCAAATACGTATGTTTTTGGTGCTGTAAAAGTACATATTTCATTGGTTACATCAAATAAAGATTCAGTTCAAGTGAGAACACAACCTTTATTATTTATAAACAAAAATTAAAAACTGTAAACATATGAATTAGTTAATACAATCACATAATTTTTGTACATTGTCTTGTTTTTTTGAAAGAAGTTATAAATAATAGTAAACTACATTTTAAAATATCTATAGTTAGGTTTATTAATTATTACATACATATAAAACAATTGTTATAAAGCGTGACCAGCAATAGATTTGCTGGCAAATTTTTTTGTGACGTTTTTATGTTTCTTATAATTAATTTTTAGTCTAAAAACAACATATCTAATAATGATTTTTTGTTTCAAATTATGACATTTAGGCAAAATATTGCACTCAATTTCATTAATTTTTTTGTATAAAAAATCTTTGCAGTTTACATTTTGACTACTTATGTGAGGTATGAATTTTCTAAACATGGCCTCCATATCTAAAAAAAAATAAAAAGTTTCTTCAGAACAAAAGAAAAGCGTCTTCTCTTTAAATTGTTTTATGTTTGTAAATTTAGTAAATTTTTTATAAAGAGGTTTTTTCGACCCTGCGGCATCCAAACATGTTTGGCAAGTTTTGGAAGTCTTTTTTATGCTAGTCAAAATGTATCCACAAATATTATACAATGAATTCAACTCACTGTAATTTAAATTTAAAACTGGTGTCGGAAGATTTTCAGGAATTTCTGGTTCTTTATACACAGGTTTTTGTTCATGTAAACTATCTAAAAAACCTGGCAGAAAATCGTGGTCATCTTCCTCATAACTGCTTCTAGTCGGATTTTTTAAATATTGTGAGACAGCAATAAGTTTTAAGTTGTTCTTCACTTGAAGTGCGTTGGGCACAATTTGCTTCGCTCTTAAAGAAGAAAAGAGATTCTCCAGACAATCTTGCGAAAATCGACTTGTTAGGATGAAGTCGTACCCTCGATTTTCCAACAACTCCGCTTGCAATTTCAAAAGCGATTCTGTTGACACCAACACACCTGTTTGGGATGGTTTCCAAACTCTCTTATATCCTACTTCCATCCTTCTAATGATGTCCATAAAATTTTTGAGAAACTCGATAGAGTTATTGTAGACTTCTGGATTCATTTTGCTTATGGCACAGGTCGGGTTCCGAGAAGTCATAAGATAGAACCATCTTTCCACCTGATCCAAAAACCATGCAGTCGTTTTATAGGCTGGCTTATCTAATGCACCAGCTAAAAATTTTAATGCACTGCTTACACAATGGCTAATTACATTAGTTGATGTTTTGACTTTCATTTTTTGAAAATGGGTAGGAACTAAATCATCCTCGGTGATTTTTGGAGCCAATTTGAAAGAGTGGCTTTCTTGATGATTTACTACATCATTGAGGTGACTGGATAAAATTTCATTTGAGGGCAGGTTATACTTTTCCTTGATATCTGCAGGTTTCTAATAATTTTATTTGTAAAAACATAAACATATTTATTTTCTGCTATAGGATGCGCAATCTTGGAGTTTATATCTGAGTGGCGTCCAGCAGTAATTCCCCAGACTTTCCATAAGGCTTGGTTACAAGCTCCCATATCTGAGGTCCCACTTACAATATTTAAACCTATTTGCTCCACTTTTTGAAATAGTTCTTTAATGATGTCATTGAAAATCACACCGTTTACAGAATTTCCTGTAAAATAATATGCCACAACTTGTTTCCACCTGATCCAAAAACCATGCAGTCGTTTTATAGGCTGGCTTATCTAATGCACCAGCTAAAAATTTTAATGGACTGCTTACACAATGGCTAATTACATTAGTTGATGTTTTGACTTTCATTTTTTGAAAATGGGTAGGAACTAAATCATCCTCGGTGATTTTTGGAGCCAATTTGAAAGAGTGGCTTTCTTGATGATTTACTACATCATTGAGGTGACTGGATAAAATTTCATTTGAGGGCAGGTTATACTTTTCCTTGATATCTGCAGGTTTCTAATAATTTTATTTGTAAAAACATAAACATATTTATTTTCTGCTATAGGATGCGCAATCTTGGAGTTTATATCTGAGTGGCGTCCAGCAGACTTTCCATAAGGCTTGGTTACAAGCTCCCATATCTGAGGTCACACTTACAATATTTAAACCTATTTGCTCCACTTTTTGAAATAGTTCTTTAATGATGTCATTGAAAATCACACCGTTTACAGAATTTCCTGTAAAATAATATGCCACAACTTGTTTCCATCGTGCTGTTATACCAGCAAGCATAAACACCAGAACATGAGTGGCATCTCCAGTGTAGTCTGGTAATGTAATTTGGCCAAAGTATTTATTCAATGAAATGTCGTAAACAGAAGCTGCCGTTATTGCCATTTCATCCAATACTAAGGCACAGTCTCTTTCATTAGTGGCAAATGTTTGTACCTTTGTATATAAAAATTTCAGAACCTCATCTAAAATACCACTATCAAAGCTTAAATTTTGTAGTCTTCTTTGAAGTGTACGTACAGATGGTAATGGCAACTTTTGTCGTAATAATTCTTCATACCCACTTCCACCACAACTGAATTTCAACTTTAGGGCGTCGGCTACAGTTGCATTTGTCCATTTTAAGCACTTAGAGGATTTACCCTCACTTCTACGTTTTAGAATTTGTATTTGGTCTTCATTAAACAACTGTTTCAATAATCCTGTTTGGCCTGCCTTTTGGTCCATTTTGATTTTCTTTTTAAGTTTCATTTTTGTATTCCTCAATTGGCGTTTATACCTCAAAGTTTTATTCCTCTGCTTAAAATACATCTGCTCATACTTGAGCAATTTCTCTTGCAAACCAATATTAACATTGACTGGTGAGTCACTTTCAGGAAGACTTGTGGTATCTTCTTCCTCCACAACATCTGTTTCAGTCCGTCCTTAAACAACAAAAACAACACCAAATTCATAAAGGAATTAAAAAAACACATCATTTTTTTTTCCTATCGGTTTACCTGGCACTGTTAAACTGGCTCCAGTTTCATGCTGTGAAGTAGATGGTTGAAGCTCCACTGCTAATTCACCTTCACTACTTGTATGTGAATGAACTTTAACTGTGTTACCTCTCGCTTTTGGTTGTTTTCTTGTCTTCACTGGATGCGAAAATGCAAATATGGTAGGGACAGCACTGATTTTTAATTTCCGAGATCCATCTTCACGGGTTCGTTCCTACATTTATGGGGCAAAATGTACCTAAAATTATATGGAACGTAAGTAAATGGCGATACTCACGTTGAATAATGTAAAATACTTTTGTGTTCGGTATCAAACTTTGATTGTAGATATTATGTAAATATCTCACTCTCAACAATTACACACAAAATATATGTTTAAGTATGACTGTAAATACCAACCTCACATAAACAGGAGTTATCTGTCGGGGTCCATTTATCCCGTTTCATTTTAATTAGCCACTCTTTTCTTCGGCCAGGATCTCTCGGAAACCTTTTCATTAGGAAACCTTTTGTAGACGTATTACTACAGCCTACTGCTGAACAACCCGGCATTGTAAACTAATAGTTAAACAAATTACATTATTGATACAATCGTAGGGAACATTTGGTCAAACTTACATGCTTCTTAATCAAACTGCCAACCACTTGTTGATAAGTGTTCACGTTTTATGTCAATTAGGTATAGATACTACCTATATAAAACTATTTATAGAGGAGCAGGTGACCACAATTTAAACAAAATTCACACAAGAATACAGACACAATTCGCTTAGATTGATAAAACACATGTAAAATTGCGATGTAAACAAACAACAACTCGACACATCATGGCGGACGGAACCTCGTGACTTCAACAACCAATCAAAAATGATACATGCCTGTGGCGCCACTGTTTTATTATAGTCACTGTAATTAAAACTACAATTAAAATAATGACAAAGGGCCATGGTCCTCAATGGCACGCAGTTTTTGTCTAACTTGTCCCATCATGTTTTGGACGATGTTTATATCAATTTCTCTTATCTTTTGATATATTCTTCGCCTTAGTTGAGCTTCATTTTGAGCTTCCCACCCATTATCATATATTTTTCTGGTCAATAGTCCCCAAAAATCTTCGATGGGTCGAGCTTGTGGCACATTTGGCGGATTGTCTGCTCTTGACACAAAGGGTATGTTGTGAGCTTCTAACCATGTTCTAGTCGTTCTTGCATAATGGCAACTTGCTAAGTCCGGCCAAAACATTATTTCTTTACGTGGATGAGTCGTAGTAATTAATAAACTGTAGCAACTTCGGTAGGCATCTTTCGGTATAAATGTTGGCATTAACTGCCTCACCCCTCACATGCCCAACATAAGGTCGTGAAACTCCTCTCTCCGATATGGCACACCAAACTAGAATTTTATCTTCAAATTTTTTGTTTGTTTTGTATTTAACATTATCTGGACAATTTTCTATATTATCGGTAGAAAAACCATCATTGCCTTTCATTTCTGAGTGAGAGAACGTAAAATATTTTTCATCGTCCATGATGATCACTTTATTGTTTGCAAAATGAGTTCGGCGTAATCTACGACAACACATTGGAATTCTTCGTAACTGGTCCTCTGTATAACGTGGACATTTACGTCTTTTACGAAACTTTAGGCCTTTTTTTTTTCAATACCCTTCTTACAGTTTCATGAGAAACATTAAATCTTCTGGATAACTTTCGGCATGACGTTCCAACGCGGTCTTTTGCACTTTCACAGATTAGATTGGCGCGATTTTCGGTCAACATTCCGGGACGTCCGCTTTTTGGTAAATTGAGGCATGGTATACCTTGTTCACATTCTGCAATTGTTCTATAAATGGTTGTCTTTGAAATATTTTGATTCCAAAATATGTTTACAATTTGTTGCTTGGGTACATGTCCAACCAGGTTGTAAATGCTTTTCCGTATTTCAAGTTTGTACGACATAATTGGACAAATTATTTGACATCTATGAAATGTCATAACAAGTTTCCATGGTTACTAGATTGCAAGTTATTTACAGTTCGTCACCATAGAATTATCTTGTTCTATACGCCAAAACTGAAATGTTGGCAAATCCATGTTAAAGGTTTGAACTGTTAGATCTCAATACTTTAGGAATATACTTACTCAAAATTTTTATAATTTAAATTGTAATGCGGTCAGAAATATTTTTCGAAGTGTTAGCAAAACATTTACGCCCTATAATTAAAAAAAACACACTTTTCTGTTTTGGATATAGAACAAAATATGCCATTTCCGATTTTGTTAGTACGTTAGGTGGATATAGAACAATGCAATGGGATATGGTACAAGATAATTCTATGTAGTGTATTTAGTAAAATTTGTTAAATAAAGAAACCAAACATAATATAAAACAAAATAAAACAAAAAAATAAAAGAACATTATATGTATTAAAAAAAATTAAAATGATCAAAGTTCCAGGCCAGATTATTTTGGCTTGGACTGCTTATTAGCTCCTGCATTTTTGGGTGGTCTTCCTAATATGCAATAATAAAATTCACGATCTGATTCTTCCATTTGAGGTAACATATCGAACAAATGCTGCTTCTTTTTTTCTGTCAAGGGTACCTTTCTTTTTTCTAGCTGAGGAATTGTATCAGGTAATTTTACTACTGTTTCGAGGTTTATTCTTCTAGTGTATTTTAATTTTACGGTAGTTATCAGACTATCAAAAGATTCTCGATACTTTATGTTCATTAAACACTCTTTTTCATAAAGTAAACTTTTCACTTTCGCATAGGGAACAGCGTTGTACGAGTATCTTGCCGACACAGCTTGGATATCTACATAGTCAGAGGGCTTCATCTGCAGAACGCGAAATTTTAATTTCCTTGATTTCGGAATATTCAGAATAAGTCTAATTAAAGTTAATGGAGTCCATATGTCACAATTTCTAACATGTCTTTCAATACAGCTATGCGCACAATCAATTTCTTGCACATTTCCATGCTCTGGTTCACCAAATTTTTGTTCAATGGTTTCAATATTTCTTCCTTCTTCTGATTTTAAGAAACATTGTAGCGCGCAAGACATAATAGAGTTTTTATTCTGCGGCACGCAGCTATCTGACCAGAGAATAAGTTTCTTAATCTTTGAATTATCTTTTACAATTTCTTTTAAGATCCTTACTAAAGCACATGCTATGTGCACACCAGAACGGCCACATAAACACTCATGCCAAATAGCATTGTACACCGTATTGTTTTTATTACAATGCGCAGTAAAATTATAGCAACACAGTTTCATTTTATAAAGATTTTTCGAAACATTAGATTTTGGCAACGAAAATGTGTTTTGTAGGTCAAAAGTTATTACTCCCACTCATCATCTTTGTAACGAATTCTATCGTTCTCCCTCTCCTTGTTGCCTATGTTTTTACGAATAATGTGTTCATCATATTTTCTTACCTCTTCAACTTTAGGGTTCTTGTTAGCAGCATACTCCGAGCATTTGTCGGAAAGATCCTTTTTCGGTTTTAAAAAAGAAATGTTAAATTCAGTTTTAAATATATTTTCATATATATGAAACTTAACGGGCTCGTTTGTGTCATGCACACAAAGTTCGTACATTCGTTTTAAATTAAGGTTTCTTTCTAAATACTGTTTATTAGTAGAAACTCTGCAGTAGTGTGACGGAACCGTGGGGAAGGACTTTATATGAATTCGAACTTCTTCTTTCTTTTCTTCTGGGATAACCTTTTTTCTATGCTTTCCTTGAAGTGGCGTGAGGGGTACTTCCGTTTTGACGTGTTTTAAAAAAATAATATATTCTTTGCTTGCTTATGTTTAAAGTAGGTATTTAAAAAAATGATTGACATACAGGAATCTTTACTCCAGATACTATAAAAAAGTATTTGTAAGAATAACTTTTCTTGCTTATTTCTCGTTCAGTTCTTTTTCGTAAAGGAAGATATCGTTGAATGTGTTTCGAGTAGAAATGTAATTTTTTTTCATCGCTTAAATGCCAAAAAATTCTGTTGACTTCCTCACATTCTTCTTTAGTTACTTTTTGTGTACATTTAAAAGGACAATTATTGTTAGAATTACAAGCTTCTTTTTTAACAGAACGCTTTGGTGTAACGTGCCCTTTGACATTTACATACTCATTTCCATGTTGTCTTTTCAGCTTTCTTATGTTTTGTTTCCATTTTTGGGGATTTCTTGATCGCTTTTTGCTATTTTTTTTTCTATCATTATCGGTGTTAGCGTCGCTTTCCTGTTGATTTATTTCTCCTTGAATTAGGTTGTTATCTGGAGCTTTATCTATTTGGATAGTATTTTCTTCCACTTGAGTAATTTTGTTTTCTGTGGTATTGTTATTTTCAAAATCTGAAACATTATTATTCAAACCATTTGCTGTGTCCAAAATGATTAGTCCATTATTGCTAATTTCAGTTGCAGAAGTAGAAGCAAAAATTAACGGAATTTCCTGTTCTTGTTCAGATATCAAACCATTTTCATCAATATCCGTTATTTGAAGCATTACTCTTTTGTGTATACTAAAAAAAATTAAACGTACCTATACCCACCTAACTAATGAAGTAGTTAATGTAACTTACAAATCCTCATTTACAATAGGCATATTTTCAGAAACAACAGTATCATTGTCATTGGCCATTTGTTCGTGAACACTGCAACAATTAAAAATACAATAAGTAGATATAAAAACCAAATACTTTTCGTTGAGTTAATAGGACGACAGGTATCTACTTTCTTTTATATTTAATATCCAAATATTTATTTAAGTTACATAAAATTGTGGTAGTTATTTATGTTGACATCTTCAGAAATCACTTCGGCCACAACAGTATCATCATGATTCTGCATACCGTCAGCTACTATTTCTCCAAGAGCACTGCAACAAATTAAAAAATAAATAAACAAAAATAGTAGAGTATGTTGTGTGTTATATTGTACAACCTACGATTACTGTTTGAGGTTATGGTAACATTTTTCTTCTATAAGAAATAATACTTACTTCCAAACTTTCAATAGGTTTTTCTGGTGGTTCCGAACTAATAACACTCAAACTCATTATAATATAACCGAAAAAACCGTTTCATAACACAAGAAAACACAAATAACTTCGAACGCACAGGAGAGAAGTGGATATGGAACAACATAATTTTCCTCAAAGTATTGCTGTATTATACTGGATATTGCACAATCGTAAAACTAAACCTGGAAATAGCACAAGATAATTCTAGCGATTTCTGCAGAACAGGATAATTCTTGATAAATTTATGAAATCTTAGGATATAGTACAAATAGGTAATTACTGAAAACTTTTTTTCTCTTCACTTTAGCATCGTAATTTTTCTGGATATAGAACGAGGTAATTTTGACGATTAAATTCATGTAAAAATGTCATTTTAGGCAAAATTGGATATAGAACAAGATAATTCTAGGGTGACCAGTTATTTTTACGCCGACGAAAATTTTCCCAAAACTTATGTGACATACGTTATATGTGACGGGCCCTTAGATAATGTCGTCGAGGTACAAGACGATGGACGTATTATGCCAAATTCAAACCAAATACAGTGCTTATATAGTGAGAATCATGCCCGGTTTCTCGTACGTGAGATATCTGCTTGTTGGTAGTTATCTGCCCGATATCTGACTGTTAAGCCCAAAGCAGTTTCTGGTACGTAGGATAGTGACGTCACGTTAGATATCTGTGTGTCAAGGTTATCGGTACCTTTTCGGGGGGTTATCTGTAAGATATCTTTTTGTGTAGTATATTCTATAATTGACTTCAGTGTCCATCACTATATTCACTATTGTTTATTGTGCGAATGAAATTTTAACCACATTTTATCCGTAAAGGAATGAACGGTAAAAATATTTGAAAGTTACTTATATAAAATATGAATTAAATCTACTTTTCTTTTAGCTATGGATTTAGAAATGTACGATTCGTCTTCTTCGTCATCGGCTGAGGAGGAATTGTTGCAGTATATACAATTAGTTCCACAACGACGCGTTATACGTGATCGTGCAAACCCACTAGAAAATTTTAATGCAGAGGAATTTCATGCACGCTATAGGCTTACAAAAGAAAGTGTGAGAAATTTATTGGAGGTAATTGGACCTAACATTGCCCCAATAACTAATAGAAACAAAAGTATTTCAGCATTAAACCAGGTATTATGCACACTAAGATTTTTGGCAACTGGTGCATTTCAAAATGTAATTGGGGATACGATAGGAATTCATAAATCAACAGTAAGTAAAATTTTAAAACGTGTGTTGGGTGCCATAGCAGCGCTTGCTCCAAACTATATTTGCATGCCTGACGGTGCACAAGAAATTGCACATCTTAAAGCACAATTTGCCGCAATTCATGGGTTCCCTCAAGTAATAGGATGCGTTGATGGAACTCACATTAGAATTCAATCTCCAGGTGGTAATAATGCAGAAATATATAGAAATGGGAAAGGCTACTTTTCGTATAATGTCCAGGTGGTATGTGACCCAACTTTAAAAATCCGGAGTATTGATGCCTGATGGCCTGGATCAACACACGATAGCTCAATATTTAATGCATCACATTTACGAATTCTTATGGAGCAAAATTTTCATGATTGCATTTTGTTGGGGGACAGTGCATATCCCTGTAGAAATTATTTAATGACACCCATTTTAAACCCACAAAATAATGGAGAAATACTTTACAATGGTGCACATATACATACTAGAAACACTGTTGAGAGATGTTTTGGTGTGTGGAAAAGACGTTTTCCAGCTTTAAGTGTAGGGATGCGAACATCAAACGAAACTACTTTAGTAGCAATAGTAGCAGCTGCAGTATTACACAACATTACTACTGATTTAAACGATCCACGACAAGAAATACCTGATCCAGAAGTGCATATTGATGAAATGGGTGTTAATGAAGAACCTGCCATAGACAGAAATGATGGCAACATGGCAAGAAGATTGATAATAGCAAACCATTTTATGTAAAGAAGTGTTATATTAGGAACTTCTGTGAAGAAGAAAATTTCAATGTACAAACATTTAGCATAGTAAAACATTTGTAATTATTTACGAAAATTACATAGAAATAAATATTGCAAAATCAATATAAATTTTATTACGTTATTTAATACACATAACAATTTGAAAATATTAATCACTCCTTGAGGTCGCCTCCAAATGGGATATCCAATGAATAGTCAATTATTCATATAAAATTCTGTTAAATATTTAGTGTTCAATTTGCAAATGATTTACAATTATATGATTTTGATCTGAATATCACATAAAAACTGAATATTCATGTTCAATTTGTTTCAAATGGCGGAATAGCAAAATAGCTCAAAATGCCACTCAGTTTGCCTTTTCATTTTGAACCTTCTAGCTTTAATGATAAAAAGGTTTTAGGGAAATAACCAGACAACAGATAACATACAGTTTAATACAAATACACAACACGTAATTTCACAAAATAACTTTATTAAAAAAATAATTACAAAAATGTGAATTTGGACTGGCCAAATGCCTAATGTAACTGAACTATCAAGTCAGTTATTTTTCTTTAAGATTATGTTGGCGTCCCATCTGCAGGTATTCATACATGTGATTTTTAATGTACAGTTATGTTATAGATATATTTCAGAGTAAATTTAGTAATAATACAGATAGATAATGTAAAAGATAAGTTTAAAAAAATATTAAACAAATACACTAAAGAGAAACATAAGTACTTGTCATAAAATTAAACATTAGGTTCATTACATATTTTGTTGTATTCATGCTCCTTCATTTTATATTCTACTGTTTTTATTTTTATTTCTAAATCAATTAATGTTTTTTTTTTTTTAATTAATTGTAATTCTTCTTCTTTGATTTCTTTTTCTTTATCAATTAATGTATGTTTTTTCACTACAAGTTCTTCTTCATTCCTGGTTTTCTTTGTTTTTCTATTTACGATTGAACTAGCAACATCCTTTAAATATGTGTGTCGGCTTCTTTGATGGTATGCTGTAGATGGTGTATGCGATATCACAGGTACTGTATCAGAAGGTGTTGGTGAGGTATGAGATTTTGTCACAGGTGTTATTGCAGATGATGTTGGGGGAATATTGCATCCTGTCGCAGGTATTATAATTAAGGGTTGTTTACCTGGTGTGTTATCATCTGCTTCTTCGTCGTCCATGACAATGTCAACTTCTACAATATCTATAACGATAAAAATATTTAAATATTTAGAAAACTAAAGGAAATCAAACAAATACCTTCAAAAAATAGAGTAGCACTGCTGTCATATGGATTTTTCTCTGGCACATATTGAGGTTTCAATTGTGATACTATTTTGGCATCAATTTCATCACTTTGCGGTATATATGTGCCACCTCCTGTTTTAATCTGCTCGGCCTATAAATACATAAATATTTGGTAGAATTAAACACTTCTTGTGCAATGAGTACGTACATACCTTGTCATTGTAAAGATTTTTTCGTGCTTTTCTTTTTAAAAATGCATACAATTCTTTTAATTGCTTTTCTGTTCTTACTCCCGATTCATTTATAGAATTATATGCTGCAGTAATAATTGCCCAACACTCATTTTTTTTATTCATTGTTGTGCCGTCAGTATTTTTATTCTCTATCACATGTTTGTAATCCAATACAATGTTTGAAAAATGTTCTTTCTCGTTACCCGTAAAGTTCTTTGAGCGTTTATCCATTTTCGAATATACTGGTACACGTTGTTCACAAACAGAAAAGTTACAATTTAATTTCGCATTTTACACTTGACATGCAATCCAAATAGTAAACAAGTGTGCCTATAATGTGATCTTTGATACAAACACAGTATCTCACCTTCTACACTCAGTAATAAAACTCCAGGGCAAGAAAGTAACTAGAATATTTAACACGCCTTTGGGAAACAGTAACAGTTATCTAATAGATATCTACTAGGTATCTTTACGATATCATGTGCTATATCTGATAGATATCTGATATGTACGAGAAACCGGGCATCAAATAACTAATATTCATTTATCAAGTATCGCGGACTCTTTACGCATCATTGCTGACAATTTAAATAAATAATATAGATAATTATTGTTTAATATATGTAAGTAAGCTTGTATCTTTATAATTGTGTTTTAATTTATTTTTTGTATACAAATTAAATCATAATATTTAATGAATTCTTGAGGATAATAACGAACATTAATTTTTTGTATATATCTGTGACTTTTAGTATGCTTAAGAATAATTTTAAAAAAAATTTTTGATTTGTTTTTTATTCTTCTTTTTTGTTATCACTTTTTTAGTACTTTCCTAAACAAATGACATACAATATTCTATTACAATTTTTTATATCTACTTTATTAAATTTAATTAAATCTATTTAATCAGTAAAATATTGTCTAATTACATTATTTCTAATTTGCCTTCCCTCATGCAAAATATTTTCTTCCCTAAATTCTATTTGTGGCATTTCCTCAATTACTTCAACAGGTGGTATATCAACATCCAGAATATTGTATACTAGACACATATTATGCAAAACAGCACAAGCTGTTATTATTTGTCCAACACTAGTTGGATCATAACGAAGTCCTCTATCACCAGCTAAACACCTAAATCGCCCTTTTAAGACACCATTGCATCTCTCTATACAATTTCTTGCCCGTATATGGCAATTTGTATATCGCTCTTCGGGTGATTTTGGTGCTGCGTTTATTATGGGGGTCATCAACCAAGGTTGTTGCGGGTATCCAGAATCTCCTAGAAGCCATGATGTTCTATCACCATCGCGATGACCTCTCTCTAATTCCGTTTTAATAACGGAATTGCGCCATATAAATGCATCGTGTGTGACACCGGCGTAACGTGCATTAATGGATAGGATTCTCAAATTATAATCACAAATCTACAAATAATAAATTATTAAATAATATTAGATATGTATCTCCGCTAGATTAACTTACAATTTGAACATTTTTCGAATGAAATCCTTTTCTATTCATATAATTGTGCTCGTCCTTCTTTGGTGCACTAATACGAACATGAGTGCAATCTATTGCACCAGTGACACCTGGAAAACCAGTACTTCTCCAAAACAATTCTTTTATTGCATTCTTTTCTTCTTGTCCTACTGGAAATTTTATCCAATCCATACTTAGATTGGTAATTATTAAATTCGTAACTTTTATACATTTAGACACTGATTGTTGGCTGACCGATATATTATAGCTTTGGCCAATTAATTTCTGGTAACTTCCTGTAGCATAAAAAGCCAATGTAACGAATATCCGTAATTCTGGCACTAAAGCATTGGGATGTATATTAGAACGCATTAACGGTACTAACATATTCAGTAAGTTCCGCGCTAAATCACGCGATAATCTAAAAGTTTTCCGAAATTCATTTTCTTCTAACGCAAGAATGACATTGACATTTCTCATTAGCATTCGTTCTACAGGGTCCGCCAAAGGAACCTGACGATTTTTGGTATTCAACTACAAATTTATGTAACAAGATATTTATTTTCACATACAAGTAATTGATAGTATATTACATGCCATTTCATTTATGGAAAATAATGTCGCTTAAGTGATGTCCTTCACCGCGCACACACTATTCCAAGCGGTCTTGCAAATTGTTCATTACTCGCTCTATCATATTCATAGGAACTGCACGAATTGCATCGCGAATGTTTTCTTTTAATTCCTGAATTGTTTGCGGTTTATTTAAATACACCTTGCTCTTCAGATAACCCCATAGCCAATAATCACAAACGGTCAGGTCGGGAGACCGTGCCGGCCAAGGAACATTCCCATTTCGCGAAATTACTGCTCCTGTAAACATTTCTTGCAGTCGAGCTATCGACGCTCGTGCTGTGTGAGCTGTTGCTCCATCTTGTTGAAACCATACAGTATTCATATCAATGTTTTGTCGACGAAGCTCTGGTTCCAAAAAGTTGTTTAACATTTCCACATATCGTTGCGAATTGACCGTGACAGCATTTCCAAGACCATCTTCAAAAAAATATGGACCAATTATACCGAATCTCGCCACTCCACACCATACAGTTACCTTGCGGCTATGCAGAGGCCGTTGATGGAGCTGCCTGGGATTTTCTGAACACCAATAACGAAAATTTTGTTTGTTTACACATCCAGATAACTGAAAATGCGCTTCATCGAACATAATTAAGCCATTCAAGACATTGTGAGCAAAAAGTTCCAGAAGTCTATTGCAACAATTCGCACGACTTAAAAAGTCTCCAGCAGTCAGTTCTTGAACAATTGATAACTTGTATGGATGGAAATGTAAGTCCTTATGCAAAATACGCCGTACTGTTGTTTCGGAAAGTCTTAAAGAAATTGCTTGTCGTTTAACTGAACGACATGGACTTCGTTGGATGGCTGTTCTCACCCTCTCAACATTTTCTGGTGTTCGAACACTGCGACGCATCCCTGGTGGTTTAACCTTCATTGCAGATGCATGTCGACGAAAATTTTGAACCTATAATTTAATTGTGTTACGGCATGGAACATTACCATGGCGTTCAATGTTGAAATGTGTGCGAAATAAACGCTGTGTCTTGACCACCGAATCACTGTTTTTAAAATACGCTTCGATAACGAATGCGCGATGTCCACTATTCCACTCTTCCATGATTACTGAAATGGCAACTACTAACGATGGTTTCCCCCTACTAACCGCTATTCTACGTAATACACTGACTTCGTAATATACATGTTAAAAACATCAGGTTCCCTTGGCGGACCCTGTATTTGAAAATTCCGTAAAATTTCTCGTCGCTCCCGTTCTTCTTCATTTATTACCAAAGCTACGTTCACCGGCAGCATATTTTATATTCGTTTATTATTAAAAATAGAAAAATTGTATTAGTATTATTATATTATTTTAATTTCTACTAACTATTTATTGAAATTTGCTATTAATTATTTCTTAAATCACTATACAGTAGAATCGCGATAGTGTGAACACAAAAATACAGTGAGTCGTTCAAACTAACGGGGGTGTTTATAGAAACGAGGGTGTAATTAAACAAATTAACTTTATTACTTAAACTTAAATGGATTATACATGAACATCCCTAAGATGTAAAAAAATCTGTTATTTTTTTCTGAACATTATTTTGAGCAATTTTAGCCATAACTGCTTTTTCTTGAATTGCTTTCAAAGTGATGATGTCACTCATATATATGGAATTTTGATTGGACCATTCTACAGCTACATTAAATGCTTTAATTGCATCGGAATGACAAATTTTTCGTTCAATGGACTCAGTTTCATCCCCATCTGAAGAAGACATTTCCACAACATCTGCCGCCTCACCCTTGTCCAAATCTTCCACATCTGCAGTAGTGTAATCAGCCTAAAATTTTCAGTTTTGATTATGCTATTGACTTCTAAAACCACATATGCATTAACTTACTGGAGCAAGTTCCTGTAGTAAATTTATTGTATCCCTAATAGCATCAGGAACCAAAGTTTTTCACATCTTAATTTTTCCCGTAATGTACTTAATGGAATGTTATCTTCGTCTGCATCCTCATTATGTTCATTAAAATCTGGCAGGATATTTCTCCAACACTTTTCGATTATTGTTGAGCTAAGTTTCTCCCACGCCGCAGCTAAGTGTATTATTGCATCTTTTAGTGAAATCTTACCGAGTGCTGCAGCTAGTCCTTCTTCAGTTGATACAACAGAACTCAGCAAACTGTTTCTATAGTATAGTTTGGTGAGACTTAAAATATTTTGGTCCATGGGTTGGATCAAAGATGTAACATTAGGAGGTAAGAATTTTACAAAAATCATCCCATCTTTAGTCCTCAGTTCTGTTGCTGATGGATGGGACGGGGCATTTTTTCGATGGTTTTAGCGTGTGAGTTAACGTATCGACAATAAGTTTTTTTTTTAATAGCACAAATGGTTGATTTTGAAACTCCGTATTTTTTAGATAACACTGTGACTGACATTCCTTTTTTACGTTCTTCGATTATATTGGCTTTTACTGTTAAGCTCAAAAATTTCTTTAATTTCCCCATCTTGCTTTAAGAATTTACACTATGTATTTACACTGGAGGCACATTCACAACTATACCTTTATACAATGCGACGGCGCATTTACGGTGGGATTCTGGGTAAATCTGTAGAGTCTGTAAATTTATCTGTAAGACCTGTAAGCGCCTGTAACGTTTTTGCTTATTCTGTGCGATTACGAATTTACAGATTCTCTGTAAATACCCTACAGATATTCGTAACTTTTACGGTGAACGATGTTGTCACTGTATGATCAGCGATAGATTAGAAAATTTGAGAGTAGACGTTGACGTTGACGATTATTTTTAAAAATGGAAATTTTTATAGGATTATTCTGCCCTGCTAAGCAAGAACGACGTATCTACACACGCGCAGTTTTGAGTAAATGAAGTTTTTACATTATTTGTATTATTTTTGTTTTTTTTATTGTTTTTTTAAAACTTACCGAGGCCATGTATAATATTATCTGTGATTTATGTAAGTAGATTTTTTAATACTATAGTAACCTTAAACAAAACAAAAAATGCACTTACGACATTTTGCGTTATCTTATGTAGTCATAGTAGAAAGAAAAGTCGTATCTTCAAAATAACTTTTTATTTATAACAGAAATAACAAAAAGTGATTAAAATACAAGTGTCAACATTTACACTATTTTTAGGTAAGTATAACATCTACTAATCTGAGTCATCTTCCACAAGCTCAGATTCAGTCAAATTTTTCCAAAATTCTAAACGGTTATCTGGTACAATTCCTGTAAGTTTTTGTAACAAATTTTTTTTTCTTTGTTGTGAAATACCTCTTACAACTCTTCTAGCTGTTGGAGGTGGTAAGATGCCTTTTTCATATTTTGACAGAACAAAATGAACTTCTTTAAATGCGGAATTAAATGTTGTTTTAAAATACATACATCTACAGCCTCTTTTAAATTCAATACATACCATATCTTGAAGGTATGGTCTGAGAACAATTTTGTTTAATTTGTACTGAGATGTAAAATCTGTTATATTATAAAAATTTTCAATTTTCATTTCAAATACGTTAACTTTCTTTGAATTTGCAGATTGGACGCAATTTTTAAAATCTTCAAAGTCGTACACTTTCTTTTTTCTTTTTAATGCTAATTCCACTTGGTGATGAAAGGCATCACTTGACATAAATGTATGTCCAGACTGAAAGTACTTAATGTTTAGTGTCTTTAAATTTACAAGATTTGAGTTAATGATGTAAATAAAAAATGAGAATAGTGCCCAGTTTTTATTCTGAGCGGCGCAGTTATCTAACCATATTGTCACAGATTCCAGATCTCTTACACACAATAGAAAATTAAAAAACGTTGATATAATATCGTCTTTACTCCTTCCAGCGATTCCCTCATGCCAGATAAATGCAAATGGCTTTTCAGATGACTTTCCAAGACGAACAAATGACTCATTGAAAGCGATTATCCGTGGTACAAATATAATTTCCTTGAACATATCGCAGCGAGGCAACATGATGACCTGACAGTAATAAAAATTATGTTACAATAATTATTATTTCATCTCGAACAAGCGTACAATTTACCTTTTGAAGATCGGCTGAAAAATACTGGCCATCTTTCTTTTCACAGTCCTGCTGGTATTCTGCTCGAGCTGCTATATACTTGTCATGGTGATTTTGCCATGACTGACATTCCTCGCAATCCAGTTCAGTATTTTCTTTGGTGTGGTCAGTAGATTTGCTGTGTAGAATAAAAGATTCGCAAAGTGAACATTCTTCGTTTCCTAAAGTGGCAAAAGAAATCTTTTTCTTAGCCACAACTCTTCTGTATAGTTCGTAAGAAATGTTTACCGAGTACTTTGATTTAAAATTTTCAAACATTCCTTTGATCGTGACATCACTGGGAAGGTAACGTGTTAACGGAGCGTGCTCTCGTCTGTAATGGGAGATTGTCGGCCTGTAAGATTCTATGTGGTCTTCTATAAGTTTTTCATCAAATCGATTTTGCTTGCTTTTTCTTCCGCGATTATCTACTTTGGGCATTATTAGAGCCGCCTCTAAAGTCAACACATTTCTTAGAACTCATCATTTCGTAACTCGTAACCCAAAGTCGCCAAATAAAATGGTTTGCAAACTTGAAATTTTAGGCCATGTTCATTTGTTAAAAACCGTTTCAGAGACTGGTTTCTTCTTTTGACAACTTCTTTAGTAGTACTATGCAGCACAAACGTTTTTCTTTCATTTTGAGTCATTGCCCAGTATTGGGTGTTAATGTGTTCTTGTCTTTGCTTGCTAATATTTCGGCTACATTGTTTTTTACACTTGTCTCCACAACCAGTTTTAACTCCATGTTCTAAAATGATTTTGTTTATCTTGGCTTGTTTTCTTGCAGCTAAAGATGTTTCATATCTCTTTCGTTTTCTAATAGTTCCTTGTTTTGTCAAAGACATCGTACTAACATGGTCTTGAGCAGTTGTAACTGCTGGTGACATATTTTCAAAATCACTTTTATCTGAGGTTTCGCTGTCAACTCTAGTGGGAAGGTAGTCGATGTCTTTAACGGAATCGTCGTCATCTTCAGAAAATTCATTTTCTGTATTATAGATGTCGCAATCAATATTGTTACAGTTGTTAGACTGAAAACCACTTGTACAAGGTTGCTGTTCAATCTCCGGTTCAATATTTTGAAGTTCATGATAGGTTTTTTCAAATGAATAGTCATTATTAGTTAACTCGCAGTTACTGCCTTCATTAACATGCTCAGATTTGGTATTGTTTAAAGCAAGCTCTAAAATTCTTTTTGCTCTGCTATTCATTTTATAAGTTGTCATCCACTATCACCAACAACAAACTAATAAAAAAGAACAGCTTAGACGATGAAATACACAAATAGATTTCAAAACTTACCGCAATTTTCACACTTGTTTAGCAACTAATTTTGTGGTTTATACCTTATACTTCAAAGTAAAATGAAAGGACAAAACACTAATACTGTTGTAATAGGTGTAACGTACACCAGCCATCTGTCAGTTACAATTATTTTTAGGTTATGTTACGTAGACATTTTGTCGTATCTGCAGCGTCCTATGCAACAACGACTAGTCTCTGCTAAGAAAAAATGTCGTATCTCACAAGACATTTTGTGAATACGACATTTTGCTTTAGTGCGTGTGGCTTACGACTTATTTTGTTAGGAGCATGGGCTTTTTTGCACTTACGACACAATTTACTAGGGCTTTATTAACCTCTAGTGTGCACATACGATGTTCAAACTTGGCTGAAAAGATAGAGAAATATACTGTTGTGTCCGTAGATACGACAACTCAATTTTGATAAAAATGTCAGATACGACTTTTTTGCTTAGTAGGGCAGTATTATTAATTGAAACTCACAATAGGTAAGTAATTTCTTAAAATAATACTGATATATATGTATAATAATAGAATATACGTCCAAAATGTATTATTTCTAGGAATCATATGAGGATCTTACGGAGAACTTTGAGGGATAAATCTAATCCTTTTGAAATGCCTGATAGGCATTTCAGGCAGATGTTTCGTCTCAATAAAGAGAATGTAAGAGAACTTATTCAAATATTAGATGGACATTTGCAACCATCTAATATACCACATCACTTGAAAGTAGGTTTCCAGTAGTGCTTGAAATGGTAGTAATAAGTGTAATTGTTAATAGGTCCTAGCAACATTAAACTTCTTGGCATCTGGTTGCTTTCAAAACTCTATTGGTACCAATAACTTTATAGCACTTAGCCAGTCATCCTTTAGTCGTATAATTAAAGAAGTCTGCGAAGTCATGACTATTCATTTGATGAAGCAATGGATCAAGTTTCCCACAAACACAGTAGATAAAAATCAAGTAAAACAAGGGTAAGTAATCAAATTATTTCTATGATACCTTCAAAATTAAATATAATTAGGTTTTATGAAAAATGGGGCGCACGAGGTGTAGTTGGCGTAATTGACGGAACCCATGTTGATATCCTAGCGCCACCAGTGGCTGATGAGTATCATCCTCCATTCGTATATATTAATAGAAAAGGCAAATATTCTATTAATGTAATGCTGGTCAGTGTATATTAAAATTGAACGAATAAAATCTCAACTTAAAAATATATTGCAGATCTGCGACTCAGATACAAAAATTATTGGTTGCTGTGCTAGATATCCGGGATCAGTCCATGATTCGGCCATCTGGCAAATGTCAAACATAAAGCAGCATATGAAAATACAATTTCTAAATGGAGACAAAAATACTCACCTTATTGGTAATAGTTTTAAATATGTATACATATCACTTTATCTTAACACATTTACATAGGTGATAGCGGGTATCCTCTAGAACCATGGTTATTCACTCCATTTAATAACGTAAATCCGAACACGCCAGAAGAAAGATTTAACAACGAATTAAAAACTGTTCGTAATGTAATAGAACGGACAAATGGAATTTTAAAGGGAAGATTCCGATGCTTATCAAAATTTCGAACGTTAATGTATCATCCTACTCGAGCAGCAAGTATTATTTATGCCTGCTGTATCCTCCATAATATGGCACTAGCAGCTAAATTACCTCTTCAAGATGATGAAATTAAATATAGAGATGAAGCCAATGAATTTCATCGTATGGGTAAATATAATTGTATTGTATGTATCAGTATACATATATCACTTATGTCGAATTTTCATCTTTTACAGACCAAAATCAAGAAGAAAATTTATTGGAAATAGGAAGATTAGTAAGACGAGAGTATATAACACAAAATATAATGTAATATTAAGTACAAATAATATAACTATGTATGTATATAAAATACAGAGGAAATCTACTCGTACATAAAATCTTTGTGTTCGTATTTATATTTAGCGATTTCAAATTTTAGTTTTTCTCTTTTTAAGTTTATATAATTATCACAGAAGCCACTTAAAACAGTTACTAAAGTTTGTTGTGTTTCTTCGGCCTTCTTATTTTGTTCAAGTAGCTGTTGTGCTAATTCGTTTAACGGTTTTGGTTTACATTCACGCTTTTTTTCGGGCTTAGGAGTAGTCTCTATTGTACTATGCATGTTCTTATCGGTAGGTGTATTTGTTTGGCCTTCATTTGTAATTATAACTCCGTCAGTTTCAGAGGGCAGTACACATGAAGATTCTTCGATAATATTGAATACAGAAACAGCATCATAATTTTCATTAGCAATTTCGTTTACGTACTCCACTTCAATTCCATCGTACGATGGTATTGCTAGACTACCTGTTACAGATACTTTACCCCATACTGCAAGTCCTCTTTCCTCAAGCTCGGTTAATTTTATTTTTAATGGTGGACCAGATCCAGTCTGTCTGCGATGTTCACTTATTTTTCTGTATTTCGCTTTTGTGGCATATTTCCAATCACCGAATCTCTAAAAAGTAAGTGCGTTTTAAAACTGCAACTTGTATATGATAGAAACTCACTTTTTTCCATTCTTCAACTGATAAATTTGGTCCATCTCCTGACGCATTTAGTTTCTTGACCAAAGCATCCCATTTATTATTTATATAATTCTCCTCCAACGTTGGATTTATCGTACCGCTACGAAATGCATGTCACTCTCCATAACCTGAAGATACATCTCATATTGCTCAGTGCTGGTATTCGTCTTTCTTCGTTTAGCTATGCTAAGATTAAAATCAAATAATCAGTAATCGTGACCAAAACATGCATTAATACAACTATTAGCAGTTTTACTATACAGATTGTTAATAAGTTACTTATATATACGATCTAAGGGACGAATGTTATTGTAATGGTCCACTGTTAAAAGGTTGTACCGGGTAACGAACGGCAGGCCGTTCATAGCAACGGAATGGCGGAATCCTTTCGATGTTTTAAACTTTTATGAAGCAAATGATATATAATGGATGTGTTCTCTCAATCTAACGTTCGGGATACCTATATGCAAGTAACTTACAAATGATCTGTATATAAGAAGAGGTTATAACAATCTATTTTATGATTTATTGCTTCATATATAAGAATTTTAGTATTTGCATATATTATATAAGAAGGTTTATAAATATATAAAATATTTTACTTACCTCATAGTTGTGAAAATGTAAATATATATAGAAGATTGATACAAGAAAATACTTTTCAGATGCAAAGAATCACAATAACGTGAATATAGGAGCGTTACCAACTGTACGTAAATCTGTAACTTAAAAATCTGTAAACTGATCTAATACAGAAAGATGGACAGAATGAGTATTTCTGTAAATCTGTAAAACTCTAGTTTACAGATTTTCTGTTAGCTACAGATTTACGGATTTACAGATTTGTAACGAATTGCACAGAATCCCACCATTAGTATACATGCTTCAATGTATAAAATAAGGGACATCCCCGAGCGGTAAATAAATAAAACTCCTACATAAACATATAATGCACTTGTTCGCACCATCGAGGGTCCACGCTGTTCATACTACTCGGCGTTCAATGTAAATAATTTCGTGTTCACACCACCGACAGTTTTTCAGTACCGCATGTTCACACCATCGCGATTGTACTGTATCTAAAAACGACTAATTAATATAGCTCACGCGAACACTTCATACATTTAAATACATCGAAGGAAACATTTAAATTGACGGCCAGACGCCCGATGTTTTTAGATCGGACCGCTGTGAGAAGTCGATCTGCCGATCTTGAACGAATAGTTGTCGATATTTTCTTATCGATAGTGCGTGGTACTGATACAGCACTCTCCTCGATAAATGTCCGATTGACAGAGTAATCAAGGCGATGTCGATGTCGATGCGGCGTGGTAAGGGCCCAAGGTGAGTATATTTTCTTTTCTAAAGTAGCTCCTGCATGAATTGCGATATTGCAAGTTACAGAAGACTCTTATTGCTCTCTTCTGCAAGATAAAAATCCTGCTCGCTCCGGCTGATGTCCCCCAGAATAGGACAACGTAGCCCAGATGGGAATGGAAAAGAGAATGGTAAGAGATTTTTACGGCCTTGTGTGTAGCAATAGATTTCATTCTCCTCATTGCGAAAATCGCACTTGTTAATTTTTTCGAAAGGTGTTCTATATGGTCGTTCCATATAAGTCCACCGTCTATATACATGCCCAGGAATCTTAAAGACGTTTTTCCAACACTTGGTCTTGTAGTTAGCATTTGCCGCTTTGTCTTGTCAGTGTTCAGTTTTAATTTGTTGACATTTAACCATTTTTAGATATACAGACCCATGTTTCTTAAATTATAATAATAATTAAGTATGTATTCTTTCCATTATGTGGATGTTTAGCATATTTAAAGTAATCTTTCTTTCTTATTTCTAGATATACAGGGTGTTCTAAATTAAGTCGGCACTATTGCTAACTTTGTTATTAATGAAGCTACACTATCAGTTAAATTAGCAAAGTAGTAGTATTTTTATCGTGAACAATGATGGCAGAACCGAAAAGACAGTTGTACTTCTACTTTTCGCGCTATTTACAAAAGTTACTTTTTACTTTCTTATACGTAGTATAAGGAAGTATTGTGAAGATGAAAATTTTCGACCTCGAGATTTTTGCAGATGTCCACGTTTTGAGGTCCCCTGATACCAAAAAAGTGGTTTTTAAAAAATGTCTGTGCCTGTCTGTCTGTGACCACGATAGCGGTCAAACCGCTACAGATATCAATTCCAAATTTTGTATTTACGAATACAATCTCCCTCTTGAGAACTGATTAGATTTTGAGCAAAATCGGCAGACCGGAAGTAGTAGTTTACTTCAGTGAAAAAATCGAACTTTGCCAATATTTCGTCAACTACTAAGTTTAGACTAATTTATAATGAATTCATAAGTATTTAGAACTTAATTTCCAATATCTTTTGTATAAAAAAAATTTCAAAATTCGGACTGGAAGTAACATTTTTACTCTTACCGAATAACGATTTTTTGCGAATATGTCGTAAATTATGCATTCTATATATATTTATGAAGAGTACAAAAGTATTTAGAGTTAGATTTGGAATATTTTTTTTATAAATGAAATTTCAAAATTCGGACCGGAAGTAACACTTTCATACGTATAAGAAAGTTGTGTGGTACACCTCATTTTTTTTTAAATGGAACACCCAGTATATTTTTGCATATATTGAAACAAGGAAGTTTTTTAAAAAATAAAGCTTACATACGTTATTGACAAAAAATGACAGTTCGTTTATGTACATTGCGAGTTACTTTTAAAATCGATCTTGCGTCTATGTTATTAGCAATAGTAATTATTTTATTCTGCAGCTCTACAACGTTTTCATATCTCACTTTGTAAATTTCATTTTTTAAATATCCCCAAAAATAAAAGTCCAGAGGGTTTTAGATCCGGGGACCGTGGTGGCCACTGAATTGGTCCATTCGTACCTATCCACTTATTCCGAAACATTTCGCTCAAAAATTTTTTACTTCGCGATGATTATGCGCTGGTTCTCCATCTTGTTGGAAATGTATATGTTGCCGAGTAGCCAAGTCCAGGTTATCCAAAAATATTCCGAAATGTTCAGTCATAAATTGTAAATATCTTTGCCCAGTTAATGTACCATTATAAAAGAATGGTCCGACATTCGTCGAGCCAATTAATCCACACCAAACATTTAAACTAAACCGTATTTATGGAGCATGAGGCCGTTCCAACAATAAATTTTCTCGTGACTAATAGTGATGGTTTTTTCTATTCCAAATCCCAGAATTAGAAAAATTCGATTCATCGCTCCACAAAATATGACGAAATGCATTTACATTCTGCGCTGAATAATTAAGGTACCAGTGACAAAACGTTAGCCTCCTCTCTTGATCACCCAGGAATAATGTTTGCACTGGCTGGTACTTAAATGCGTTATATTTAAATTTTCTTAATATTCTGTGCACACAATTAACGCTTACATCTAATTCCCGAGCAGTGTCTCTTATAGAATTATTGGAATGCACTTCAAAGTACGCCAAAACGTCAATTTCTATTTTCTCACTAATTACGTAGTCCTTTCTTGTTCTAGTTTTTTTTTGAAAACATTATCATTTTTTCTGAATTGTCGATACAGTCTTTGATAATAGCGTCGATCTGGCTGCGGGCGTAGAGGACAACACTCAGCGTAATATTCTTGGGTCCTTACAGAGTTTTTACGACACACGATATACGCTTCTAACATATCCCACTTTTCCAAATGATTAAATACCATTGTCAATGACTTTTTTAAAGTTACAACACAAATTTAAATATAACAACGATAATAAAGACAAGATTATGAATTCCGACAATGGACCGATACCTAAATCGGATTTGTTTAATTTGTTGACGAAATAGATCCGCACTAATGGTTTCTAGGTATAAGGGAATTATAATGACGCATACTCGTAGGAAATTGTGGTTGACAGTTGCAACTGTCAATTTTTGTCAATAATGTATGTAAGCTTTCTTTTTTAAAATATTTCCTTCTTTCAATATATGCAAAAATATACTGGGTGTTCCATTTAAAAAAAAAGTTACTTTTGTAAATAGCGCGAAAAGTAGAAGTTCAACTGTCTTTTCGGTTCTGCCATCATTATTAATGGTAAAAATACTACTACTTTGCTAATTACTACCGATACTGTAGCTTCATTAATAACAAAGTTAGCAATAGTGCCGACTTAATTTATAACACCCTGTATACTAAAGGAACATTTAAAACGATATATGAAGAAAACAAAGAGAAATTCTTATCTGCTAAACGTAAAACAAATCAAACACTTAATATTATGTATAATAACAGAATTTTTTTTCATAAACAAATATATCTTTTGCCTATGAGACAATAATTCCCTTTTCACAGCAGTTGAAATCTGACGTGTTCTTGAATTTTTCATATTCTTCTTCAGGTATATTAGATCTATAATACAATTAATTTCCTGTTAGTTTTTATGCATTATTTATACCTTTAATGCCCTGTTATTGTTTACAGATATATACAAATTAAATATCGTTATACAGAATCATACATATTATAAATTAGATATCCGTTTCAGTATGTATTGAAAGACATTAATCTTGTAATACTCTTCTTTTAATGCTCATAAAAAAATCCGTTTTCTTTTCCTATTATTATTCTAAATATTCTTATTCTATCTTAGTCGAATATGAAAATAATTTACTAACTTATCTATATATTTTAAGCAATTAATTTTTATAACTAAATATAAAATTATAAAAGAATATATACTTTATACTGCATATATTATTTAACTCAATTGTTCTTTTTTCTAAATTTACATTCATATATTTAAATTATACATGTTGCTTTGACTTTCTCAATTTTTAAAATTGTTAAGTTCATGGCAATATATCTGGCAGATAAGTGTCGTTCTTTTTGGCAGCCGTAAAAATTAGAATTTCAAACAAGGTTTGTAATTATTCTTTTATGGTATGTGAGTTATTGTTGCCACCGATGTAATTTTGGCTTTTCTGAAATTTGGTTTGCTCGCCTTTCAAGTATTAATGTGAACACTTACTTTTGGTGGAAACTTTATCTATCACATTAAAGCCCATTAACCATTTGGTGGTGAAATTAACTCCTCTGCCCCTTTAAATTGATATTTATTATGATATTTGAAATATTTATTTTCAGAAAGTGCAGTCTATCGACACCACCGGCCAAGCAAGCGACCGCAGCATGAGCAGTGCAGATACACGATAAAGTACGAAGCATATCTCAAGAAGTACATTAAACAGCATTACGAAGTCGAAATATATAAATATGAGATTTTAACTTCGTAATGCTGTTTGTTGTGTCTTCTAAGGAATCTCTCAGGCTGCATGTGGAAAACACGCACGTTGGGGGAAAGGATGACTAAGAACATTCTACGACTGATTATATGAATACGTATTTAAAAGTAAACAATCGAGCTGGCGAGATCAAGAGAAAATATTTAAGTGTTTGTTGTGTATGTTTCGAGCAAAATCCATCTTTAAGAATATATATGAAAACTAACCATTTGTAGATTTGATTATAAATGAAACAAATTTGAGTTTAGAATAAACAAAAAAACATAGTTTAGATAAACAAATTAGAACTAGAACATTTGAAGAAAAAATTAACTCTTATGAATTTAGAACAAACAACGGAAGTCATTTAGAAGTGCATTAATAATCATTTTTATTGATACATATTGCGGTGACTGCCTTTAAATTGAATTCTATGTATAAATAGGGTAGTTTCTCCAGTAAAATGGACACCCAACCCAGGTAGCAGAGTGACATCTTTTGACAAATTTGTTAATTTATATATATTTAAATCTATAGAATTCAGAGCGTAGTTATACAAAAAGGAGTAGCCTAAAAAAAATTTCCCAATAAGCATGACGTCTTCACTTTCCACATTTAAAAGAATATTATGAACCACAAATACAACATTATGAGAACCCTCTTTAATAAGACAATTACACTTGAGCTGTTGTTTGGGCTATTTTCATCGTTTGTAGAACATTGATAGTCCGACGTTTCGGCAGTCCGTCTACTGCCGTCATCAGGGTAGTCCTGAGACGGACTGTTTGTTGCCAAACTTGTCATTTGTTTATAACGACTTTTATCCGGCGGTATGTCTTCCCTATTTTTATTTGAGATGTCCTGTGCTGGGTTTGCACCCGGTCGATAATTTCCGAATATCAATATCCCATACACTTTACCTCTCGACTAATTAGGGGAACAGAAACTACTATTTTAAACTTATATTTAAGTTACAGGTATATGCGCAGTAGGTATGCGCAGTGTGCATATTTTCGTATATATATATATACGCGTATATATATATATATATACAGTGAC
Organism: Amphimallon solstitiale; assembly: GCA_963170755.1. NCBI lineage: Eukaryota > Metazoa > Arthropoda > Insecta > Coleoptera > Scarabaeidae > Amphimallon > Amphimallon solstitiale. Next base: position 178,941 of record CAUJHA010000079.1, on the reverse strand, counting down.
CGGCAGAAAGTGCGCAGCATATCGACTGTCGAGAATAACTTCGTTCTAACTCCACTTTCTCATTTTTTTCAGTATGATGTGTTGAATGTTTGAACTCGCACTCTCATAAATGTAAAGCAAATTAGCACCATCTATAGGTATGTTCATAAAAAGATGAAGTTATGGAGTACTATATTACAGCTTTCTATACTCCTGCCTACAGGAAAAAAGGATTTCTGTAATTATTTCATGGAGTTAGAACAATGCGGTATTCAGCGTTGTGGAAAAACAATGTTCTAACTCCAAGGAGTTAGAACAAAGTATATGTAAGGACGCTACTCGGAAGAAGACTATTATTACCTACTTTTGAGATTTGATTTTAATTTTTTAATAAAGCAATTAAATAATAAACTTGAACTTTATTTTAGATAATTATGCTTATATAGAAAAATACAAAAATATCAACTTATTAATAATATATAGGTATACTGTAATATAATTATTTTTTAAGCATTCTTTTTGTTTGTTGTCTTCTTTGTGTTCTTAGTCTTGTTGAGATTTTTTTTCATATCATTTTTCGTCTTCTTGTCTTTAGTTTCTTTAGAACTTTCTGGTTGTTTAAATATAGTTTCCCAAAATTCTATATCACTGGCAGAAAACTGGGGATAGAGACTTCTGATACTATTTATTTTATCTTCAGAAATAATCTTCGTTGCACCTATTACTTTAGGAACTGGTAAAATGTCTTCGTCAGTATTGTTTCTCAGTTTTTTCTTGATTTGAATGTTTACTACCTGCAATTCTTCTTCTGTAAAAGTTGTTTTGTATTTAACCATATTGTTCCCTTTTTCATAAATTATATGTTTCACTTTGCTATAGGGTATTTTCTTCAAATTTGTGTTGACAGCCACATCTTGGTAGTTTTTAAAGTTTTCTTTCTTCATCTGATACACTTCATAGGGATTTTTTGATCTAACTCGCAGAAGTTTTCTTATTAAATCTAGAGGGCTATTAATATCCGCTCTTGAAAATGCCTTATCGATTGTGTTGTGGATAGAATCTACTTCTTGCACGCAGCTATGGCCAGGCTCTTGGAATTTCTGTTCAATAGTTAAAACATTGTGGTTTTCCTTGTTAAGGAAACTTATCAGAGCGGTGCTCATGTGCGAATTCCGATTCTGCGGTACACAGGCGTCAGACCATAGAACTATATTAGTAATAGTAGGGTTTTTCTGTACAAATTTGCAAAGCATTTGCACTAGTGCAGAGGCAATATCGTTGCCAGCCCTACCAGAAATCCCTTCGTGCCATATAATACAGTAGCCTTGTTTTCTTGCTACATCACACGCTGTCAAATTAAACATGTTTAATTTTTGCAAGTAGTAGGCTTTAGACACATTTGATTGAGGTACATTTAAGACCCGTTGTAAATCAAAGCATATTAAAGCTGTATTTTCAGTCATAGATACCTTGTCCATATTTTTTTGAGCTCTTGCATATTCCTTCTCTTTCACATGTTTGGCAAACTTTTCCTCTAACTCTTTAGTCACCTTGTTAAGCTTTTTTTGATTTTCATGCTCGCAACACAAATCACATTGGTCTTTTTTTTGGTATGTAAAATTCAATGTTAAATTCTTCGTTAAATATTTTAGTATACAACCATTTTTTTACTGGAACAATATCTTTAATTTGACAGTCTTCTTGATAAAGTTCATACATTTTAGTTAAATTTAATCCAAATTCTAAATACTCTTTTTTAGTATTTTGTCTACAATAGTGACCGGGAACGCGAGGAAAACTATTAATATGTTCCTTTACTAATAATCGGCTGTCCTCAGAAATTTTAATCTTTGTTTTTTTTCCTCTTTGGTCTTTCTTTGGTGTGTTAGTTATTCCTGATTTTTTTTGTGAGTGAAAGTATGAGACTCTTCTGCTGCTAATTGACAACACATTTAAGTAAAAGTCGCGACAAACACGAACTTCTTGATCAGTAATAAAAAATCGAAACACATAACTGTAACCTCTTGGTCTAGATGAGTTCAGATTTTCCTTCCGCACCCGTTTCTTCGGAATTTTTGTAGTTGTTTTGTCATAAAAGTTAAATTTTTCATCGTCAGTTAATTTCCAAAATTCGGTAAAAATCTCATGAGCAATATCTTCCGAAATCTTTTCTGAACATTTGAAGGGACACTTTGTACATATTTTATAATTGAAATTTCGAGCGGCGTGCTTCTTCTTTCTTTTATATATATACTCCCTTCCACTTTGTCGTAATGTTTTTCTTACACTGGTTTTCCAATCCGCTACGTTTCTCTTTCTTTTTCGACTTAAAATTTTCTCACCTCTGTATTAAATATAACTTAATTACTTATACCATTTTTAATAATTTATTTAAACGCAATCTTACCCATTTTCCTCTTTCCTGTTTTCAACTTGCACTAGAGGAGAAATGACAATATCATTTTCTGTATTATTTTCTACAGTATCTTGAATCTCTAAAACTATATTTTCTGTTGTAATTTCTGTTGTGCTGTTATCTGCTAGCTGATTCTCTCTTATTAGGTTTTCAGATTCTACAATAATTGCGCTATCGTCCAAAAGTTGGTGAAGAAACCTATGCCGTCAATTTTGAGGTTAGGAATTGAATTAGTAACATTATTTCAACTTACAAGTCATCCTGTATCACCAAAACATCACTTGTATTGTTGAAATCTATTCCTTCCATGATCGAGTATTGTTTAAATAAATTTTAGAATAACCACGTTTTAATAAACAAGTAAAAATTACGAACAACAAAGCAAGTAAGAATGTCCTAACTCCAGTTCCAATAGGAGTTAGGACATTCTTACTTGAAAAAGTGGAGTTAGAACAAAATTATTCTGAAATTGTTATGAAGATTACAGTTAGGACATAATAGAATAACGAATTTAATGCATTTAGAACAGTATTATTCTGAATGTTTATATATAAAAACGTAAAATAAAGGAGTTAGAACAAGTATCCATCAACACACCGTTTTACTGAAAAAGTGGAGTTAGAACAATGTTATTCTCGACAGTCGATATGGGAAAATGGTTTACCTTTGAATATAGCAAAATTATTTTATTGCATCATGTCTCGGCATGACTTGAGACCAAAATAGCACTCGCGATTTCTGCCGAAACTCTCATCGTATACGAGGGAGAGTCAAAAATACAAAATTACGCTAAGAGTAAAGTACCCCCATTTTTAACATTAGACTTTTCTTTATTAACCCATTAGTGCATAAGGTTTACCAAAAAACAAAATTTTGTGGTTTTTGTATTTATTGCGTATTTAATAGAGAATAAAGATCATTGTAACACAAAATTAATTTTTTCTATTAAAATAAAGAAAATTTTTGGCATCCGATATATCGGATTCTGTGCGGAAAGCTCATTTAAAATGTGTGAAAACTTTTGAAACATATTTTTGGGTGAAGGCCTAATTTGCATTTAGTGCAAATAAATTTGCTTTTCCCTCCACAGAATCGACACAAGCGTTCGGTATTTACATACTCCGGCCAATGATGGCGTCCATCATAACGTATTTCAATTCTAGGATCGGGCACAGTCTTTCCTTTGTTAGATGGTTTTCCGTATGTTGTGAGTAGTGTAACGGCTATATATCGTCTAAAATTTAAAAGTGAGTAACAATCCTTATCATTCGGTATTAACTGCTTCATCAGGAGCCACGCATTTACAGTTGATACGTCTAGTAAATAACAAAAGATCGGCCACCACCATTTCTTTTGCCGCATTCTGGTGCGATAGCACGCCACCAATTGATCCATCTTATCGACACCTCCCATGCCATTGTTATATTTTGCAAAAAGTTGCGGTTGAGGTACGGCAATTTTACCTTTTTTTACTTTTGACCATCTGGAACATCTACCTTCTGTAACAGTGTCAAAATTTGTGGCACAAGTAACCACTTTGTTATCTCTCCATCTGACTAAACAAACCGTGTTGTCTTTGTCACTTCGATAATCATATGAACCTCTTTCCAGTTTTTGCATTTCTGCTTTACTTTTTAGAGGGCATTTGGCAATTCTGCGGTCCTGTATTGTACCAGAAGCACAATAACCCTTTTCTGTCAAATGCTGAAAAAGTGCTACAGAAGAAAAATAGTTGTCAAAATATATTTTATATCCCTCATTTGGAGGAATATTTGCTGATGCAAGCAGGGATACCACAACGTCTCCTCCAATTCCAAATTTATTTTCTTTATCGCTTTTTCCGGTATAAATTTCAAATGAAATCATGTATCCGGTATTAGTACAAAGAGCCCAATTTTTAAATCCAAATCTAATTGGTTTTCCTTTTATGTACTGTTTAGCGTAATGACGACCATAGTAAGGAATCATAGACTCGTCGATTGAAATGTTTTCCTCTAAACCACCATGCATCTGAAACCGTTCATTCAGTTCTTTTATGAGCGGTCTCAATTTGTATAGACGATCTTGTGGATCTATTTTGCTATTATCATTGATATGAAAATTTCTTATAATTTGTTCAAATCTGTTGACTCTCATGCTGTTTTTCAAAATTGTAGGTACGTCACTACTTTCAGACCAAAACATCCTTTTGTTGGGATATTTAGCATATCCAGAAAGTAATAATCCACCAATAATTGAGAACATTGTTTTTCGAGACGAATATAAATTTGTTTGCTCTAATATTTTGTCAAGAAGTTGGTCGGTAAAAAAAAGTTCAAAGAAGTCTAGTGGAGTTTTAGCTGAAACTGCTTCTTGTGAAGGCGGTTTTTCAATGCAGTTGGTGTTTATGGTAAAAGATTGTTCAGCCTTTTTCCATTTTAGGTAACTACATTTTTGTTTTTTTGATGCACGTTTAGCTGCATCATTTGTACGACAATATTTAGATAAAGGTTCTTCATCACTAGAGTCGAACTGCTCATCATCATTATTGTTGCTGTGTGTTACATACTCGCATTTAGTTCTCAACATCCTTGGACCCAGATGATTGAGATTTCCTTCATGCTCATCATCACTTCCGTCAGTGTCACACTCAGTATCTTGACCATCATCTGGTGGTTCACCATAAATATCTATTGTCTGATGTATGTCATCCTTTTCAATTTTATCAAGGAGTTCAGCCAAAGTCAACCTAAAGTATAAAAAAAACAATGAATAAATCACTTCTAATCAGAATCCAAATATTCAAAAATATTGAGTCCACTTCACTTTGTGCACAGAATCCGATATATCGCATCTAAAAAATAAGTGCTCATATTTCTGCATTTTGCATAATTATATGAAATCAATTAATGTTAACATATCTGATGAACTTTATTAAGTAATTATATATGCATAATTCGGTAAGAAATAAGATATGTAAAAAATAACAAAATAATTACTTACCCTCCGTGCCGAGTGGAATACAAAGAAGGATCCATAGCTACCAAAGTTTACTATGAGCGACAAAATGTTGTTCAAACAAGGCAAGATTCAATTTAGGACACAAGAACAACCTTGTAGATGTATGGTTAGACACCTCAAAATAGTGAGGTTGGGTTTATATTTGTTTGGCGCCTGAAAATATGCTCATCCGATATATCGGATCTTATGCACTAATGGGTTAAGCAATAGTTCTTTGGTTTTAAAAATTAAAGTAAAATATCGAGTTTCATTCACTTTTGATAAAAAATTTCAGTTTACTGTTTATTCTGAATTACCCTGTATAAGAAATTGAGCGCGCTCATACAATACGCAAATCTTACTCTCTGTAGACATCGTAACAGAAAACCATAAATAATACGTCGCAAAAGTCAGCTACAAAAATAATATAGCTCTTGAAAATAAAAATTCAAGAATGTGAAATAATTTTGCTGCACACCATATTTTACGTTTTCAGAAGTCAAAAAATTTTATTTAACTGAAATTGTGTGATTCATTTTAACTTAATTATCTTTAAAATTGTAATATTTTTTCATAAAATTAGCAACACTTCTTTTTATTCAGGTTTTAATAATAATAATAGTAAAGATACATAATAGTAGGAAATAAAACTCAAAATACATTAACAAAATCGTAAACAAAAATATTTATTTACAAGTACATTATTTTTCTACGTGAGCTCCCCCATCCTCAATACATTTAATTGTCCTGTTGTTAAATTCTTGTGCTACGTTTCTTAAAAAAACCGGATTAATTTGAACGACACACCTGCCTAATCGTATTTTCTAAATGGTCCAGATTTCTAAATGGTCGATGTTTGTATACTTGGTTCTTTAAGTAACCCCAGAGAAAGAAATCCATTGGGGTAATGTCAGGCGACCTTGCAGGCCAATGATTTTCTGAAAACCGTCCGATCCATTTTTGAGGAAATTGTTGATTAAGCCATTCTCTTACTTGCAATGTAGAATGGATCGAAGCACCATCTTGTTGAAAATACATATTCGCTCGTAGATTTAAAGGCATATCATCTAGGAACTCGCTAAATTCATTCTGCAAGAATTGTAAATATCTACCTGCATTTAAATTTTGCCGGAAAAAATTGTTATGCTGTAAAATTCACTTTTGTATATAGTTCTCGTAAGATTATGTGTTTTGTTTAAGTGCGTAGAATATGCCTGGGCGCGAGACTTTTCGAGCGCACCTTGTATATCTTTTGGTTCACCGTGTGAAAAAGATCGTTTGCTGTATATCTGTGCGTGTGCTAAGCCTAGTATTGTGCTCTCGGAGCCCTAAGTCACGAACCGTGTAATTGACAGATATGTAATGTGTAATATCGGGCAAATACACTCTTTATGTGTAAGAACTCTGTATCTTATGTAACTACCTCTAACTATCTTATCTCTAGCTTATTTTAACCTACCTGTAAATTCGTATTTTCTGCATTTGCAGTTACTTTTTACGCCTTGTTTAAGCTTTTTCAATATCTACTTATTTGTTGCCTCCGAACTCTACAAAGTGCATTTATTTGTGGCTTTAAATTCTTCGAGACAACAGTCAGGCTCGTTGTATTTACTGTCTCACGTGTTTATGCGTATTTCCAAACACAGTCTCTCGTGCATGTCCGATTAATATTCTTCCTTGCAGTTATGTCACTAAAAATGCAAGGGGTATTAAGTAAGGAAATCTTGTGTATTAACGGGCATACTTTAAATTGTTGTCGTGAACTGATTTGTTCATAGCAATCATCTACCTTCCTTGATTGCCTTGTCGAGCGTCTGTCGATGTCTTCCCTTACGAGGTTATGGCTTCGTGGATTTAATCTGCAAAACATTGCGAGGTCGGTTTTTCTTTAACCGCCTGTTTGGTGCGCGAATTAAGAGGTTGGAAATTTCAATAGTTACCTGCAGAATCCGTTTTCTTCCGTAATAAATTGTGTCTACATCTGAGGTTTGTTTTGTTTTCTATCTGTCAAACGTTGGTTACTTTGTCGCGGTGTAACGTATGCTTCACGCATTGCCAACTGTTTAGCGAGTATTTTCCTTTCACATTGTCTGATTTATAATTTCTACGTACAATTGAAGGAGTGTTTCGGTTATTTTCTTTTCGTCTAAGTTATGTGCAGGTTGTGTTAATTATGTAAGTCACGGTGTTGTCTCCCTTTATTGTCAAATTTAGTTTTGTGCCTACTATGTTTATTTGAATTCTCCCGCCTTTCATTCTGAGGTATTTCCGTGCTTTGATACTTATGAAAGGATGCGTGTAGTTGACGCGCATTAGATAGGAGGAAGTTCTCGCTTTCGATTTCACTTGATGGTCTATTCTCGTGTGAGAACATTGTGCAAACTGCTTATTTTCCTTTTTTTAGTAACTTTGTTACTTTATCTATGTAGATATTTCGCGTAAGCGGCTCTAATGGAATAAGCAGCGAATATCGATGCTTTAGTTTTGGTTATTTATCGTGAATTTTTACCAAAATACCGTTACCTAAAATGTACGAATTACCACGTGTGGTTTTTTTTTGAATCTAAATTTTGCACCTTTGAGTGACTTGTGAAGTCGTTATCGCGGGATCTCCAATACCATTTGGGGTAAGTGTTTGAAACTTTGTGTTAATTGTCGGGATTCTATCTTTGTTTCTTTTCTCTTCTAATTTAATAGGATTCTTATTGAGGGGCACAAAAAGCCCACAGTAGCCATTTTCTGGTATTGTCACCCCGCATTACGGTTGAAGAACGTAGTGGTTTCCATCGTTGCTGCAGTAGTTGCACCTATACCTCCATCTTGTCTGTTGAAGTGGAATTTTCATCGAGGGGGCCTCCGCCATCTTGGTTACCGTTAGCGGCCATCCTGCGTCCGTCTTGACAGATAAGTGCGACTATTGTTGTAATTTTCACCGTAACTTTCGACTGAATGTCGACGACTTTATGCCAGAGTGTTGGACTATATCTTACCTATATTTGACCTAAGAATATTTGAGTGGCTAAAATACCTGATGCACCACTTAGTTAACTGCAAGGTCACGTATAATCCTAATTAAATTACCGTTTTTTTTTGTTATTTTTAAGCAAATTGATATTGCTGTATACAGAGTGACCCTAAGAAGATTTGATAAGGGCTCTCATTGTTGTGTTGAATATTTAGTTCAATAATAATTCTAGTAATTCATTACCGTAGCACTACATCTCTTTGAAGTGTTATATCTTTAAATTAATAATAATTCTAGTATTTTCATTACCGTAATAATATTTCTCTTTGATGTGTAGATTATTTAATGTTGTAACAAATCTAGTGGGTTCCATACCGTAATATTATTTCTCTTTGATGTGTTGAATTTTGATCTTGAATTTGATATTAGTTTTAGCACATTTATTACCGTAATTTAGAAATTTGACTTTCATGTATGTTTTTTTAATTTCTGAGCTATTGAAATTAGTTAAGTCATTGTAGAAAATTAAATACCGAAGCTCAGTAGATTCTTTTGTGCTAATACTGGTTTTTCCATTGTAACTTTTGATAGCGTCATTTAATTGAATAATAGATGTAAACAGTTTATTTGGATTATTACAAAATTTGGTCTATGTAATTTCACGTTTTACCTTTCACTTAATTAATTAAATTATTTTAAGTCCTGTGCGCTAACTTAAATCAATTTTATTTTCTTGTAACTATTTAATTTGGAACTTCGCCGTTGGTGGCGTTTTATAATAACAAGTGTATATTGGCCTGTAAGGCAAGGAAACGTTTCTACGCCGACCATCCTCCTGCCGAGGCGCAGAGGTTCTATTGTTTTTTTAAGTATCTACAAAATTTTCATTTCTTTATTTTAAAAAAGAATATATTAATGTTTGCAACTTTACGTTTTATCTGTCAATATTTTAATAATTCAAAAAAAGAACAATTTTATTAATATAGCACCTTTCTTCACATCATAATTTTTTTTTTTATTATTACCTCAACATACCTTACCTTCGTCTATTATATTTGTGACAAGCAGTTGAATAAGCGTAAGGTTTGGTGCAACTGATTATACAGGGTGATCAATAGGAAACCCGCTGGAGGAACACAGCCAGTGGTTGCTCATAGGAGGCGCAGGTAGGTTATCGTTTAGGTAACATAGTGTTCTGGTGCCCGGACAACGTCGCTCGCGTCGTTGCCGACCGACGCTCTACTATTAGGTGTTTTAGTATATCTGAACCGTCACGCCGTCTGCGACAGAGTTAGCTCGGCCCTGCGTTTTCCAGATTCAATCATCTCCTATTGTGACTCTCCGTTATCTTTAACTCAATTTAGTCTGTTATCTTAGTGCGACGTGGTTCCGGCGTAACAAAATATGGTCCAACTATTTGAGTATTCAATATACCACACCAAACGTTTGTTTTAAATGAATATTGGCTTTTACATTCAATTGTAAAATTAGGATTTTGATTAGCCCACCACCTACAATTTTGAGAACTTACTACGCCGTTGCTTGTGAAGGTTGCTTCGTCAGTAAATAATATTTGACTTCCAAAATGGGGATTATCTTCCTTCTTGCCTTGGAACCAAAAACAAAAGTCAATTCTAGCATCTAGATCTCTTTGTTGAAGAGTATGGGTGAATTTTGGTTTATATGGTAAGTACTTGTTTTTTTTTAAGAATTCTAATCGATTTTTCGGAAATACCTAATACTTCTTGTCTTTCATACAATGGCATAGTAGGAACTTCATTTACTGACAATAACACATTTAAACTATTTTCTTCATTAGTTACACTTTTCTCATGGGGTTGCTTGTATTTACTTTCCACCGAACCAGTTTGTTTAAATTTGTTCACAATTCGGCATACAGTAGAATCGTGAATATTTTTATTGTGTCTATTGTTAAAAATATTTGCTGTTTCGCGATAGCTATAGTAATTTTCACCACGAATTAGAACTATTTCTACCTTTTCTTGTACCGATAACCTTTCCGCTTCCATTTTTATAGCAAAACTAAATGTCTAAATGACATTTATTGAATTAAGTTTATGTTTTTTAAAATCAAACACATGCAGTACGAAAAAACAGCTGTCGAGGATTATGCTGAGACTAACTTTTTTATTTTTGTCGCTCTTTCTCAATTTCCTCAAAAATGGATCGGACGGTTTTCAGAAAATCATTGGCCTGCAAGGTCGCTTGACATTACCCCAATGGATTTCTTTCTCTGGGGTTACTTAAAGAACCAAGTATACAAACATCGACCATTTAGAAATCTGGACCATTTAGAAAATACGATTAGGCAGGTGTGTCGTTCAAATTAATCCGGTTTTTTTAAGAAACGTAGCACAAGAATTTAACAACAGGACAATGAAATGTATTGAGAATGGGGGAGCTCACGTAGAAAAATAATGTACTTGTAAATAAATATTTTTGTTTACGATTTTGTTAATGTATTTTGAGTTTTATTTCCTACTATTATGTATCTTTACAATTATTATTATTAAAACCTGAATAAAAAGAAGTGTTGCTAATTTTATGAAAAAATATTACAATTTTAAAGATGATTAAGTTAAAATGAATCACACAATTTGAGTTAAATAAAATTTTTTGACTTCTGAAAACGTAAAATATGCTGTGCAGCAAAATTATTTCACATTCTTGAATTTTTATTTTCAAGAGCTATATTATTTTTGTAGCTGACTTTTGCGACGTATTATTTATGGTTTTCTGTTACGATGTCTACAGAGAGTAAGATTTGCGTATTGTATGAGCGCGCTCAATTTCTTATACAGGGTAATTCAGAATAAACAGTAAACTGAAATTTTTTATCAAAAGTGAATGAAACTCGATATTTTACTTTAATTTTTAAAACCAAAGAACTATTGCTTAATAAAGAAAAGTCTAATGTTAAAAATGGGGGTACTTTACTCTTAGCGTAATTTTGTATTTTTGACTCTCCCTCGTATACGATGAGAGTTTCGGCAGAAATCGCGAGTGCTATTTTGGTCTCAAGTCATGCCGAGACATGATGCAATAAAATAATTTTGCTATATTCAAAGGTAAACCATTTTCCCATATGCTGCGCACTTTCTGCCGGTCACTGTATATACGCGGTGGGTATGCGCTTATTTGTGTATGCGCAGTATCTCGTTATTTGTGTGGTAGTAGTAGTAGTAGTAGTAGTAATTATCAGTCTGTATCCGGTCTCGTGGCTGCCGGTCTTTGGCTAACACATTCTCTAATCATAGGGAGCCAGATATTCTTGATCTCCAGGCTGGGCGTACTGATCGTGTCAGGTGTTATATTCATATACTCTGTTTCTGTAATTTTTCTTTTGTAGCCATGTTCTTGTTTGGCCAGGATTGTCGCCTCATTCCATGCAATGTTGTGATCTTCTTCCCAAGCATGTTCCGCTAGCTGCGATTTTTCCGTCTCCCCTAAGCTGACCATTCTTTGGTGTTCCTTGAGTCTGACTCTTAGGGATTTGCTAGTTTCTCCAATGTATGGTCGTCCACATTCGCATGGTATTTTGTATATGCAATTCTTTGTTGGTCTTCGTTGTCGGGTTTTGTTCTGGTTAGAGCAGACCTATTGGTGTTCATTGTTTTTATGGCGTTCTAATCTTGTAGTTGCCAATTCTTCTGATTTTTTCCGAGAGCCCTTTTACGTACGGGATGATCGTGGTGTGTACTTTTTCTTGTTGTTCTTGGGTTGTGTCTTGTGCCCGGACTTCTTTGGCTTTCGACAGTGTTTTCTTGGTGTAGCCATTTCGGTGATGAATTTTTGTGACCTATCGTATAGGCAGCGTGCGACTCCAACCTTAACATTGTGAGGGTGGTTGGACTCGTGATGTAGGTACTGCCCTGTGTGCGTAGGCTTTCTATACACTTTTGTTTTTAGTGTGCCATTATCGTTCTTTTTGATCAGGACATCTAGGAATGGAATCTTATTGTTAACTTCCAGTTCCATGGTGAATTTTATGGATTCTTCTAGGCTGTTCAGATGTTGTAGGAATCCTTTTATTGTGCCTTCACCGTGTGGCCATATGACAAAGGTGTCGTCTACGTATCTTAGCCACAGCTTTGGTTTGAAGTTATACGAATCTATTGCTCTCTGTTCGAAGTCTTCCATGTAAATATTGCTTAGTATGGGAGATAGTGGTGAACCCATTGCCATTCCGAATTCTTGTTTGTAGAACTTATCGCTAACTTGGAAGTAGGTTGTGTTGACGCAGAGGGCCAGCAGTTCTACAATTGCTTCTATACTAAGAGATGTTCTTTCATGTAATGTGGTATCCAAGGAGAGTCTGTTCTTGACTATTGTTAGTGTTGGCCCTGTTGGTACATTGGTGAACAGGCTAGTAACATCAAAGCTCACCAGTTTATCTTCTTCACCAACTTTTATGTTCTTGATTTTGTTGATGAAATGTTCGGTGTTTGAAATTGCCGATTGTGTGTTCCCTGATATTGGGGTAATTATGTCCAGTAGGAACTTGGCTAGTGGACGACACGGAGAATTTCTGGAGCTGACGATTGGCCTCAGAGGGATGTCAGGTTTGTGGATCTTGGGTAGTCCGTATAGATGCGGCGGCTTGCTATAGTGTGGAGTAAGTCTATATCTGATGTTTTGGTTCTGGAAGGCTGATTTGTATTTGAACAGTGTTCTGTATATTCTGGATTCCACTGATGATGTGGGATCCTTCGGTAATTCTTTGTATTTGCCTACCCTTAGAACATCCTGTATTTTGTTGTTGTATGTTTCCACATCCATTACGACTGTTGCATTCCTTTTGTCGGCTGGTAGTATCTTTATCGATCTATCTGCTCTTAGTTCTTTGAGGCTGCGTTGTTCTTCCCTCGTGGTGTTGTGCTTGATTTTCCTCGATCTAGCATCTTCTATTGCTGTTCTAATCCTCCATCGGTATTCATCCGCTGCTTCTGGAGATTCTATCTTTTGTGCGGCTGTTTCTGTGGCAAGTATAATGTCCATAGTGACAGACAATTACAATCGGCAGAAGAGTAAGATACAGCAGGTAGCAGAAAATGTGTATAATATATTTTCTTAAACTGTTTATGAGACTGATGATTTTGTGACATAAGAGGTCCTGTGTTATGTTCATCATTACATTTAGAATATTCTGTAACACAATCTTCCACACCTTCACAACTATTTAATGAAAATTCGAATTCTTTTAAACGTCTAGATACTTGCTGTAATGGTTTTTTTTTTGACGATTTTATTAAAAATTTTAGTTTTCCTAAGTAATTTTCAAATGGAAAACTTGAGAAATTATCCAATGCTCCAAAAAAACTGACATCATCGCTCAAATGGCAAAGTACGTGAACGTTATAGATTAAAAATTCTAAACCGTAAATTTGTTCAGTGTGGGAAATAAATGTATTCAAAAATTCTTTTGGAAGCTGTGGAGTGAATTTTGTAATGTGAGAATCTGAAACGAGTATGACAATTCCGCAATGAAACAATAGGACATTTTCATAAACACTGATATCAACAAGATCTTTAAGCACAAAAGCACCCAAATATAAAAGAAATGTTCTTAGATAGGTGGCTTTCCACCGGGGTAACTCTGATATAGACCTCGGTTTCCTATTGATTTCCTTAGAAATATTGCATTTTAGTGAAACCAATCGTTTTGATGACATCTGAACTATTCTATTAAGTAAACGAACTCGTAAATTGCCATTTAGCCAAGAATTTAACAATTTTCTCGTTACACCAAGACATACATTGTGCATGTAGTTTATTGGAACGTAAGTAATTAATCCTATAATGAGCTTTAGTAACGGCGAATCAGCCACATGATGTTCATCATCTACTTGTAAAATAAAATGATGGATCCCTTCTACGTGAAGCATTTGTTTTTCTTAATACGACACGGCCACTCTAGTAACGACCGCAGCATGCTGTCATAAAGAATGAAAGTCTAGCAACTAAACTGCGTGTGTTGTTTGACGCGTCAGCCAAGTCAACTTCAGGAAAATCCTTGAATGATATGTTAATGGTAGGTGCAACAGTCCAAGAACACCTATTTTCTATCATTTGTAGAATCCGAACACAGCATTGTATTAACAGCGGACATCGCAAAAATGTATTGAGAAGTACTAGTTGACGAATCACAACAATCATTGCAAAGAATTTTTTTACGTATATTTTATTATAATAAAAAATTACAATAATGGTCAATAAATATATAAAGGTCAATAAATGTATAATAGCATAGAACATTCAAACAATAATATAACACTGACATTGCATATTACGAAGGGAACTAACATATTGCTGTGTGCTGTACCAGCAACATAATTTATTATTAATATAATGACCACAGACACATGTTGGGCACTATATTACTTATGTTGTAAATTTAATAAATTTTTCACTATATGCTTATAGTTGATTTTGTATGTACTAACTTATTTCTTAACAGCACATACTTTGTAAGTACGCGTGAGTTCTAACAGTGTATTCAGCTTCCTTTTCTCCTGGTAAATCTCTTGCTTATTTTTGTTTAGGGATAAGGTTATAATTTGTATTAAAAAAAAAATCTAAGTCTATATAAAATCTTACTTGTATATTTTATTCAAACATTAATAATAGATAGCATCGCTATACTATATTCACCTCAAAAATTATAAAAAAAACACATAATTGAAAGAAAACATTTATACCGTATTCTCGGTTGTAATGTTTCGTAGAATAAATATATCGATATGCTAATAAAAAAAAAAAAAAATTATCCTGTTTTAAAATAAAGAAAACTCAATTGAATGTCGGTAATCTGTTAATATTGTGCTAATTCTATTTTACCAGAAACATTATAGTTGCACGTAATGCCCTGATAATTCTAGAACTTCGCAATGGTCAATGTTCGGAGATAAGCTTGAATTGACCGCTGACAACAACCATTCGCCACACAGAAACATTTCCCTTTTTTAAATGTATATTATATTTTTAAGTTTGAAATCTAAAATAAATTGCGAAAATTAATGATGCCACTCTCTTTTAATAGGTTTAAGTACCTTTTTATCTTTATTTTGTACTTATATAATACTTCATTTTAATACTTATCTAACCTATAATGTAATAATAAAAATCATTTTTTGTATTTGAATTTCATATTTAAATATATGCAACCCATCATACACTTGTGTTATTAGTATTGCATGATGTCTAAATTTTTAGCATACATTCTTTGTTAAAGTTAATATTTTATTTAACAATTAAACTAGTTCTTAATACTATTCTTATTTTAAATATGCAAGGGACCACAGCAATATGTCTCCACAAAAGATTATATCATTAGATAGTTTTTTAATTTTCCCACGAATTTCCTAGTTGCTAGACATTTCATTGCTTCCGGAATATGGTTGAATATTTTATATCTCCGGGGCCGTGTCTACTCATCTTCGCAGCCTGATGAGTAGACACGGCCCTTATTCGCCGAATACTGTATATTGAAGCCGTGAGTCTCTTTGCCAATTCATTTATGTGGTTGGACCATGTCAGTCTGCTATCCACAAACAATCCCAATAGTTTAATACTGGAGTTATCATTTCTGTTTAATGAGAAGTCAAGATGTTGTGTCTTTATTTATATTTAATTTTAATTTGTTTGATGTGAACCAGTTTTCCGCTCACCACTACTTCTGTTCTCTCCAGTAGTTTACTGTTGGTACCTTCCTTGGTTACGAGAGACGTGTTATCTGCATAAAGACAGATCGCATCGGCTGTTATGTTTGCATGCAGGTCATTTATATATATTGTGAACAGTAAGGGCCCCAATACAGACCCTTGTGGGACACCACGATTTATAACCTCCTCTCGGGATACACGCGACCCCATCTCCACATACTGATGCCTCTCGGAAAGGTATGACTTCAGCAAGTCATAACTATTTCCACGAATACCATAATAGACCAGTTTTTTCATCAAAAGCTCGTGATCCACGGTGTCGAACGCTCGACTCGATCGCAGCAGGTCAGCCGTACACATTTCTGGTTATCCAATGCATCTTGTATAGTCCGCATAATTTCTGTTAGTCCAGTTGTTGTGGATTTACCTTTACGGAATCCATGTTGCGTATTACTAATGATATCGTGTTCGTCTAAGAAGCTTGTCAGTCTTTTAGCGATAACTATTTCAAAGATTTTTGAAAAGGTCGGTAATATAGATATTGGTCTATAATTTTCAGGTTTGTTAACATCACCACTTTTATGTAATGGCACAAATTTTGCGATTTTCAGTTCTTTCGAGAAAGTTTCCTCAACAAGACAGCTATTAAATTGCCATCTATTAAAGTGTGGTTCAGAACAAGTAAGCTTAAGTTGAACGTGGGCCAGACCCAAATCCATTTTACTGTTGCACAGCCGGAAGATTCTGTAATAAACTATGTAGGTAATATTTTTTTTTGAAGATGCTTCTATACCGTCTAGAGTGCGTTTTAATAGTTTTGGAAAATCTGCCTTTTGGAATGGCCCTTTCTTTTTCACTTTCCATTCGTTTAATATGCTGCGCCACTTTTTCTTCAGCGGTGCAAAGAAGGCAACATCAAGAGGTTGACAGAGGTGTGTCGAATTTGGCGGGAGTAGAACAAATCTTATCTCATTTGCTTCGCATTCTTGTATCACTTCATAAGTTATGTGACTAGAAAGGTTATCCCCGATTATTATTTTGGGTCCTGGTTTATTTTTAACATAAGGCATCAATATTTGTCTAAACCATTCAACAAATGATGCAGTTTCAAACCATCCGGACTTGCTTATTGTGTAACGGCATCCTGGAGGACCATCCTCCTCCCACTCTTGATATCTATGTTTGGCCTTGTAAACTACGAAAGGAGGCAATAAGTTTCCACTTGCTGAAGCTGCCATCATTACCGAAATGCTCGTTTTTGACGAATCTATAATGCGGTCACAATGTTTAGCTCCCCTCTTGCAAATTACTTTTGGGTTCCCCGGGTTGTCACTAAAATTCGTCTCGTCATAATTAATTATGTTATCTGGAGGCACATCTTGTACTTGGACTCTAAGTTCATTAAAGTAATTTGTAATTGTTTCGGCAGTTATTTCCGCTCTGCTTCTCTTAACATTTTGAGAAAGCCTAATCGACAAATTGGGGTGACGCGCCAGAAATTTCTTACCCCAAATTCGTCCAGGCATATTGTCTTTAAATTTCGTAACCACCCCTTTTCCGTTAAAATAATGCTGTACGATTTTCCTTAGGTCTAGTTCAGTAAGTGGGAAACCCCATTCTGCAGAGATTTCAATGGATTCAACAATCTTTGCTTCTTCAAGTTCTGAAAGAATGGGTTGACCTCCAGGTTTCTTGCTATGAATGCCTTTTAATTTGTCGGAAATTGTTGATTTCGGAACTTTATAAACTTCTTCGGCCTGCCTCATTGAATATTTTTTTGATTTGACGTCCCTAATGGCTTTTTCCAAATTTGCAGAAACATAATTGCGGTAGTTTCTCCCTCCCAATTTTCTTTTATATATATTCGGCATGTCCGAAGTCGCCTGCAAAAATAGTGATTTTTTTGTTATAGCCCTGTATAAAAAATACCATCATAGATGGCTTCATGATTTTTATGTTTATAGTTCACTATACATGTAGCTTCAGATTGATGCAAGTTAGAATTAATTATGTGAAATACAAAAAACTGTACACCCCTTACTTTTTCAGTCTTTTCTTGACTCAAGAATATTGCGTCGAAATAAAATTGCACGTAAAATTGCAAGGCTTACTTGAACAACATCCACACTCTGACTATGCATTACTCATACTGTTCGTTGGCCAACACGCACCGACTCGTTTGTCAAGGTCGACATTAACCTCTCCATAAAATTCGTTGAACATTGAAAATCACGGGTGTCCGAAGTTACATCCACTGTCCGAAGTCACCCGCGCTGACGGTACTCACCTCGTCGTCTGGGGCAAAGTTTCCCGACTTAAAGGTCGATTCCCAACTGGATTGGAAGTTTCATATACAACATATACCGTATGTGTCAATTTTCATTAGGTATAGGGATTCAATGTTTACGTGCGATTTATACGTATACAAGTAATACGTGGCAACGTGGCACCCCTACTGTCCGTCACCAATCCCGGCAACAATCGACATCACAACGATTTTCTCCGATCTTCCCACTTCTCCCGACCAGATTTTACATTCAATGTTTAGCTGCGAACACGTTGCGATCTAGTCTGCAATAAAAGCCGTCTTATTACTGGAACGGGAAACATCAAATGGCCGCCGCGATCTCCTGATCTAGTAGTTTATTATTATTTTCGGAATCCATTTTTATTTACCTTCTTTTTAATTTATTAGAATTACGCTTTTGTTTGTGTCATGCAGCGTGAACGCAGCTTAATAATTCTCTGCATTTACTAAAAGGAAAAAGAAAAACAAATCCTTGCAACTCGTAAATATTATTTCTGAACGCATTACAAACACCCAAGCCGATGGTCGAAGAGTTACTGCTAACCACGCTAACTTGTATTTACGAGCATGCATCGGTCGTGCTGGCATTCGAAAGGAAAGAAGGGGTACTATGTTGCCACATACTGTATGGATTAATCGCCTATGGCTAATGAAAATTGACACATGCTGTATGTATGACTTACGTTCAGGTACTGGAGGATTTTCTGCAATTGGAGGCTCGCATTCTTCCTGTTGTTCTTCTTTAAAAAAAAAAAAATCATATACTGAAAACATACACGAAAAAAAATGCCTTGATAGTTATTAACACAAAATTATATCTGAGATTTTGTAGGAATAGTTGCTGCAATAATATTATTGTATTTACGAGCATGCATCGGTCGTGCTGGCATTGGAAAGGAAAGAAGGGGTACTATGTTGCCACATACTGTATGGATTAATCGCCTATGACTAATGAAAATTGACACATGCTGTATGTATGACTTACGTTCAGGTACTGGGGGATTTTCTGCAATTGGAGGCTCGCCTTTTTCCTGTTGTTCTTCTTTAAAATAAAAAAAAATCATATACTGAAAACATACACGAAAAAAAATGCCTTGATAGTTATTAACACAAAATTATTTCTGAGATTTTGTAGGAATAATTGCTGCAATAATATTATTGTATTTACGAGCATGCATCGGTCGTGCTGGCATTGGAAAGGAAAGAAGGGGTACTATGTTGCCACATACTGTATGGATTAATCGCCTATGACTAATGAAAATTGACACATGCTGTATCTATCTATTACAGAAGATCTCTCTATTTAAGTGTGCCATTAGGGTTATTTTAGGCTCAATGAACAGTGAGACCAGTTTTTGTGCGTATTATTCCAGTAGATTATAGGTAAGCTTAAAACAATTATCCTTCATTTTCACAATATTTAGCATTATTTTTTCTATGATTTTGAAATCGAAATGTGTAAAATAAACTATTGGTTTTTTCATCATACGTTTGTTTCATTAACCTATATATAGGTATATATATAAAACCATGTAAAAAATAAATGTTTCATAGTTTTGTCCATGAGTGTATAAATGCCGTTCACACTGAATATAAGCAAAGACAAAAACAAAACGTAAATACTTGTGCATGCGCTATTGTGGCATTTTCTTAATTAAATACTGTTTCACTTTTCCTTCCTAAAATGTCTAAAGCCTAAATTTGAGTTCCTATTAGTCAGAATGGATCCCGACCGTGACAATAATCTGGTAACAACTCGTCTGTTAACGTTATTATTAAGAAAACTTAAAGAAGACTATTGGGAAAAAATTCCTTGGATAATAATAGAAATAAATGTGCACCACAAGAAATGTTTTTTTTGCTTATACTGTAATGACATGTATTATTATTTAATAAATTATTTATTCTTCTTACATTAAATTTGTAGAAAACTAGTATTTGCCGAACAATATACTTAAAATAAATGTCAGCAAATGTCGATAAGCGAGTAATAAATATAATATAAAATGAGCTCGGTTTAACCCAAACTTATTGCAATTTTTGCACGTGGCATTAAAAGAGTATAGATAATATTGCATCCCAAAATTCTCAACAAAACAACAGTTTATCCCAACCTACGTTTATTATTTTCATAATTTCAATTTTGACTATAAATTTTTAAAAAATTTAAGTTATCATTGATAAGTATACCACTTTTTATTAGGGTTTCCTACATCTCATGTTGAATACTCTAGTACTAGTCCAGTCAATAGGTAGTTTTACCTTGCACAAGGTCGGGGAAAGTTCATATTTGGCAATTTTGTCCATTTTGGAGCCCTAATGAAATCCTGAAATTTGTAAACACGAAAAGTCGCCGCCATCTTGGAAAACGGCTGGCAAAATCGGTTTTTTGTTGAAAATAACTCTTATCCGTTGCATTTTACAGTACAAATAGCTTTATACACAGTTGTAGGGAATAAAGTTTTCTACAACTTTTGTATCAAACAAATTTTTCTCAGGTCAATGGTTTACAATTTATGACAGAGGAAAGCGGAACGCTTTTTACTTTCTTATACGTAGTATAAGGAAGTATTGTGATGATGAAAATTTTCGACCTCGAGATTTTTGCAGATGTCCACGTTTTGAAGTCCCCTGATACCGAAAAAGTGGTTTTTAAAAAATGTCTGTCTGTCTGTGTGTGACCACGATAGCGGTCAAACCGCTGTAGATATCAATTCATTTTGTATTTACGTGTACAATCTCCCTCTTGATATAATTAATTCTTAGTAAATAATTCTATAAATTTACTAAGTAAATAAAAAATATGCAATGATTCAAATTTATTTTTTATAAAAATCTAATTGGAATGTAAATTATTATTTGAATTATAAATTATTTGTTTTGGTTTTCATAATACCGTTCCAGAACAGTTTTATAATCATCCAAAATTGCGTTGTATAAGCAATATAATAAAACTGGCAGAAGTTTTTGAATTCTTGTTTGGTAAATATGTATTTACGAAGCGTGTGATGCTTAAACAAATACATGTACATCTATCAACTGACTGTATGCGACTGAAACATAATCGTACTTCACTACGGACACGACCTCGACGTTGTTGCCGATATGCATAGTATACATATATCCTATCCCCAATATGTTTTTACACATGTTGTATATACACACACATATGTATGCATGTATGAATTATCAATATTTATGTATTACTCGTTTCCACATCACCTATGAGGTAGAGCAAATGGCGCGTTTTTTTAAACATGGTATCCCCAGTAGGCCTAATCCACAATCATTTCCGTCGGAAAATTATCAAAGTTGGTATTTATTGTATTTTTAATTAGTGCCTGTTTTAAGCCTTTTTGAATACCTGGTTGGGCCAAGTTCATGTATATTTTCTTCTGCAGGTTTTTTTTCGGAATCACTTTCTCATATTCATCTTCATCTCCTGCTTCTTCTTCTTCTTCTTTTTCTTCATTTTCTTCCAGGAATGCTGAATTTTTTTCGAATATTTCTGTTAATTGAACCACATCCTCATTTTCCTCCTCCGCCTCCTCAGAGTCTGCTAAAAGATCGGCAACGTTTTCACAGGACTTTCCATAACAGAATGAGCAGATTATGGAGCACTTTAGACCTACTTTCCTGCAGCCACATTTTGAAGCACATCCTGTTTTGCACTTGCATGAAATAACTTTCAATAGTGCCTCTGGAGCTGGATCTTTTGTGGTTGTCTGAGTTGATTTTTCTGCCATCCCCATTCCTCGGAATTTGTTTGATTATCATTCCATGCTTGGACTTGATGGTAAGTCCGAAACGAGTGTTCCCGGGCAGCTTCTTTTGTAGGTGGTAAGGTTTGTAAATTACATTTACTTTTTGTTATTGATCGTCTGAAATTGTCATAGCGAAGAGAGTCTAGCGTAGCAGTTTTTTTTGAAGCGCCGTCGTAGAGTGCAAGTAAGAAATTCTCTCCTGAGATAGCAACAAGTTCGGGATCTGCATTCGGGTCTTTAAATATTTGTAGATCCTGGTTTAATTGCTTGTTATTCTTAAGAGTATTTATGAACTTCATTTTTCCCTGATTGTAAATTGCAGAGGTGGTGTCACTGCCACTGAATGCGTGTAAGAAAAGTATATTTGTCTGCTATATCTTCGCCAAACTGAAAACTTTAAAGAGAGTATATTTTTTCAACAGTTTTACCTTTGCATGGTTTTTTTAAGAAAACATTGAAATGATCTTTTGCTAACGCTGTCAAGAGAACCAAAAGATCTACGACTTCACCCACGATGAAAACCGAGACAAATGATGAACACATGCTGATAGCTGTGTTGACGATTAATGTGTCTGCATCTTCCGTAGCTTGCTTCACTGTAATGTTAGATTCCTCGAATTTCTTCTTCAACATCGATATCAAACGGATTATATTTGTTTCATTGGATAGCAATTTTTCTTGCGTAATAGTTGCCACCATCGACTCTTCAAAATGTATATCTGCGCAAGTATGTTTTTTTGAGCGTCGTAATCTTTCAGCACTCTTCGTGCTTTTGCAAGCTGCATCAGTTGGGTATCCGTCAAAAACAATAATTGCATTTGAACCATAATGTGCCTTTACGTACTGCGCGTAGTTTGCAGAGATTGATGCAAACGAGCTGTTGCGATGCCATACCAATCTATGTAATAGATATCCACCATCTATTACATGGATGATGTTACCGAAATCTATTTCATCTGGAAGAGGCGAAAAGGCTTTGTACAGTGAAGATTTGACGCACTTCCGCATTCCTTTATTGGAAAATAATGATAAGGGAAAAGGGGGAAAGTTCAAATTTAACCCTAGAACGCTAAACATATTACTAACGCATGTTAAGACTAAGCATTCGTAAATTTTACGATTTTTATTATCCTTCTACAAAAAATAAACTTTGCTAAATATACATTATTTATTAAACTTTGGTATACTTATACAAAATATGGGGTATCTTTTAAGAACATGATTTACAAATTTCGCCGCGGTGTTCATTACAAAATGGTTTATTACATTTTAAGCAAAAGTGAGTAGTCATTCTTCTCTTTTTTGATGGACAGCTGGCGCAAGTGGTTCTCTTGGACGTGTTAGGTGTAGTTTCCTCTCCCAAAACTGTAGTTGTGTCGTCTGGTTCCATTTCTTTGAGAACCTGAGTTATAGTTTCACGGAGTGAGCGTTGCAAAGTGGGTACTTTTAACCGTTGTTGTAGACATGGTGTCACTAAAAGCTTATACAACTCCAACATGTATGACTTTCTGGAGATCAATTTTTGACGACGTTTGGTTTTATAGGCATTGTACAAAACAAAACTGTTAATTAGGACTATATTTAGTATTCCAAAGAAAAGACATAGAGGCCATCTTTTAGTTTTCCTAGAGGTACTCATATTCGAACACATTTGGTCCAATGTATCAACTGAACCTTTTGTTTGATTATAAGTCTCGATAATTTCTGGTTTTCCCGACGTATCTGAGATACTACATCCTTGGTGCATTGTCGATAACAGTAAGACGTTCTTGCCCTTTTTGGGAGTATAAGATACCAGCACCTTTTCTTTGTCAAAACAAAATCTGGAGCTGCCAGGTTCGCGACTTTTTGTTGCTAACATTTCATTCGGAATCTCACGTTTATTTTTTCTAATGGTACCAACCATTGTTAGATTGTAAGGAGGAGCTAATAAATCATCAGATAGCTTGACCGACGTGAACCAATTGTCCATAGTAATATTCCTCTTGGAGCCGGAAATTGTTTCACACAAAGTTTTAACGTAATATTCGCCTAAAGGCATATTATTAGTTTGTGTGCTTTTTCCTAAATATGGCATGGCATCAAACATGTATTTTGATGCCACATCGCATACCATCACTATTTTGATACCATATTTCGTTGGTTTGTTCGGTATATACATACGAAAAGGACATCTTCCTCGAAAACCTAGTAATTGTTCATCAATGGTAATGTAAGAGCTTGGTTTATACAATGTTCTGCACTGGGTTATAAATTCATCCCAAATTTCTCTGATAGCCGCCAATGAATCCGTTTCTTTTCTCTCGTCCCTTGTATCCTTATCATCGAAACGTAGACAATCCAACAGAAATTTGAACCTTTCACGACTCATGACGGCCTTGAAAACAGCTCCACATATTTTTTCATTGAATAACTCTTTGGATGACAAGTGGTTACTTTTCAAATAAGCCGACAGTACTAATAATCCAAACAAGGCTCTTATCTCAACAGGACTAGTTGGGGATATTGTAGAGGATTTCACCTTATATTTGGCAGATTTTATTTGAATCATAGAGTTTGTATGTAATACAATTTTTTCAGTCATAGAATCTGTTATGAATTGGTTAAAAAAATCATTCGCAGAGAGATCGTCGGGATAATTTGTTACTGGACCAGGAAAGATATGTACAATATTCCGTTGTGGAGTTTTCGATGCGGATTTGGGAAGTGCACTCCATCTATGTCCATTTTTTCCTACCAGTCTTACTTGTGATCGAATGGTCTCATCAACTCTTACGATTCTTCTGTGCGCAAGGGTTTGTGTATCACGTACTTCATTTTCTGGTTGCATTTGATCAGGCTCGTTATTTCTGGATGATCCAGGTAATGAATCGTCTAGGGCTATTTGATCATCTAATGCCAAAATAGATGCGTCGTCTTTTTGCTCTTTTTGTAAAAGTCTTCGCTTTTTTGATCTGGGAGGACTATATTCGTCTTGATCATCATCCTCTGAAGGTACGTATTCGCTTCCACTGTCCACAATATCTTCAACTTCGAGTGCATCCTCAGTCTCACTTCCACTCTCCTGCGTGTCATCGTCGGATTCAAAAAACAAGTTTTCTGCGATTTGTTCAAGTTCGCTCTGAGTTAGAGGTCTGTTTCTATCTGAATATTGAGACATAGTCTTTAGAAGTAATATGGAAGTAGAATAGGGTTAATCCGTACTATTGTAATCTAAAAAATATGGCAGATTTTAGTTGGCTGTAATAAGAACAAAAATTACGCTAAGACTAACCTTTCGTAAAATTTACGACGCTCGCCTTATAGCTGCCAATTGAGTATGCTTAAAAATCGACTATCACTTTCGAACCAATCACCAGTACTGCCAAAGAGAATAGCCAGATGCAGAATTCGTTACCTACCGAGTTTGCACGATGCTAGCCGAAAATGAAAATCAGTGTCGTAAAATTCACGATGCTTAGCGTTCTAGGGTTAAGATACTCTTGCAACTCTTCGTTTGATTGCTTGGCGATACACATTCCTTGAAACAATAAGAGCGGATCGATAGGAATCGCAACGTCATCAATTTTAATGCTGGAGTTGACAGCTGAAAGAGGAATTACTTTATCCTTGCATTTGAATTTTACGGAGTCAAAATCTTGACCGATTATTTTTGACATTCCGAACATACCGATCTGTTGAGACTTATGGGAATTGATTGTTTCATCTCCAAGAACGCCAGTACTGATAGACGTCAATTCATTATTTTTCGGAAAAGAGGCGTGTTGAGAGAACCATTCAAGTAGTTTCTTCAGATCTGCAGTATCGCGAAAGTTGCGCACACTTCTCATATCAATATGCTGATCGGTCGTTTCTATGAATATTCCACAAACATTTTCAATTTTGTCGCAAACGTTATGCAGGTATACCATTCCCAATGTCCACATTGTAAGCACGCTTCCATACATTATGAAGCCTATAGAAATTAAAAAGGACAACATTAAGTGAAATCCTCCAAGTCTCGCGATGACATCACTTAATAATTCTTGATCGCAACTAGAAAGAATATCTCGAGCTTTCATATATAGGGGTTGATCAAAAGTCACAAAACAAGTTCGTTGATTTAAAGACTTGCATTTCTCTGCAGCAGTACGAAGAGCGGTAAAAATAGTATCATAGTCACTTGGTGGAGCATTTATGAATGGAAGACAGACCACTTGCGATCTTTGAAACGATTCGTTTATTGTTGCCTGTTCCATGAAACCATTCCATCCAGGAATGGATGGTAGGTTCGCCCACTTTCCATAAAGCCAAAGCAAATCCGTAGTCGAGGGTACTACTTCGCTAGAAACTGGATTTATATTTTGTAAATCAAGAATTTTCAGTAACTTCAAACCTGACTCCTTTGTTTTCTGGAAAAATTGTACCGGAACCGCACCGTAATATCCTACAACTTTCGCTGACGACATTTGCGAAATACGCGGAATAATTTGATCAGGAGAAATAGCATTTTTAGGAATCACACAATGGATACCCCCTATAGCGTGAAAAGTGTTCAAACCATCGAGGGTTCTTGTATCAAAATCAGCATTGTCGAAAATAAATTGAGAGAAGGCATTTGGCTCAATTGTGATACCTGGTCGCATAATAGCCGACACCCCAAAAAGAACACATTCACTGTAAGAGGAAGAAAACCCGAGCGATGACAAAATATTAATGAGCTGCTTAGATCCAAATCTTTTGTACAGAAACGAACCAACTCCAATCTGTAATGTCGATAAGAATAATCGAGGTCTTACCGCAGATATTATAGAATGGGCCAGCGCAGTGCACTTTATCTGCCATTTCTTCACAGGACCACACTTCTTTTTCAAAATAACGGATTCAAAAAATGTTTTCAATTTCAGGAACAACTGCACTGACATCTTGCAAAAAATTATCGGAAGGTGGATACTGGTTTGTCTCATATATCTCCGATCTGATGTCTTCCAAGATGATTCCTGCTGCAGCTTGAACAATACGTGATCGTTCTTCCTTTTCATTCACATTCCTGTTTTCATAGAACGCGTCTGAAACAATTTTAAATCCCGTGTTTCGAAAGGTGCTGATTTTCTTGATGTTATGATAATAAGAACATTATCGCCATACTTTTGAAGTAATCTCGTCTTCACTGTCCTGATATCTGGTCGGTATTCGCCTTCGATTTGATTCAAAAGATCGTCCAAAGAAAACCGACATTTCTCTGAGTTTTCTCCAGATAGAAATAAATAAATTCCATTGCTTCGTCAACATTTGTGGCTGGTCGATATCCTCTTTATCGCCCAGATGATGGGATTCTGTACAATTTCTTCATACAGGAGTTATGATACTTAGCGTCGACAGCCACTAAATCAGAAACGTATTGAATATGATCAATTACTTCACGACTTCATCACCGCGGTCTGTAGCAATTTGCATAACGCTCTCTTTCATTGACAATTTCGTCACTTCATAAACAAAGTCTCGGTCACTCACGAGTGTCTTTTGTTCCTTTATCAAATATTCCACTGTTACAATCTCCACACCGTTAATTTCATATCGCATCTGATCGAATAGAAAAGCATATGCATTATTTGTCAGTTTACAGCTACCTGTTCCGGTAGTCTGCTCATTGAATTTGCCCTGGCCGTATATTGCTGGTGCGTGTGCGTTGAGGGTACACATGTTATTTTTTGTTGAGGTACTAATTAGATTTTGTTGATAGCACTTATTAATTAGGATGTTGTTTTTCTTCTGAATGTTATCGGTTAGCTCGCGTTTTTCTTTTTTGTACGTTGAGGAATCTTGTATAAGGGTTTCTATTTTTTTCACGTAATCTTCTTTGTGTATTATTACTGTTTTATTGGATTTATCAGCTGTAGTTATTACAACGTGCGGGTTATCCGCTATAAATTGCTTTGTTTGTTTAAGAAGTTTATTGAAATGTGTGCTGTGGATATCATCTCTTTTGTACTTCTGTTTGTTTTTGAAGTTTGTGATAATATTATAGATCTTGTTTCTTATTTCGTTTTGGGCATCGGTTGGGAGGTTTTGGATGCCTACATCTATATTAGCTATATAATCATTTATGGGGATGTTTTTTTGTGGTAGATTATAATTTGGACCACGACTGAGAATATATTTGACGTTGTCTGGAATATCGATATTTGTTAATTTAGTTATCCAGTTGTTGTTTAGTTTGTAATCCGTAGGGGAATACTGTTCTTTCATTAGGTGTTCGATCTTCGCTTTTAGCACGGTTTTAATTTTGGGAAAGTTTTTAGCGTGTATTTGTTGTTCTATTCTATCTAATTGTTGGAATATTGTATTTGATATTGATTGTATAATGAGATTTTTCAGATCAAGATAGTTTGCTTGGAGTTTTTTAATATTGGCAATAGTTTGTGTGATTGTAATATGTAGGATTTGTTTGTAGCATGCATTAAGTGTTTTTTTCGAATTTTATAGTTTATTTGGGGATTGTGGAACTGAATCTCTCTAGTTTTCTTATCTTTAATAATTTAGGAATTAACTGTAATGATCTACATCTCACCAAGAAGTTTCTTCTGTTGATCTGGTTTGCTAGTTTCTTTGTTGTCCCAAGGAATTGGAAGAAAAACTTCGGAGCTGATTCATTATATTAGCACTAATCGCCTCCTGCTGTATATTATTATTTATTTATTGACCTTAATATTTATAATTTTGAGTTTTTTTTGGCGGTTAGGTCGGTAAACATTAACAATGCAATAAGTGCTTGTAGTTAGAATGCATGTACTTCTTTATTGTTCTTTTTTCTTATTAATTGCATACATGTTTCGGATTTTTGCCTTCATCTGTGTTATTAAAATTCTAAAAACAAATAAATAATGAATCTAAAATCGATCGACAGACAGAATTAAAAACAGTGAAAACATAAATGTATACTAAAAATCGACAAAGAAACTGTGTATATTTACCAGGTGTCTCCACTCTATCGTTGTAGATGCACACATGTTCATGCATATTTGTTACGTGCTTTCGTATTTCTCTTGTTATTATGTAGAGTATTTGTTGTTAGTTAACAAGTAAATATATAATTTTTAAAAGGCATGGTGTTATCTGCTTATACAGGGTTATTCACGCTATACGGCACGGAATATTGTGGCCAAAATACGTGACTTTCAAAAAGTTTCACTTTTGGGATATATGGGGGTCTAGTATGGTTACTTTTTAAAATTATTTTTATATTATACAGGGTGTCCCATAAGCCCTAAAAGTATCAAAGTTGTGTTTTTTTAAATGGAAGCCCCTGTATATTATTGTATTTTCGGATTCTCCGATCAAAATAAGTGTCTGTTTTAATAAGGTTTACAATACCTAAACCTTAAGGTTTTTTAAATAATTTGAATTTTGCCAAAATCTAACCTAATTTTCATGTTTCAAATACTTAAGAAGTATTTAAGTTATGTAAGCGAAATTTACAGCGAAGTGTAACAATATATCATATTTTATATCCCAATCATAATAAACTTGCCATCTTATACAGGGTGTCCAAAAATTAAAACTAATCAAATAAGAACTTTAAGTGGCTATAACTTGATTAATTTAAATAGAACGCCATATTTTTTAACTTACCAGGAAATGTACTTTTTAATTACCTATCGAATGGTATTAGGGTGTTCTATAGCTAAGTCTTCGCGTTTTTACAGAATACGCCAAATAATCGTTTTTTGTACCATTTGGTGTTTTTTAAATAAAAGTTCTAATGTATCTAGTTGCCTATGGTATTTAGAAATGTCAGATAATTTACAATTATAAGAATAATAATGACGAATATCGTTACAAATGTTCAGAAACTTGGAACGTTATTTATAATCTAACAGGCTATAACAGCAATAATGGTAATAACATATCAACGATAACATAAAACAGAAGCAAAATATTTATAACAGATGTTCGAAATGTCGACCGTCCATTTCCAGACACTTACATATTCTTTTTTCAAAACCACTGCTAACTCTGGACAACATTTGCGGGGTTACAGTTTCAAAAGCGTCTCTTATGCGTATTTTTATATCGTGTGGTGTTGTCGGAGGCGTATTGTAGACAATTCCTTTTATGTATCCCCATAAAAAGAAATCTGGTGGAGTTAAGTCCGGGGATCTGGGGGGCCAATTTTGAAATCCATTTCTTCCAATCCACCTGTTTTGAAAGTTGGCATTTAAAAATTGCCGAACCTCGCGATGATAATGCGGCGGAGCTCCATCCAGTTGAAGCCACATGGTTGTTCTGATGTTTAAAGGGACTTCTTCTAATAATACTGGAAGTTGGTGTAAAAGAAAATCGAGAAACATCATACCATTTAAAGGTCCTTCAAAAAAATAGGGTCCAATTAAATATTGGCCCAGTATTCCACCCCACACATTAACGGACCACCTATTCTGATTTCTCATGACTCTGTATTCATGCGGATTCGAATCAGAATAATAATGGAAGTTGTGTCTATTCACGAGACCATTGTTATGAAAAATACATTCATCACTAAATAACACATTTTCAAAAAAGTTTTTATTTTCTGCCACTTTATCTAACACCCACATGCAAAATTCAGTTCGGTTGTCAAAATCATTTCCATAAAGTTCTTGGCAGAGCTGGATTTTATAAGGATGAAATCTGTGTTTTTTAAGAATTCTTGAAATACTTGCTTGACTAATGTTAGTATTTTCGGATATCTGATTTTGACTAACATTGGGATTTTCGATAACTGAAGCAACTACCGTAAAAACATTTTCTTCATCTTCAGTGACAGGTTTTCTTGTAATGGGTTTTTTATAACTGACACTTCCACTTTCCTGAAACTGGTTTAATAATCTCTCAAAAACGGCTGGCTTAGGATGATTTCTTTCCGGAAAACTTTGAGCATAAACTCGAGAAGCCAATAAACAATTTTGATGACATTCTCCTAGGATAAAAATCATATCAATACGCTCTTCTTTTGGGTAAATCTTCATTTTGACTAAGCAACACCACAACAATATTCAAATAATAACGATCTAAACTTCCACAATTACAAAAAATAATACCACTATAGCAAAAATAGACTTTGCAGACTAAACTGACAGACTAAATGAATTTATGTGACATTTCTAAATACCATAGGCAACTAGATACATTAGAACTTTTATTTAAAAAACACCAAATGGTGCAAAAAACGATTTTTTGGCGTATTCTGTAAAAACGCGAAGACTTAGCTATAGAACACCCTAATACCATTCGATAGGTAATTAAAAAGTACATTTCCTGGTAAGTTAAAAAATATGGCGTTCTATTTAAATTAATCAAGTTATAGCCACTTAAAGTTCTTATTTGATTAATTTTAATTTTTGGACACCCTGTATAAGATGGCAAGTTTATTATGATTGGGATATAAAATATGATATATTGTTACACTTCGCTGTAAATTTCGCTTACATAACTTAAATACTTCTTAAGTATTTGAAACATGAAAATTAGGTTAGATTTTGGCAAAATTCAAATTATTTAAAAAACCTTAAGGTTTAGGTATTGTAAACCTTATTAAAACAGACACTTATTTTGATCGGAGAATCCGAAAATACAATAATATACAGGGGGTTCCATTTAAAAAAACACAACTTTGATACTTTTAGGGCTCTTGGAACACCCTGTATAATATGAAAATAATTTTAAAAAGTAACTATAATAGACCCCCATATATCCCAAAAGTGAAACTTTTTGAAAGTCACGTATTTTGGCCACAATATTCCGTGCCGTATAGCGTGAATAACCCTGTATATACGAGGGTCATTTTTAAAGTATGAACATATTTTTACTTTTCTACATAGTCACCAAGAATATCTAAGCATTTGTTAAGTCGTGGCACTAGCTTTTGGATCCCCTCACCATAGAAGTCTGCCGCCTGAGCATTTAACCAGTTAGTAACAGTTAGATTATTTTGTAATGAAGTTTGTCGGAAACAATGATATAAACAACCGATCATGAAATTTGTGGAAATTTCCCATGAAGCTCATCAATCGTAAAGCGCCGGTTTTGGCAAATTTCCTCATCAACTTTTTTTTTCAAGTCTTCATCAATGACAGTTGGTCGCCCAGATCGTTCTTCATCATGAACATTTGTTCTTCCTTCATTGAAAAGTCTACACCATTTACGCACATTGCTGTCATTCATTACACCTTCACCTTCACCACCTGTGCGGTTGCTATGCGCAAACGGTTCTTACTAAAAAATGAGCCTCGTATAACAAAAGTGGAGATAGTGCGGATAAATAAATTAGTCATAGAAAATAGTAGGTGATCCCACAGTAGAGCAACCGTAGACACGTGTTTCTGACTCGTTGGTTGTCGTCAGTACGGTGTAGCCAAGGAATAAGGTGGGATAACCTTGGAGATGTAAGCATAAACGGAAGACCGCCATTTGTAGCTTCAGTTGGAAGATTCTCAGTTTTGAGGACAACAACCAACATCGCCACGAGGAAGACATTGTCAACCTGCGTGCCAACCGACCCTGGAAAGTTAAACAAAAGTGGAGATAGTGCAGATAAATAAATTAGTCATAGAAAATAGTGGGTAATCCCGCAGTAGAGCAACCGTAGACACGCGTTTCTATTATTTGATAAATTATTAAATCTTGTTGGATTTCATTTGAAGAAAATAATGTTTTCATGCCGCCAGCCATTATCGACGGTTTTCCAGGATTCAAAATTCGCCGGGAACATTAAATTCCCGGCCTAGTACTTACAAAAGTGACATTTGTTAAAAATTCACTAGAAGTGGGGTGGTAGCATTGACATTGATTCTTAATTTTCTAAAATAATGTCAACAAAGTTTTGATAGTGTTGACCGTGGTTTTGACCTAAAAGAGAAATTAAAAGCAAGCAATTCATAAATATTTTTTAAATACTTTTAAATTTAATAAATAGTTAATTCATGTAGATGTAATCGTAATATCGACGTAAGTTCCAGTTAACGCTTTTATACAAATGTGAACTGTGATTGCTTTTTAGGTTAGGTGTGGACTATGAAAATGTTTGTCGAATACATGGACAGCAGTGTTTACAAAAACTTCAGATCTCTTCATTAAACGAAACAAAAACGCCATTTTAATATTCAGTCCAAGTCCATTAACAAATAAAGTAATATTGTGAAGTAACATTATTGAGTAATAAATATTCTTGAGCATGTGCATGATTCTTATCCAACACTAATTTTTTTAATAGGAATATTATTTAAAATTAAAATCTAAAGTGCAATTTTGCAAATTAGAGACGCTAATGCTTGGCATGGTGGCTGAATGATTAGAATTCACTTCCAAGTTTTGAATGCTCGTTGAAGTAGATGGGGTGTTGTCGTTGGTATCCATAGAATCTATAGTAGATATAGTTGGGATGTTGGTAACGGTAGGGTTTAAATTAGATGTAGATGGGATATTAAGGGCTGGTTCTAATTGTTGGTGCCCTGTTAACTGTTTCGAAATAGCAATTTTTTCTTTCAAGGACTCTTCTATATATGATTCAGCGATAGCAGTGCTTCGCCACCCGCCGTGCCTTTTAATTGTTGTTATAACTGCTCCATGGCCAGCCAAAACTGTGGCACTACTCCTTCGAAAGCAGTGCCCTGTATACTCTTTCGGGTTCTCCAGTTTTAAAAATGTAGCCATTTTAGCAGGCATGTCTCCAAAAGAATAAAAGCCAACGTCTTGTGCATTTATTTTTTTTTTGTAGTAAAGAAAAAATCTATCCAAGGGCGTGTCAGATGGTCTTAAAGACATGTATTTCCTAATTTTGTTCAGCCACAGTGGTTCAGTAACACATGAATTTCTGGGACGTTTTGTTTTGGTGTTAGGTAGGAACTGATATAATAATTACATCGTCTCTATCTTTAACATCATGCACTGTCATTTTACTTAGTTCCTCTCTACGACAAGCTACACTGGTACCAATTATTAATGCTGTCTAAAATCACAAACCATGAGTAGTCGAATGATATAGAAATATAGTTATTTACCTTCATTAACAGATAGTCCTCATCAGGAGCAGTTATAATAAATTTTTCAATGTCTCCAATCTCTAAACATTTAGATTTTTTCGGCAAGTAACCATCTTTTTTTCTTTTTAGAAAAGCGATTAGTCTGGAATAAGTTTCAATGTTGATATTGTCTTTAATATTCAGCGTTGACTTCAACATGGAAAATATGGACCATAAAGTTGCAGAACTGTTTTTTTTCGATCTCTCATCGAAATATGCAAGAACATACTCATTGTACACATTTTTCATATTATTGTCAGCACACCATTTTACAAAACCGTCATAAGCCTTCCAATATCGAGGTGCAGATTTTGCAGGTAGTAAATTCTGTATGGCTGTTTCAGCTGCTTCCATTATATGAGCTGGCGTTTCCATAATTCGTTTAGTTATTACTTTACTATTTTCAAAAGAAAACCAGGTAAATGTCAATTTAATTTTAAATTTGAAAATCAAATGTTCATCAGTGACAGGTACCAACCACAAAAATTAAATCCCTTACTTTGGTTAATTTTTTACTTAGGTAATTTTTTACTTTTTAAAAATGATTTAAACTTGTTGGCATGAAAAATTTGGTGAATTACACGTCCAGAAAATGTTTTGCGACTACTCGTGTTGCTTTGCCTCGGCTACGCAATATCACCCACACTCGCAAAATATCATTTTCTGGACTAATGATACAAATAAGTATTGTCGAATATCCAAAACAAATGTCAATAGCTGAGTAATGAATGTAGTATGAGCTCGGTATAACTCAAACTTATTATTATTATTATAACTTTTATATTTTTGGACGTTATTTTAAAGGTGATTCGCAGAATTAAAAAGCAGAGTATATAATATTGCAACCCAAAACTCTCAACAAAACAAGAATTTATTTAAAACCTACCTTTATTATCCGCATACTTTAAATTTAGACAACACATTCATTCCAGTGTATATTGAATTCTATTTCGGAGTCTTACGCCGACGACGACGCCTCTTCCTACGTTTCTTGTGTTTTTGGATATCGTTTCCACCACCAGGGCCACCACGCTGTTCGATCTGGATGGCTGATTGGACTACGTTGTTTCCAAATACATTATTGAAACGCCGCCGCCGACGTCACGATTATCTGTCCGTTCTTTTACAATAATCACACTAATTGCGACATTTTCTTTTACATAAATATTATCTTCCGAAATAAAACTGTTCTTTATGAAGACGAAAAGTTTGATATGTCACAAACTGTTATTTTAGAATGTTATCTTGAGCTGTCACTCACGAAATTGAGAAGTACGTCAGTTTTGACAGTTGTCTTGACTGTGTTTTAAGTTCATTTATGAGTGCTCAATAAAATATCATTAAGATTAATACAAATAAGATTAAAAGTAAAAGGTCTAAGGCCTGACTTAAAAACCACTATAAAAAGAAGACAATAAAATGCAGTGTCATATTTGGAAATATTACTTTTTTCAACAGCTGTTGAATTTTGACAATCCTTCCAATGCTTTGCATCGCTATGAAATCACCTTGATTATCCGGACTAACGGAACCACTTCCCAGTAGGTCAACTGCAAATTCCTGGGCAGAGTGATCACCGTGGAGAAGGGCGTCAGTTTTGACAGTTGTCGTCTCGACTGCGTTTCCAGTTTATTTAGTATGTTCTTTTAAATAATATTCCATTTAAAATGTCAGCTTGTGCTATTTGTAGTCGATGTAGTCATACTATACGTAGTTTTAATTATATTACGCAATTATTCAATAGTATTTTTAAATCCAATCCTAAAAACCTAAAGTGTACCTATTAACTTTTTTTTGTAAGAGTTTGAATTACATTTTCAATACACAATCAAAAGTGTTTATTTATGTATTATAATCTCTACAGTTACACGCTTTGATATTGACCAGTGTGTATCTGTGGAATGCCAATTTCGAAGACGGGGCATTATCCTGTGTGGTTTACCCCTAGTATCAGACAGAAACTTAACTTAAGACGTTATTATCATCGCAAGCGTAAAGTAGCTGCTTCTTCAAAAATGAGTTTTGGCGTTTGCGGAACGAAATCAACACTGAGATGTTCTTCACATATCGCAGTTACTGTGATAGTGTCCAACAAAACTTGATTGACAACCCTAAATAATTTTGGGGTTTCGTACATACGATAAATAAGATTTCTAGAATTTATGGTAGGATGCAGTGTTCTGATGGCAAGTTTTATGATTTCCAGGCGATTATAAATACTTTCGCTTCAACTTTCTTTGCATTTACACACATTGTGACGAGTTCCTTGATCTGTATTCTGCTTTACCACCTTTATGGTTCTGGTCTAATGGTCTGAAAATGAACCCAGTGGGGAACAACAGTCCCTTGTGTTCCCCACTGGTGTTCTGTGATTGAAGATCTAAAAATATTTGGTGTGTATTTATCGGGTAATCTTTCGTGGAATGAACATCGGGTTTTATTGCAACACCAACTAGCAACATCCATATTTGCCGTGAGAACGATTAAACAAATAGCAGGTGCAGAGGCTGCGCAAGTAGCATATTATGGCTGCTTTCATAGTAGAGCAACATGTGGCATAATCTTGTGGGGTGGTTGTCGGGCAGCAAGGAATCTTGAAGCGTATCCTATTACGTTTTTATCTTGAAATTTTTTTAATTAATATTGGTTTGTGCATTAATTCCCTGCTTTGATTACTCCCTTGACCTTATCAAATGGTTGTAATCCTTTCAACGTGTAGACTCCATTCACATCGGACTCCCCTGATACCAAATTCCTTACAAGTAGGAAAAGTGTTTAGATGAAGACGAGTACCGTCATAAGATACCTCCCCTTCAAGATTAAATATGAAATAATTGTTGATTGGGCTATCTAAGCTTTTTAATGCGATGCATAAAGGTGTAGAAAAATAGGGAATAACTAGGTCTAGATGAGGACCAACTGATCTTGAGAATTTTTCTGTCCGATAATGATGACATTTCATTCTTCGTATGATCCTCCTCAAAGTTTTATAAATTAACACTACTAATCAAAACTAAGATTATAACAATCACGTTTGTGGTTAAATCAAGGTTTGTCACCATATCAAAAACCTGTACATGGTAGGGAAGTAACCTAATTGAAGCATACTTTAATAAACTAGATTTATAAGTTTTATAAAGAATGATACAGGCTCCAAGTATAACTACCCCTAAGATTACCCATAAGATATAATACCAGATAGAATGGGCAGAAGATTCCCACGCAACCCTTGGTGTGGTCTTGTTTAATATTTCCATATCATTTTTAAGTGATCTGAGATCTTCATCAAATGATATCTTATCTAAACTTAGTGATGTATTAAATAGATCAAGATCTAGCGTGAATGGGCTTAATGATTGTCCGGATAATCGTAAGTAATCATAACTAAGATAATGTATGGATATCATTGGAGTAAATGTAATTTGAGATATAAGTAGGCATGATCTTTGATTAGATAAAAATTTCCATGAGGGAATATCTAGATAACAATTACAAAGTACATGAATTAAGGAGCTCATGACTTTTCCGCCGATTTTATACTCGTTAATAGAACCTAGGCAAGTCATTTTTACTTGAAGTTCTTGACCCGAATAAATCCATGATTACTATTAAGTTTAATCCAAGATGTGGAAGGTGTTTCCTGAAGGGAGCAGTGATCTTTAAATGTTTGCACTGATCCTCCTCGAATCAATGTTGATTCACGCGAGTCATTATGAAATGCTTTCATTGGTCCAGGTTTGATTAAGCAATCTGTAAGGATGGATTCTTTCCAAGCAATTTTTTAATTAATATTGGTTTGTGCATTAATTCCCTGCTTTGATTACTCCCTTGACCTTATCAAACGGTTGTAATCCTTTCAACGTGTAGACTCCGTTCACATCGGACTCCACTGACACCAAATTCCTTACAAGTGGGAAAAGTTTTTAGATGAAGACGAGTACCGTCATAAGATACCTCCGCTTCAAGATTAAATATGAAATAAGTGTTCATTGGGGTAGCTAAGCTTTTTAATCCGATCCATAAAGGTGTAGAAAAAATAGGGAATTACTAGGTCTAGATGAGGACCAACTGATCTTGAGAATTTTTCTGTCCGATAATGATGACATTTCATTCCTCGTATGATCCTCCTCGAAGTTTTATAAATTAACACTGTACTAATCAAAACTATGATTATAACAATCACGTTTGTGGTTAAATCAATGTTTGTCACCATATCAAAAACCTGTACATGGGAGGAAAGTAACCCAATTGAAGCATACTTTAATAAACCAGATTTATAAGTTTTATAAAGAATGATACAGACTCCAAGTACAACTACCCCTAGGATTACCCATAAGATATAATACCAGATAGAATGGGCAGAAGATTCTCACACTACCCTCGGTGTGGTCATGTTTAATATTTCCATATCATTTTTAATTGATCTGATATCCTCATCAAATGATATCTTATCTAAACTTAGTGATGTATTGTCACTGTGGCTTTTAGCGTTATGTGGCAGGTCTAAACCCGATACGATACACTGCTTACTTATCAAAATACTTTTCTCACACCATCTTTTAAAATCTAACCTTTCAGTGGTAACAAACTTAGGAAGTTTCGTTTGCATCCACGCCATCATGTGATTCATTTCAATGATATCGCGTTGTAAATTATCCACAGTGTAATCAGGTGGAATGATCTCGTCATGATTCATTAATACTGGGTTATTTGGCTGACATTTGAGAATTGTTATTCCATCAACATTTTCCTCTGCAGCAACCTCACCTATCTTAAGCTTCTTTCCAATAACACTTTTCGGAATTCCTTTTCTATTTTTTCGAAGCGTCCACACTAAATGGGTCTTTCGCTTCATCAGTTTACCGGGAAAGTCTAAGCTCGTGTAATAATTGTCTGTTACTGCTATTCGTCCAGAATCCAGTAACTGTTCTCTTAGGTCCATAATAGGGTGGTTCGAAAATGTTTACTTTCTTATACGTAGTATAAGGAAGTATTGTGATGATGAAAATTTTCGACCTCGAGATTTTTGCAGATGTCCACGTTTTGAGGTCCCCTGATACCAAAAAAGTGGTTCTTAAAAAATGTCTGTGTGTCTGTGTGTCTGTCTCTGTGTGTGTGACCACGATAGCGGTCAAACCGCTGTAGATATCAATTCCAAATTTTGTATTTACGTGTGTATTCTGCCTCTTGAGAACTGATTAGATTTTCAGCAACATCGGCAGACCGGAAGTAGTAGTTTACTTCAGTTAAGAAAACGAAATTTGCAAATATTTCCTCAATTACTAAGTTTAAACTAATTTATAAAGAATTCATATGTACTTAGAATTAAGTTTGAAACAAATTGTTTTAAAAAAGTTTTTCGAAATTCCTACCGGAAGTAGGTCTTTTACTCTTATCGAAAATCAGTTTTTTTCGAATATCTCGCAAGTCATGCTTTTAAGACAAATACGTTACGAGTATAAAACTATTTAGAACATAATTTTGAATATCTTTTATATAAAAAAAATTTCAAAATTCAGACCGGAAGTACCACTTTTTCTCCTATCGAATAGCGATTTTTTGCAAATATGTCGTAAGTTATGCATTCTATATATATTTATCAAGAGTACAAAAGTATTTAGAACTGGATTTTCAATATTTTTTGTATATGTAAAATTTCAAAATTCGGACCGGAAGTAGCACTTTTACTCTTAGCGAGTAGCACTTTCTTGATAATATCTTGCAAAGTATGCATTCTATAGCGATTTATTAAGAGAATGAAAGTACTTAGAATAGGATTTTGAATAAGTTTTGTATAAAAAAAAATCTTAAAATTGTATAATTTCAAACGCTCATACGTATAAGAAGGTCGTGTGGTGGCCACACCTCATTTTTTTTTAATTTCAGATCGCTATAGTGCACAAAAGTTGCGATTGGATAGACGTGAAAAAAGCACTAATTATTATTTTTTTATTAATTCGTCTTCCGGTCGCGCAATGCCATCGAAGTTAGCAAAATATTGCGAAAAACCTTAAATTTTCATAATTTTTTTAAGGACGCCAGATGGTTTTAATTGCGTTCCTATACCATGAATTAACTACTAAAAGTATGTAAAAACAATGTATATGCACTTATTATACATTTGTTTCATATCTTCCGGTCGCGCAACATAGTACAAAATGAGTAAAATTAGTATTTGCAAAATTTCAAAGTTTGACTGGTTAGTACATTTTAATCATACGACTTTTAGAGATGCTATAGTTTAATTCTATTACAATAATATATTTAAAATCCAAGCATATTGTTGTAATATTCAATTGTTGGTGCAGCTCGTCGCTCATTTTGTTTACAAAACGACCCAGAACTCACCACGGGGAGGTGTCTGCACTTCGAGTTCCACCCACACCCTACCTAACCAACCATCCAATGTAGGGTATGTTATTCACAATATGTACAAATTTATTTCGCTTTCTCTCTCTTTATGTTTCCTTTCTAGTCTTTATCTATCGAAATTCGGTTTTGTGTGAAAAAGTTGGCATCGCTGAGCGTGACAGTAATGTCGTTCTAATATAGCCGTCTCTGGAACTGTGTCCACTGCCTGTGTATGGCATGGGAAAGCATCTATACTCATAACAGGCTTGAAGTCATTGCTCACATACTGTTTTATCTCTTCATTAGTCAACGTTGTTAACAGTGGAGGAGGAGTCAGTGTACTGGTGCTCCATTTGATAATTTCGGTATAGTCTTTAGTTTCAAAGTTTAGGTTTGGTGGTTTAAAGATTCTGATTCAGTCACTTTCAGATATTGCTTGCTTTGCCTTCATGATACGCCTGAAGCCCAGCTCTCGGATATGGTTTCTTTCATCAGTTACCATAGCTAAAAGTAAATTTTCGGGATGGACAACTTGAAGCAGCTCTTCTGGTAAGTACCTTGTAGATTCAATAGTTTTGTAAACATGTCTAGGCCCATCTGTGAATTCGTGGTTTATTTTTATGACAAACCACATGGGCATATAACATTTGAGAATGAATGTGACAATCTCTCAGATTTTCAGAAGGGCTTGACACACTGATGTAGAGGCGCAAAACTCGGTTTGCAGTAGTAAGCCATCTTGAATGTGACATTGGGCCAGGATCACGTACTACAAAGTCTTCTGAACAATGTCCTGACTTGATGACTTCTGATATCAAGCAAGTACAATTGTTCCTTGCTAAGAATACGCTTGTCAACTTTTGGAATCTCACAATCAATAGGATTAAAATCAACAACTGGTAACCTTTCACAATCAGGTATGGCCTTTCCAATCGGTCCGGAATATCCTATTGGCCCTGTTGTATTTCCATCTAAGTGTTGGAAAAGGTAGCGGAATGGCAGTTCGTTGTAATGGAGAAGACAAATACTCCATTGCAGAGGTCTTCCCACATGTATCTCTATTTGTCGAATTACACCATTCCTTAAGCCCGTATTAATAACAGTACCGTCACTTCCAACAACTTCCAATGTGTCAAGTAAAAAGCCAATTTCTGATAAATAAGACGAGATACTTTTGGCTATGTCGGTTGTTGAGCTTGAAGAAGGACAAGTGTGTCCTATGTAAGTTGAGCCTGGCTCCTGAATTAAAGAGTAATGCTCCTCCTTATAGGTTCTGCGCAAGTGTTTTGTGCCAGTTTTTTCAACTGACAATGTATTGTCTTTTCGTCCATCAAAGTAAAGACCATAAATTTCTAAACTTATATCACTTTGCAAACTAGCTCTCACAACAGTTTTTTCTCTTCGGACTTTACCCTTGTCTACAACATAAGAAGTATCTGATTCATTAATCAACCCAATATCTTGCAGTACACTTGAAGCAATAGCAGCCGTAGCGCGATCCGATACGCCGTATGGGTCACTAGTTACAGCAGTAGTGCTGAATGGAATCCTCGTCTGCCACTGCGGCTTGGCTGAAGAAGTTGAAGGTTGTGGTACAAAGTCTTCGTCACTGATATGGGAAACGTCTGAATCTGAATTATTCATCTCTACTTCAACATTTTTGCATATTTAGGAATAAGAATAAGAATAAGAATATTTATTTACATCACGTTGAATATACAAATGTAGTATACATATATGATGTGTCATTTAAGAAATTCGAATGAATAATAAGTTAATCTGACTTTTTCCAAACAAACAAGAAAAATACAAGTAACTTACAACCAGAAACCAGATAAACTGTTCTCTGCACTGAACGTCAAGGCGTTTTACTCAAATTAAAAAATTCTTCCAGGCTGTAGAGAGGATAGTTGGTAAGGTACTCCCTGCACAATTTCCGAAAGCACCTGATCCTGGTCTCTGATCGTATATGCGGTGGCAGCGCATTATACACCTTTGCGCACATATAACTTACTCCCGTCTGACATACGGAAAGTCTCTGATAATCGGCCCGAATTAGGTCGCCGGCCCTGGTCGGATACCTATGATGTTCATTATTCGTCTGTAGTATCAAGTGTTGAGAGAACACCAGTAAGTTGTATATATAAAGTGAGAACACCGTCATAATTTGATATTTCACAAACAAGTGTCTGCAATGCGCCCTATACGCAGATCCCTCCATTAATCGCAGCACTTTCTTCTGCAGCTTCAGGACCTGATCGACGCGGCCGCTGGAA
Organism: Amphimallon solstitiale; assembly: GCA_963170755.1. Taxonomy (NCBI): domain Eukaryota; kingdom Metazoa; phylum Arthropoda; class Insecta; order Coleoptera; family Scarabaeidae; genus Amphimallon; species Amphimallon solstitiale. Next base: position 136,183 of record CAUJHA010000079.1, on the reverse strand, counting down.
CCCCAGAAAACCAGTCCATACGACATCACCGACTGGAAAAGTCCGTAGTACATCTCGCGCACTACTTCCCCCGACACAGTACCTCCGATTGCGACGAACATGTACACGACCGAACTTAACTTGGCGCATACCCAATCTATGTGTATTTCCCATGTAAGTTTTGGTTGAATGTACAATCCAAGATGTTTGACACAGTCTACCTGTTGGATGGATTTACCCCCAAGCCTTACAAGTAGGCTTGTATCGACTGATTTCGTCTTTGGGTAAAATTGGATCAACCTGGTTTTGCTAGTATTGAGGAGTATGCCGTTTGAAGTGCACCAATTTAGAATGCTGCATGCCGCTGTTGTGCCTCTTTTCACCAATTCCTGTTCATTTTCGTGAGCAACCGTGATGGTGGTATCGTCCGCATAGATATTAATGCTGGTTGCTGCAGGACATCTCTCTGGCAGATCGTTAATCATGATGCTGAAAAGGATCGGTCCCAGAATAGTGCTTTGGGGCACACCTCTCCCAATCAACTTCGTAGCAGACATCGCGGCACCAACCCTCACCCGCTGCGAACGACCCTGCAAGTACGACTTTATCCACGCATTAGCTGGGCCTCTGATTCCTATTGCCTGCAGCTTCGCAAGTAGAAGAGCGTGGTCCACCGAGTCGAACGCCCGGCTCATATCGAAAAGAAAGGCTATTACGTACTGTTTCTTGTTCAGAGCTTCGAATATTGTATCCAAACTTTTGTGGATGGCTGTGCAGGTCGACCTATTCCTTTGATATCCGTGCTGAGAGTCATTGAGAATGTGATACTTCTTAAGGAAACCGTTTAAACGCGTCAGGAAGCAGTGCTCGAACACCTTTGACAGCTGATTCTGTACAGAGACAGGTCTGTAATTGGCAATAATATTTCTGTCACCTTTCCCTTTGTAGATTGGTACTACTTTCGATATTATGAGAGCTGACGGATAAATCCCCGTCTGAAAGGAAACATTTATTGCTCTACAGAGAGGGTACGCAATATACTCCTTTGCCGCTCTAATGATATTGCCTGGGAGTCCATCACAGCGGGATGACAACTTTGTGCAACACCTGCTCAATGCCTGCTCGACCTCCTCTATCGTGACCGGCGCAATGAAAATGGTATTCACAACATTTGCCCCTGGCGTAACTGCTTCACTTGGGTGCAAGCTGTCTTCAGACTGTGCCACGTAGTGGTCATTGAACATCTCCACCATTTCCTGTTCCTTAATCTTAATGCCGTCTATTGTCAAGTTTAAGCTGTCATGTGTTTCGTGGTTTCTTTGTTCATTGATTATCTTCCAGCAGGTCTTATTGATATTGTCTGCGTTTAATATTCTGTCGTTGTTGTATGAGCGCTTCGCTTTTATTATCATATTTCGATAGTATGTTTTGATAATGTTATATCTTTCTGTATAAAAATCGCTCTGTATGTGCTTTTTCACCTTTGCCATGTCTCGCAGCAGCGCAGATAAATCCTTCATTTCTCTGGTGATCCAGGGCTGTCTACGATCTTTCTTGTTTTGTACAGGTGTCAATGGGAAAGCAATCTCGAAGTTCGACACCAATGACCCCACAATGTCATCATATAAGTCATTTATATTTTGTGACTCTGTGTCCCAGTTCTCACTGCTCATTAACGATTTAAAATTCAAAATATTTTTGTAACTATATTTTCTGATATATTTCACATTTTGATCGTCCACTGTTTTTCTACTTTCTAGCGGTAGTGAAGCCAGTTGAAACGTATGGTCCGATAGATGGTTACTCACCACTGCTATTTCTGTATGTCTGATATTTGTAATGAAGAGATCTATGCACGTTTCGCTTGTTGCTGTTATTCTGGTGGGGACATTTATAATCTGAGAGCAATCAAGTTGTATTAACAAATTGCGTATCATCGACTGATACCTGCCACTCACCGTCCAGTCTATATTGAAATCACCGCATATGACGACGTTCGAGTCAGTCCGAAAACGCTCCTCCAAAAGCGAATCTAGATTTCCAGGCAATGATAAATGATTATTCGGCGGAGCATACACACAGAACAGTAATAAAGTTGTTCTACCCAGTGTAATGTTTAATCCTGCAGTTTCAAACTCTCTTTCGCGAGTTGTAGTACATGTAAGCTCTTTCGTTTGAAGTTCGTTTCTAGCGAAGATACATACACCGCCTCCTCTGGCTTCCTTTCTGCAAAGATAGCTGCATTGTTTGTAATTTACCAGTTTCAAAGATTTCATTTCCATGTCCTTCAGCCAATGTTCAGTGATACACAACACATCCACATCTTCCTCGTCAGCCAACAATTGAAGTTCATGCAACTTTCTTCCCAATCCCTGTACATTCAAGTGCATTATTCGTAGCTGTCTATCTTTTTGTAATTGCTATGTGTGTATTGTTTCAACTTTACTCGCCTGAATATTCCTTACTCTCATATAGTACGGACAATCTGTACTCCATGCTGGGTGATCACTTTCTATATTCACATTCCTCTTTGTTCGTGCCTCGTGGCAATTTACACATTTATGTGTCGTGTTCTTACAGTCTTCCACACTATGACTCTCGGCGCATACAGGGCAAGTTGTGCTGTTTCTGCATTCTTTTGCCTGATGTCCAAATCTCTGACAATTAAAACATCGTATAATTCGTAGGTCTTCCTGGACACGGCAACTCATCCATCCTATGTATACTCTCTCTTTTTTTAATAGGTTCTCTTGGATGTTTCTATTGCATTCCAGTACCATATTGAATTTATCCTTGCTGGGTTTCGTCTTATGTACTACTTTTAAATCTTCGGGTTTTATTGTGAGTTTATTTTGTTCGATAATTCTTTGTATTAAGTTGTCGTCATCCGATTCTGTATGAATATCAAAGATCTTAAGTCTTGGCCTGATTGACCTCGGTTTTTGGAGACTAAACTTGTCCTTCAGATTCGATTCAATGCTGTTGGACAAAGTATTCAGCGTTGCCGTATTATCACATTGTAAAATTATGCCACCTGTTTTTGTATTCTTTCCCATTCTAATTCCACCCTTGAAGTGTAGTGGGTCGATCGATTCCTTGATTTCTTTGCGCACTTCTTCACTGCTTTTATCCTTCGACTTAGGTTGGACTATTATAATATTTTCGTTCCCCGTTGCAGCTACATTACTGTAGGATTTTTTCTTTTCAGATATATCAACCTTTTCGGCAATCATCGTAATTCCAGTTGCAATGCCATCTATCTTGTTATTCATATCGTTTATTTGAACGTTGCATAGGAGTTTGTTTAGTAATATATTTTGTGACTGTATCATGTCGTACATTCCCGATATAACCTGCATAAGATCATTTGTTGTGATATTTTCTTTATTAAGAAAACCCTTCATATTAAACTCCTTCACTGTTTCATTTCCAATATTGCAGCAATCCACATGATCCCCGATAATTACTTTGTCTAAATTGGCACATGCCGGATGATAGGAAGCTTTGCATACGATACATTCTATCGGTTGAACGACTCTTTTCCGACATCGCTTACATTTTTTATCCATACCGATGAGTGGGCGTAGCCCACCCCTAAGTTCTCAATCGTCTTAATCGACACACCCGCTCACACAAAAGTACGCCTTGTTCTTAATCGTTACAGGCAAACGTCCCTGACCTCACCGATGTTTGTCCCCGGAGAGAGAAAAACACAGCGATACAAAAACTCCCTTTTTGTATATCAATAAAAGTCTCACTTTATTTCACTAAAACCGGTGAATATTCTGTGTCTGTTACTTGCGATTTAAAACAATAAAACGTCTCTACTTCCAAAACGTTTGCTTGTTCGGTACTAGTTCTTAGTTTATGCAACAGTGCTTGTTCTTACACTTCAGATAATACTTATCTCATACACAATTTCGGCTTTTAACCGCACTAAAACCACGGTTTCTTTCGGAGAAAATTTTAAACATCCTTCTCACAGCACCGCACTTCTACTACTCATTTCAAAACATGTAGGTCGTCTTCTTTCATAGGTTTTCCGTATTATTTTATTAGTTATTCGTTTGGTTTCCTTAACATCCAGAGACCCTATTTTTCCAATGCCGTATTTTCTTTGCAAGTACATAAACCTTAATTCCAAAAGAGGAATTCTTTTTTCTCTTTCACAAATGCAGTTCACACTTACAGGACATATAGAACATGTATCTGGAGATTTCTTACATGAACAGTCATTAGTAACAATTACACATTTACACGCCGCGATATCAAAAAGAGAGCATCCTTTCTCCTTGAAATTGTCAAGTTTAAGTTTGAATGCTGGTTTATCTTTGTCACGATTGAAACGACTTTCTGAGGTTACTGTATGATTCGTAGTAAGAACTAATTTGCTGGATGACTCTGTACTCCGTAACTGTTGGGATCGAGGATTTGTCATATAAACCGATAATTTTCTTTGCCACTCTTGAGGCTACTCTTGAAAAAGATACACTCTTGTTGTTTATTGTCACAGCTATGTTGAATCTCTCTTCAAAGCAGCAGCGAAGGACATCTTCATGAGTAGGAAGCTTGTTGTGTAACAATTCTCGTGGGTGACCAAAAATAGGACACTCAAAATCTTTTCTAGTTATTCTACTTATACCAACTTTTTTTGGCACATCCATTGAATCAATAACTGTCGTGTAGAACTATTCAATTACAAAAACTGAACGCAAAAGTAGACAGAAAAATACAGACTTAAGCACAACACACTCTAGTACTGACTCGGTCTAGCGGCATGAGCAGACTGAAGGAAATAGCGTCAAACAATAATGGCTATTAGCCTAGGCGCAAAATGAGACGCAGTTTGGTGACCGACGCAGCGTGAGTCACGGCGAGATTTTTGGTGGGAGGTAACTGCTAGCGTGGGAACCGCGCAAATTAGATCGCAGTTGTTTGCGCTAGAAAAATAGAACGCAGTTCTGCTGTAGGCCCATAGAACAATGGAAATAGCTATTGCACTTGAGTTTGACATTAGTTCTGAATCTGAATCGGAAGATGAGTTCGTGTCGGAACTGGTACACTTTTTCCCCCAAACTACTAATAGAAAGGCAGCGAGAAGTTTGCACTTAAAAGAAATAGTCACGGAGAATTTCTTCTAAGTAAAGAATTGAACAACGAACAGTTTAAAAATTATTTTCGACTAAATCGTGACCAGTTTAGAGAAGTGCATGAGATCATCAAGAAAGAAATTGACGCAGAAGGATGTAACGCTACAAGGCCCATCGGGACTGAAGAAAAACTAGCTGTATTTCTAAGGTAAGTTGTTTTATTAATTTTCATTATTTCACTCTGTTAACCAAGTTATTTATCTGTGAAATTATTAATCATATCAATCATCTCTTGTCGGTTGGAGGCTGTGGAGTAATTGTCTTGTTTGAGATGCATATCAGAGGGGCTTAGGAGTGAATTATCCGAATAATAACTGGCTGATGTTGATGATCTTCTACTGGATGAACTGGCTGGAGGAGGATGAAGAGTCTGGTAGTAGGGCTGCTGCTGGACAAAGCTGAGCTGCGGCTGGACAGCATGCATAGGCTGTTGCTGGTTAGAAATGGCCAGTAATTTGTCCTCGGCTTGTGAAACTTCATTGAACAGGCGATTTCTAATAATGTGTTGATATGAGAGGGTGGCATTCTTTGAGTAGAATGGTACATCGCCATAAAAAAGTGATATAGGGGATCATTTTGTTTCGTTTGTAATTCCTGTAGCAGTTTTCGTCTATCTTTCGTTCTTGCTTTAATTCTTTCCTTACGTTTGTCAATACTTTCTTTAAGTAGTGTAGTGACATTATCTTTCTTCATTTTTTTTAGTAGGGGGTGTACGTGACTTCGGCGTTGTAGCTAACATTGTAGGAACCGTTTCTGAAAGTGTCTGTGGTTGGGATTCATCCTCTACATTTTCGACTGACTGCTGCGTGTTCACGCGTTCTATATTTTCATTGTCTAGCTCTGCAGCTTCTACATCTGTTTCAAAATCTTGTGTTTGGTTTTCAGTTTCCCTGTGTTCTCGGAGGTTGCCTTCTCTTGATTTATTGGCCATATAAGGCTGCAGAAATCCCATCTGTTTTTGAAATTTCCATTCTTTTATAACTTCCGCAGGTGCTCCACTTTTCAAACATTTTTGCTGTCTTCGAATCGCATCTCTCAACGAATGTCGTAGTTTTTCCCACAACGATTTTGCTTCCGATCCTACAACAATGATTTAATTTTAGAGTCCTGATAATATACCCCTTAATAAAAAAATCAGAATGAGATTCCCGGAACTTTCCTCGTATTGGGTCGTAATGATGTATGTAATATCCAAACCGACAGACAGACAGAACGGCATCTGTTATATAAACTACTATTACAAACTTTGAAAACCATTATTAATTTTTTGTTAAACAGATTATTTTATTTCAGATACTTGGCCACAGGAAACAGCTACAAAAGTATGGGGTACAGCTACAGAATGGGTGATCGGACAGTCTCCAACATTGTGCGAGATATATCTAAAGCAATTTGGAAGTTGATGTAACAAGTATATTTACCAGAACCAACTGGAGAACAGTGGAAATCAGTTGCAGTTTTATTTGAGAATAAATGGGAATTTCCACATTGCATTGGTGCCATTGACGGTAAACATGTGGTCATTAAAAAGCCTGGTAAAAGTGGATCCTCTTATATCAATTATAAACATACTTTCTCCATTGTGTTAATGGCTGTTGTCGACGCAGATTATAAATTCATCACCATTGATGTAGGATCACAAGGAAGATTTAGTGATGGAAATGTTTTCAATACAAGCGTTTTGGCAAAGAAAATGCTAAAGCAAACTTTACATCTTCCAGCACCTACTGTACTGCCTTCACTTTCGGACCCAATACCATATGTGTTTGTAGGAGATGAGGTCTTTCCATTATCTGAGAATTTGATGCGACCTTATCCTAAACGAAGTGTCACAGATAATTATGAGAACAAGGTCTTCAATTACAGACTGTCGCGAGCACGCCAAACTGTTCAATGCGCTTTTGGTATACTTGCCTCGCGATTTCGAGTTTTCCGAGCACCTTTTGAGATTAAAGTAGAAAGTGTCATTGATGTTGTGAAGGCATCATGTGTATTGCACAATTATTTAAGAAAATATTCAGTACCTCAAAGTGAAGTGGAAGAAATGGAAGACATGCCGGAAGATCAGCTGCTCCCATTGCACCCGAGCAATGCACGAAGTACACAGAAAACTTTTGAGATTCGACAAAAGTTTACAAATTATTTCAACACCGCGGGCGCGGTACCTTGGCAGAGGGAAAGTGTTGCTAGAGGGAAATACTGAGATATATACTATTTAAAATAAATAAATAAACTTACCATTTTTCATTCCAATTTCTTTAGCGATTTCCTCCCACTTTTCAGTTTTTAGTTTTGTTCTCATATAGTCTGCATGGCTGGTATCGTACAAAATTTGCCGAACCCGCACGGCTTCAATCAGTTTTTCTTCCATTTTTTTTACTATAGACGCGCCGTGAATATGCAAGAAACTGCGGTTTCAACACTGCGTTCCGCAGGGCTCACCTAAGCTAAACCTGCGTCACGTCACACTGCGAATCAATTTGCGCAGTTGTATTCATTTCTTTGATTCACAAAATCTCGCCGTGACTCACGCTGCGTCACCTCACCAAACTGCGTCTCATTTTGCGCCTAGCCTTATTGTTTGACGCGCGCAATACTGGCGTTCGTCACGTATCCCTCGGCTCTCGATAGTAGGCTACTCTGCTGTTTTTGAAGAAGCTGCGCGACCGAATTTCACTTGAATATCAAAGTTTATCTTATATGCTTGGATTTTAAATATACTATTGTAATAGAATTAACCTATAGCATATCTAAAAGTCGTATGATTAAAATTTACTAATTTTACTCATTTTGTACTATGTTGCGCGACCGGAAGATATGAAACAAATGTATAATAAGTGCATATATATTGATTTTACATACTTTTATTAGTTAATTCATGGTATAGGAACGCAATTAAAACCATCTGGCGTGCTTAAAAAATTATGAAAATTTAAGATTTGTCGCAATTTTTTGCTAACTTCGATGGCATTGCGCGACCGGAAGACGAATTAATAAAAAAATAATAATTAGTGCTTTTTTTGCGTCTATACCAATCGCAACTTTTGTGCACTATAGCGATCTGAAATAAAAAAAAAAAGTATTTTTCGAACCACCCTAGTCCATAACTATGTTTGTTGGAACGGATTGCCGTCCACCAGCGTGTTTGCCAGAGTACACCTTCATGTTCCATGTGTATCCCTCATTACAGCACAGTTTAAATACTTTTATTCCGTACTTATGTGCCTTTTGGGGGATGCACTGGCGGAAAATAATTCTACCTCTGAACGGTATTAAACTTTCGTCAATGCAGAAGGTCTCGTCCGGTGTAACAGCACTTTGACTGTTTTCAATAAACATATCTATGAGAGGCTGAATTTACGGAGTGCACTGCTTTCTGGATCCTCGTTGTTTGCGAAATGAAACATAGTGAGCAATATTTCAAATCTGTTTCTAGACAGTATTTTGGCAGACTTTCTGGCAGTAAAATTCGTCTCTGGACCAATACGATCTCATGGATGGCAATCGCACTAGTCCCATGTAACCGAGTAATCCAAATAACTTTTAGATTTCTTCCTTTGTGGTCGGAACCCAGGCGTGTTTCCGTGAATGTTCAGAAACATCGACTTTTCGTTCGTATGGCATTGTGTCGTATACATGCTTGTCTCGTCTACAATTTTATTCCATATTTTGTCGTCGATGAAAACCGAATAAAAATTAAATGGTGATTCGTTTTGTAGCAGTGCGGTAAAAGCATCACATTGATGCCCCCTGAACCACTATACGGTAAAACCATTTGATTCCCTTAGGCTGGTCCAAACTCACGGTCATTTGTACGGTTTATTGGTTCATAGTTTTCCACGTCTCGTTCCATAATGTCGTGATCATCATATTGACTTAGATTATCTGCTGTTTCATCAAGTTCCATCACATCATGATTATTGTACTGATTTAGATTGTTGAAATTCCAGCAGTTTCGTCTTCATCACTGATGTCCGAATATTTATTTTGTTGTAAAGGAGAATAATCCAAGTGCCCGGGTCCGGAATCGGAATCGGATTCGGTGTCGGGTGGCCTGAATACATGTCTGGAATCATCAGACTCATGAAATGGGTCTAAAAACGAATGAAGTATTTTATTTTCTAGAAGATCGATTTTCGAAACAACTTACCGTTGGCACTATCGCTGTCACTATCACAATGCCGTATTTGTTTTTCCAAAGCTAGTTTTACCAGTCTTTTAGATCTGCTTATCATCGTGCCGTTCTTTTTACAACTGCACTCGTTTCTAACAGTTTCACTAATAAAATGCATGCGCAAAAATGCAGGTTCAGACGTGTCTGCAAAAAGTGTCTGTTTCGGCCGCTGTGTCTGTAAAACGTGTCTGCTTAGGCCTAGTACAACAAACTTTTATATACAAGGCCAGTGCAGACACGGGTGTCTGTTTAATATTTTTGAAAAAAATTCAACTAAAGGATTGTATAAGTAAAAATTGGTAGCGAATATAGGCGTAACTTTGAAGGTATAATATGGATTTGGTAATGGCCGTGTGATAAAAATGTCAAAATTTTCCTTGGCGCTTAACGTGTTAATAAGTTTCTCTGAATCACTATATTGCTTTGGAATATGTCCTGACAAACAGTGTGAATACCCTGCATCATATTTTTCAAGGTATGATGTGTATTTCTGGAGATTGACACTAAGGATCATAAAAAGCGTCACAGCACCATAGAAGAGATCAATCTTTTGATCTAACTTTATAAACTCATTTTCATTAAGTATGAATTCTCGGTAGTTTGGAAATTTGTTTGTAAGGTGGACTTGATTAATTTTTCCAGGGTACCCCCTCTATTTTTCAGAACTTGTTTTATTTCATAAATATGATCGGACAATTGTGTAGATTGGATTTTAAGATCATCGAGATCTTCTGTAGGAGCTACTCCCCCAATTTTTTGTTCAATCCAACCGATGAATGGTAGTACTCCGTGATCAACATCCCTTTTAACTCCAAAAGGTGCAAGTTGAGGTCTAGTTGCAATTGCCTTCCAGTAATCTAAGATAATAGGAGCTAATGAATTTCACACAGGGGAAGATTTAAATGTCGTTTCAATTTTTTCCCAATCAGGCTCAGGAGGTGTTTCAGGATTGTAAACATTATATACAAAATGTTTTTTAAATTTTACGAATCCTCTCTTTATCTCTCACAATTGCTGCCGCCTGAGTTTTCCCTATGTTGAACATGAAGAAACGATTGTAAAATTATTATGATTCTATATATATATTGATATTTTATTCTATTCAATTCACATTGAGTATTGAATTTCAACACAAAAATACGAAAGGAAAAGTCCCTTTAACATGATATTATATATAAAAAATATTTAAAACTGATTTATCCTTCAAAAAACTCGTAACTATACATATTTATGTGTACTGATATTGATAACATAAATAATTACGTTTTCACTTTAAAAATGTTATCGCCAATACACACAAAACGTTTGTTACTTGGGCAGACCCTCGTCACATAAATCATTAAGAGGATTATTTAGTGTGTATTTAGTGTCTGTCCAATAATCAACTCCATAAGAAAAATAGTTATTTAATTACAAATATTTATATCTACGATGAATGTTTAAATTAAATAAAATAAAAAAATAAAATTGAATTTTATCAAGTTAAAAGTCCTTATAAATTTTAAAATAAATACCTTAACCTTTTAAATTCTTTTGGATATTCCATTTTTTACTCGTAACTTTAATTTACAAATTATAAGATAATGAACTAAATATGCTCAGACATGTATTTTTATGTTAAATAATTATTAAAGATGAACCTTGTTTTTCACAAAGGTGAAATTCAATGATAAAGAGCATCCTGTTTTCACAAAGGTGTTCTTTTTCCTTGAAATTCAATGCTAAAGAGAGAGAAAAAGAAACACGTGTCACCTTTTATAGGTTTCCCTTACTACTTAATTTGAAATTTCTAGTGTCATTTCCGCTCTAGACAGGAAATAAATAAAAACAGAACATTCCAGAAGATTCTAGATAAATAAAATGACAGCAGTAAAATATGTTGTGGCAATACTGGTATAAGTGTCTTTCTATTGAAATATATATATATATATATATATATATATATATATATAAATAAAATTAATTCTTGGTCGTTTATAATAAAATATATATCTTTCTCTTGGTGTTAGCGACCTTAAATAACTCAATAATACATAGTTTTAAACGTTTCTACAATTTTTTATTGCCTTCATCAGTAAAACTGTAAAGAAAAATACACATTTTAATTAAATACAGGAACGTATCACATCTAAGCATTTAGAAATAAAATTAATTTTATTTCTAAATGCTATAACATTTACAAAATTAATAAGAAGTATATTTTATGGTATTGAAAATACCTTGTCAGGTATTATGAATACACAATAACATAAAACAATAAATTTTATAGGTAAGTTTCAAAAGCTTAGATGTGATACGTTCCTGTATTTAATTAAAATTTGTATTTTTCTTTACAGTTTTACTGATGAAGGCAATAAAAAATTGTCGAAACGTTTAAAACTATGTATTATTGAGTTATTTAAGGTCGCTAACACCGAGGGGTTAATCACTGTGAAAATTTTTGTACAACAAATTCCAATTCCAAAAATTTCCAAAATTCCAAGAAAAATTCCGAAATTCCAGACAAATTCCAAAATTCCAGAAAAATTCCGAAATTCCAGAAAAATTCCAAAATTCCAGAAAAATTCCCATAATTCCAGAAAAATTTCCATAATTCCAGAAAAATTTCAAGTCTTGAATTTATAACACGCATGCGCACACATGCTCATTTAGGTATTAAAGAATGGCTTATTAATTGAATTTAATATAATATTATGTATTTATAACCTTAAAACCCAGCATAGCAGTTCTGAAACGAGTTAATAAATTTCTCTAATTTAATGAACAACAGTGAATCTCTTTATAGCTGATCTAAGTGATCTGATCACCATAATCAATCAAAATTTTTGTTATGTAGGTACTCAAGTTTCTTATGGTGTTATAATCAAAATCGAGGTCAAAATATAAAACTTCATTTTTATTAAAAAAAAAACAAAAACAAAAAAAAACAAAATAAATACATAATAAAAATACTCACAATATAACAAAGTAGTATGTTATTAAATAATTAATTAATTCTTAAATCTATGTAATTTGTCTGAACTTATTCGTTTGTTATCTCGTCGCAACAACCAAACTAGACTGCTTTTTCTTACGACAACAGGTTGCTTGTCTCCAACTTTTACAACAATCAGGTGAGAATTTGAATCAATTGTTTCATTCTCGTCAACAACTCCAAGATGCTTTAAGTTTAGATAATTGATACTCTCAAGCAATCTTAGGTCATCTTGATATTCTTCAATTGATTCAAAATTCTCACCTGATTGTTCGGCAGACTCTTCAAGCAGCAGATCTTCATCGAAGTCAACATCTTCATTCTAAAAATAAATAATTATTAAGCTTATTTGTAATTATTACTCCTACTAAATTTCTTAATTGCTATATCATGAGGATTAGACTTGTCTTAAAGCAAAAGGATCGGAGCTTGTGAAACGTCTTGGGCGGTTGCTTTCAAACGGAAAACAAAAAATTATCGTTCACAATTAAAGTGGAAAAATTGTTACCCAAGTAAACCCAACTCAAACTTCGAACTTTAGACGATTATGAGTCCAAATTTTGGTACGCTTTCAAATTCAAACAGATCGAAACTGATCCTCACGATGGCGATGTATACTTGCTTACCTGATGATTATTTCGAAAAGCTTGATATGTCGTTTCAAGAGTACCATGTATAGAGAGTCCATACTCAATTCCAGTAACCAACGCCTCATGCTCGGCAATAACTATTGTGCTGTTAATATCTTCTTTAGTAGGCATTGAGGTATTCATAGCAACTTTTGTATGACTAACACTGAAATATAAAGTACTGATAATATCTTCAACATACAAAAAATATATACTTACTTCTTTCCCAATCTTGGTAATTTTATCCCCTTTGACGGTAACTCATTATTCAAATCTTCTTGTAAATTTATTCTACCGAGTCTGTATAATACATCCAAAATTGAAAAGTTGACTACAGTTGATAACGTAGTACTCATAGAACGTAATGTTCGAAAGAACTGTTCACAAGGTTGCGAAGAATATAGATGAGGTAGAAAGTTCTCATTATTTACTACGCCATTATTATACAATAACAAAGTTAAAGCATGAGCATTTAGTTCTATGCCAATGTAAGTATTTCTAGTTATGAAGTTCTTAGATAAAGAACAATTTTCTGTTTGTAGAAGCCAACTACGCCACATTCTACATATGAAAACTACAAACCAAATCTTCTGTAAACGTTGTAAGGGTTGGAGATTTTCGTTTAGGAAAGATTCCGTCACGTATCTGATTATTTTTAAGTAAAGTTGTGTTCCTCTACTGTTCACTACATACTGGTCCAATAGTTGCTCAACATTTTCAGTACAGATTCTTTCCACTCCATCATAATTCATTTTATCACTACCATCCACATCTTGTTGTCGTATGAAGTGTTTATCCTTTTTTATCAGTTCCATCAATTGAATTAAATGATCTCTAGATACGTTAAAGGTGCCTAGTTTCAATGAGATTTTGTTATTCAAAAGTCTATTTCTGAGTTTGCCGCCAATATGCACAGTGTCTTGCACATAGTACATTTCAGTGGAGTTTGTTAAGGGCATGGAAAACCATTCGCCAATTTCACTACAAACATTTTGGCCTAGATTTGAGCTTAATTCCATTGCTCGCAAAATACGCGAATCGCCGTCCCCAGATGCACCCAGCACAATAATACCTAAAAATGTATTTTACTACAGTAATTATTAAAATATAAATGAACATTTTTTACCTTTTTCAGCTGCTGCAGATTTAATTAGCTTCCATCGATTCATCACATCCATAGATTTAAATTTGTTATCTGTGCCAAATAGGCAAAGACAGAATGGAGGTGCCTTAACTTCCAAAGGTTGAATTAAAATCGTGTACGCTATGCTAGCAGTAGGGTAATTTAATATATAATTTTCTATTGTGACAGCGTCTGTCGCTTTGAAATAATTGACTACAGGAGCACCATTTGTGAAAGGTAGAACAAGGCCAACTAATGTATTTGTTGCAATGTCGTATTCAACTCTATCCACTACTCGAGTACCATCTTCAGATAACCAAACTACATTACTATAATTTCTTTCTTTTAAATAGTCTTGCAACTCTTATTACTCTAATTTCACCTTCTACTGGCCTTTTTTTTTGTTTGTTTTAAATATCTGGAAATTGTAGACATTGATGGCAGAGGCAAATTTGACTGAAGAATCTCATAAGTTTTCCTTCCACCAATCAAAAATAAGTATGTAGAATTTTTTTTTATAACTGCCTCATATCTGTCGCCTTTGCATCCTTTAATTGTGTTTGACAACGTTACAAGCCTATTCACAAGGGAATTCACACATTCGCCATCATATTCTTCATCTGAATTTGAGTTCAAATTTCCTCTTATTGACTTGGAAAAAGAAACAAAGGATGTTTTTATATTATCAGTAGAAAGTATTAACTGCCTTAGACCTCCAGAAAGTGTAGTAAAATAGTTCGTTATTTTTTGCTGACTTTTTATTGCGCCTGCAATATTCAATTTTTTCTTCGTTCTAAAAGATCTATTATATTTAGTATATCGGTGATACTTTTTGTATGATTTCTTTTTTAATTTTGCCATCTTTCCTTTTTCTATGGACGTTGTATCTACGGAGACTGCGTCTCGTCCCTTATAGACGTAGTCTCCAGAGCTTCCCCCGATGTTGATGGACCGGGCATATTGGTAACATAGTATGTATGGTCATCCACTTCACTGATTTCTTCAGTTATCAGGTTAGAATTGACCACACCATCAACAAATTCAAACTCATCTTCATTATCACCTAAAAAAAGATTGATCGAAAATTAAATACAGTTTTGCTAAAGCTAGTTTTATTTACTATCTGATGCAATTGAGTGATAACACACTTCTTCCGCACTTGATTTCGTAAAATATGCTTCTATGGTTCTTTGTGATGAAACTATTGGCTGATCTGAATGTTCAGAGATGTGATGATTATAATTAGACACGATCCATCTACTATTGGCTCTGTTATAAATATCGAGGTGAACTGTAGTTTTTCTGTCGCAGAGAATACAACCCACTGTTCCAGAAAGCGTTTCATTTCCTTTTTTGTCAACTCGAACTGAAACTGTCAATTCCGGATCGCCTGCGAGATTTTTTTTCCAACAAATCTGAATGGATGTATGGAGCTTAAATTTTTCTTTATGTAAAGTTCTTGATTTTGAATTCTCGCCTTCTACTACCGCAGGTTTTAATTTTTTTGAGGAAATGTTCAAACAAAAATAGTTTTTTCTTTTTAGCCTTTTCTTGAGCTCACTCTTTAAAAATTGTAGTGAGCTAACGTGGCCTGGTAAGATTGAAAACTGTTCTGCCTCAGTAATAAGCTCTCCACCATATTTTTGAAGAATATTCAGAGGTTTGCCCTGTAGTTGTCTTCTTAAGAAGACTTCCATTTCACCAATCCATTCGTCAGAAGCCGCAGCCACAGCAAGACCG
The DNA here is from genome assembly GCA_963170755.1 of Amphimallon solstitiale. Taxonomy (NCBI): domain Eukaryota; kingdom Metazoa; phylum Arthropoda; class Insecta; order Coleoptera; family Scarabaeidae; genus Amphimallon; species Amphimallon solstitiale. Next base: position 120,414 of record CAUJHA010000079.1, on the reverse strand, counting down.
CTTGTAAAACCACATGCTTTCAACTGTTCGTTTACTATATCCGGCAGTTGTCCTAAAATTTGACTATAACAGTTGTGAAAGTTTTCCGAAGATTCACCTAAATCCATATTTCTGAAAAAAGATAATAAAACACGGTATTAAAATAAAAATCAATACAATGTTTAAACAAAAAGGGTTTAAGTTCATCAAAATTGAACAAAATATGCAGCACTGTGAGCGGTGAATTTTCCAATGAACAAGTGCAGTAAGGGCCTTACAAAACACGTTTTTCTTCTTCTATTGATTATACATATTGCTCAATAAAATAATTAGTGGCTGTTAATATATCCTGCAATAATTGTGGTAAAACTCCATTAGTTAAAGTGGGTGTTAGTAACAAATATTGACATAAACAAAATACATTCCTTCCTTTAACTGCTGCGGCTTCTACTCAAGCTAACGTGGAGCAGGACAAACCCACAAATCAGTGCATTGAGAGGTCTCATTAATGAAGCAAGAAGAATAAAAACGAATGCAACAACGGCTCTTACAGCACCCAAATAACAAAAGCAGTAAAATGTCGTTCTCATCCAACTCGTTTAGTTGCTCACATTGGCTTGCAATTCTAAACTTGTTGGCTAAAGTGCTATTTTTACTGCCTTGTTACATAGATAGGTAATTAATTTATATTTTACCACATTTTCATTTAAGTACTTTATTTTGTGCAGAATCATTGAAACTGATAAGTGATAATGAAATTCCTGCTGTAGACACCATTGCTTTTGAAGTAATACCCGAATCAGATTTTTTCACTCGATCTTTCATGTTCATCATCTGTAACTAATAAAAAAATATATAATTGATGTTGATTCTTCTGATGATTATTACACTACAAGAACAAATATTACCCATGATGAGTTTTTACAGTTATTATTATAATGCTACCAAAGATAAAATCCTTTTTGTCTCAAAGTGGAGGTGCATATTGTCAGAATGGAAGGAGTGACTTAAAGAGTTTCCTTCCATCCTCATAATGCTACCAGTTTTTATAATAATATGATATGTACTGCTTTGGAAGTAATGATTTCATATTCTTTCATTCTTTGCAACTATGCAACACGCAAAAAAAGTATCAAATATAACTAGATTCTTTGGGTTCTTTTCTGGACCCGTCAAAACACTCAAAACCACCACAATATTTTAAACTTAGAGTCGTGTTAACTAGAATCAGACTCGAAAGTGCACACTCCTCTGAACAGTTTTTTTGTTGTTAAATCATTCTTACCCAAAGTTTCTTAACCTTCGTCATATCCTAATTTAAAATAGAATTATTTTAAATTAGGATATTAGGAATTATTAGATTGTACGATTTCAAATTTTCTGTAACAAGCATTGCATGTTTATTGTCCCTTTGTCTTAAAAGCAAATTTCAAGCCCATTTTACATCATTTTTATAGATAGCAAAGAACTCGTTTACAGTGGACCTTATCTCGTTTTTGTCTCGATTCCTATTTCTAACATCTTTTATTAATCCAAGAAAAATTGCTACAACTACTACACGTACCTACCTTTTTAACTCTCACTATCACGTTTCGCGATCACGTTCTCTGCTAACAAAGATTTTTAAAAAACCAGCACCTACATTAAGGACGGAGCACGTAGCAATTGCAACTAACCATCAACGAACAAACTAAACTTGCAAAGGAATAAGGATGCGAATTAATTCATAACTGCGAAAGACGCTCACATTATTCTCACGATCAAAATTCAGAAAATCAGAAAGGACGGAAGGACGCTAACCTAACAAACGTTGACAGTTGACTTGACGACTCCCGGACTCTGTAACGTCATAACCTGCGCTTGCGTACGAGCATCCGAAAATTCCAAAATTTCCAAGAAAATTCCGGAAATTCCAAAATAATTACAGAAATTCCAAGAAAATTCCAAAATTCCAAGAAGATTCCAAAAATTCCAAAATTTCCGGAAAATTTCCATAATTCCAAAAAAATTCCATGGGGTGTGCAACAAATTCCAAGTGACTAACCCCTCGGCTAACACCAAGAGAAAGATATATATTTTATATATATACAGGGTTAGTTAAAAGTATGGAGACGGCGATTTATTATCGTTAATATTCATTTTAGAGAATTATGTTCAATATAAAAGTTTGTTAGGATATTTTGATCTACATTTTAGAATATTTGATTTTTTTTTCTTCAATTGTTTTTTAGTTACGCCTGTCCGCGCAGTTTTTTTAAATGGGAACTAGTGAATTTTACTCTACCATTCGATAGAGAATTTTTTTCTCTTTACAATAATATTTTTGTTTTTTTCAAATTCATTTTAATAACTTTTACAAGAAAAAATAAACAAATTAATAACAAAGTAAATTAAAGTAAGTGTTCAAATTGTCGTCCATTCGTAATTTGACAATGACCCAATCGATTTACAAAACCCCGAACAGAGTTCTGTAAAAAATCTCGGGGAATTTCTTGTATCGTTCTGGTAATACGGATTTGTAAATCTTTGACGTTATCGGGCTTATCTTCGTAAACTTTGTTTTTTACGTATCCCCAAAGAAAAAAATCTAAAGGACTTAAATCTGGCGAACGGGCTGGCCATTCAATGGTTCCTCGTCTTCCAATCCATCTGTGGGGAAAAACGTTGTCCAGATATTGACGAACATTTACACCATAATGTGGTGGGGCGCAATCTTGCTGGAACCAGATACTGTCATTGGGCAGGTGTTCATTGTTTTCATGTGGATAGAGCGTAGCACAAGCAGGTATTATTTCATTTTGCAATAACTGCAAATACAGACCCGAAGTTAAATTGCCATTGATGAAAAAGGGACCGATAATATGACGGCCAAGAATGCCAACCCAAACATTAACCTTTTGGGGGTACTGCGTATGGTGCTCCAAAAACCAAAAGGGATTTTCCGATGACCAGTATCTGCAGTTATGTCTGTTTACTTCACCGGTAAGGCAAAAAGTAGCTTCGTCAGAGAAAAGAATATTGTTGACAAAATTTTCATTATTATTGCAAATATTTAACATTTCTTCAGAAAATTGTAATCGCCTATCAAAATCATCTTCCGTTAACTCGTGTACAAGGTGTACCTTATAAGGTTTATACTTTTCACTTTTTAAAAATGGCACGATCGATGACTGCGAAATATTGAAATTGGTCGCTAATTGATTGGTTGATAAATGAGGATCTTCAGATACAGCCAATAAAATATCCAGTTTGTTATCATCGCTTTTTGCTGTTCTAGGTCTACCACTCCTTGGCAAATCTTTAACGCTACCAGTTTGTTCAAAGCGTCTTAAAGTTTTACCAACAACGGATTTAGAAATTGGATTTCTATTTGGATGCGTATCATTAAATAAATTAGAAACGTCTTGTAAACTTCTGCGTCTATCTCCATAACCCAACATCATAAGTATTTCAATTCGTTCATGTTCACTTAAACTCGCCATTGTTAATATTAACAGCAACAAATTGCACAAATGAATTATTTCTGTCAAAGATTTGACGTACACAATAACCACTGATAAAATTATGTCGCTCAAGTTTGTTTATCGCATCGCTTCTGTCTATCTGCGATGTACCGAACATCTGTGAAACACTTGAACCGGCCTTTTCTTATAAAAAAGTTATTAAAATGAATTTTAAAAAAACAAAAATATTATTGTAAAGAGAAAAAAATTCTCTATCGAATGATAGAGTAAAATTTACTAGTTCCCATTTAAAAAAACTGCGCTGACAGGCGTAACTAAAAAACAATTGAAGAAACAAAAAAATCAAATATTCTCAAATGTAGATCAAAATATCCTAACAAACTTTTATATTGAACATAATTCTCTAAAATGAATATTAACGACAATAAATCGCCGTCTCCATACTTTTAACTAAGCCTGTATATAGGAATAATAGGTTCTTGGGGAATCTAGCAATCATAAACTGGTTGTGCTTTAGTTCTTTATTCTTTCTGCCAATATTTCGTACATATGATCGTGTACTTCATCAGGGCATCAACTGTGGAAGCAGGTCACAAGAATTGAGTGTGCTGATATATTAAAAGTTTACAAATGTACTTACAATGCGAACTGTTTATGTGGACAATATCACATGATACAGAAGTGCATGTTTCTTTAGGATTGATTTTTATTAACATTAAAAAACACGTTAAAATTATTCTGGTTAACACCTCGTTACGTTTTTAAAAGAATATAATTTTTCCTTTTTGAAAACACTGTAGTGTGAAGTGTATCATTGAACGGTCAAGAACAAAATGTCAAGTAATAGATGGATGTCAACTCCATCATCTGTGCGCATCAATACCAACCTCCAACATTGTTGTCTAGTGAGAAACACAACAGCATCGAAAACCCTATGTGTATTTTAATTTGACATATCAAAGTATGCACGAAAATATAATTTCAAAATAAACCGCGAAATTGATGATTTAAAGGTAATCTAAATTGACAATACAAAACTGTGTAATAGAATGCATGATTGAAGTTTGTGTTATCGTGTGTGAATGTTAACTCCTAGTTCTAAAACAAGATTATTCATTGGTTGACTGCAAAGTTACATTTATTGTTCTGTTGCCAGATGCACCAAGTGTTAAAAGAAACGCATATACTGAATTGAGGTTATCAATGTCTGATCTGAAATTCATAGTGTTACTCAACTTATTAATCTCAACCATTTCTAGGAACTCTCTGCATTTCTTGCTCCGTACTGTTCTCAGTATTTTAGCGTCGTCAAAGTTAGGTACATGTTTATTGTTTTTCATATGTAAAGAAAGTGCACATCTATCCTTCTTAGTTGCAATGTCACTACGATGCATCGTGAGACGTATCTTTAACCAGGTTGACGTTTGACCTATATATATTTGTTCACAATCCTTACAGGGCACCGAATAAATGACATTAGAGCGGTATTCTAAGTCCGTTTTGTCTTTGACTCTGCTAAAACACCTACGTATGGGATTGATGTTATAAAAACCAAGAGCTGTGTCTTGGGTCGTTAATAGAGGGGAAAGTCTTTCTGAAATGTGTTGTATATATGGAAACCGGAAATATCTAACATTATTCGTGACGTCGACCGTACGAGGGGTCAGGACATAATTCTTCTTGCTTTCTCTTATATATATATATATATACATATATATACATATATATATACCGCATGTGTAAAATCATATTGGGGATAGGATATATGTATACTAGGCACACCGGCAACAACGCCCAATCGTGGCCATAGTCATGATACAAGGAAACAAGGTATGCTTTTGCGCATCTCTGGATGAGGCGCATTCGACCTCTAGTACTACCAGTTCGATAAAGTTGTGAATTCACAGGACACTATTTCAATAAAGTCCTTTTTAACAGACATACAATACAACACAGTAAGAAAATAAAAGCACAATTCTAATTAAACATTAATTCTTAGTAAATTATTATATAAATTTATTAAGATCGGAATTCTAATGAAAATAAAAAATATACTCTAAACAATACTAAAAAATAAAATGTTATTGCATAGGTTCAAAAATGCCTCTTTCAGCAGCAATGCATTGTCCGAGCCTATCATAAAAATTTTCTTCACATTACGAATCACATCGACTGTTACGGATTCAAAAGCCTCTATGATTAGCCTTCTCAAAATATCTAAGTTTTCTAGCCTGCCAGCTTGTGCACTGTATATTTTATTTTTGATGTATCCCCACAAAAGGAAATCATTTGGCGATAGATCAGGAGATCGCGGAGGCCAACGATTGTTTATTGTTCCACTAATGAGACGATCAGGAAAAGTATTCATTAAAAAATGCTTTACTCTGACCGCATTATGTGCAGGACAACTGTCCTGTTAGAACCAAATAATATCCCGATCTATTCCGGTATTATCAATTGTGGGAAGTATCTGATTCTGTAGCATAACGAGGTATTTGTCCGCATTTAACGTACCATCAATAAAAAATGGACCAAGCAAATGGTCACTCAAAATACCTGCCCATACATTAACTTTCTGGGGATATTGGGTGTGTTTAACAAAATATCTGCTGATTTTCCCGAGCCCAATATCGACCCCTCCTCTCACAAACACAGAACGACGCTGTTCGACACGATCTCCAGATACAATTTTAGTTGTTAAAGGGAGTCTTGGAAAATGCTTTCTGTCAGTTACTTCTGTCAGAGTTGTCAAGTGACATTTTTTCGATAAATGCGCGTCATCCAGAGATGCGCAAAAGCATACCTTGTTCCCTTGTACCATGACTACGGCCACGATTGGGCGTTGTTGCCGGTGTGCCTAGTATACATATATCCTATCCCCAATATGATTTTACACATGCGGTATATGATGCTTGCCATAATATTTATATATATATATATATATATCTCGCCCTGGGCGGTAAATTTTTCTAATTAAAAATTTACCTTAATTACTCAGTGCTTAAGCAGAAAAATCATATTTGACATATATATATATATATATATCTGTACCTCAGAGCTAAACTGTATTAACTCCTATTACACAAATTGTACAGGAGAGCGATTTTAAATTTACTAAAATGGTTGGATGTAAATTGCGACCTTCTTTTGTCTCCATAAATGTGTATAAGAGGTCGTTTAAATTGGATCCATACCTCCTACAATTCAGACTATTTTTCAGACCTATTATTTTTATTTTTTCCCAAAAAAACTGGAGTTAATACAGTTTAGCCCGTAAAAAATTCTTTTATTTTATCGTTCACATCCATTTTTGGAGTTAATACAAAATGAAAACAAGCTAAGTAAGGAGTTGATACAAAAATAATAGTAAGTGAAAATATCTTTATTTGTAAAAAAATACATTTCCACAAAAGTAACTAACAAACGAAATAAAGTTATAAACCCAAGTTTAACACATCATCATTCAGGATGATTTTTTTTACATATCGTCACTTGCATGGTTATCGTGCGCTAAGTTCTGATAGAAACTATGAAATTGGCTTGGCACCCATCCTAATAGACTTTGAAGATGATTGTACTTTTTAGTTGATATAGGCTTAGGCTGGTCATGTAATGGAGGTAAGTTAGTTGGAAAAGCAGCACGCCTGGAGTTTCTTTTAAGATCAATGCATTGAAAGGTATCTGAATCAAAATTAGTTTTAAAAAATAGCAATCCCACTTCATCTCGACGTATTTGTATATGTACTACTTCGGACATACGAAAATCTGAATTGTCCACAGTCTTTTTTCGTGACACAAATGGCGCATTATTGTTGTCGTATAGCATCTTGAAGTTTTTGAAATCAGCCGTTTCCATGTTTACAACATTAAAAGGCTTTGATCGACAACAAAGCCTAGCTAACTGCTGCCAATGCCATGGCGTCATTATTTTTAAAAACGGGCATCGTTTTCGTTCTCTCTCAATAAGTGAATGGTCACTGTCCACCTCCATATGAGTGTGACCACGAAGCAGAAATTTATGGTTAATAATTTTAAGGCTTGGATGCTCGAGTATCATCCAAAAGTACGCCATAACCATTACTAAATTTCTGTTCTGTGAAGGACAGTTGTCCGACCATACAGTAATCTCAGATACTGTATCGCTTAAGCCTGTGGACCATTTCAAAATACCAGAAGCCATTTCATTGGCTCCACGTCCACTCTTAGATTCATCCCACATTATACAAGTTGTGGCATTTGCTGCAATATCGGAAATAGTATAGTTATAGGTCCACAGTTTTAATTTATAGAAACTGTATTTGTTTGTAAGTACGGGTGTTGGGAGACACTTTTGTAAATCTACAGGCAATAATTTTATTCTTCCTTCACTATTAAGCGCCTGCTCTTTGTCAGCTTTTTTAAGTTGATAACGCTTAGTTGTTTCTAGAAGATGTTGTTGATATTCATTCTCAATGATTTGAAATCCTTCTAAAGCTTGGCTTTTAGCCAACATAAGTCTATCACACTCATCACAAGTGTCATTGTACGGTAGTTTGAAAGCCAGGTTAAATTCGGTATTGAATATTTCTGAATAAAGCCAAGATTTAGCAATATTTTCTTCCGGCATATTCTTTTCTGTACACTCAGATCTGTAAAGCTCGTACATACGACTGATAGTGAGATTGTTTCCTAAATATTTTTTAGTGGAGCGCTCTCTAGAATAGTGAGACTCCACTATTGGACATTTATTAATATGATCACGAATATCTTGTTTAATAAATTCCGGAATCTTATTTACAACATTGTGCTTTCCCCTTTGGTCTGTGCTGGTTATACCACCATCATTTTTTTACGTAAAGCTGTTGAAACAAAAGTTTCAGAAATACACAGAGTAGATAAAAAAAACTTTTGACACACTTGGTGTCTTACATTGTCTACATCCAATGAATAAAGTCTAGTGAATTCTCTTCTGCCGGATCTTCCTCCAGTAGATTCTCGTACACGACACACAGGTACACAATGTACCATTCCTGCAACGAATTGTCTTTTTACATTCATATGTTTATTAGGGTCCCAAAACTCGGAAAGTATAGTTTTTCTGTTTTCTTCGGATATCTTCTGAAAGCATTTGAGGTAGCAACTATCATTACATGGTGGTTGCAATTCTTTCTTTTTTATTAATTTTTCCTTAGCTTGACGTTCTTCTCCAGCTGAGACTTTGCTTTTATGAATATTCTTTTTCCAAAGCTGAGAATTTGATTTTCGTTTTTTTTCCTTTAACAGGAGAGGGTTCAGTATCGCCTTCAGATGATTCAATTACTTCTCCACCCGGTTTGTATGTTTTATCGCACAGAGAGTCGTCAGAATCTAAAGTTAAGGTACTTTCTTCTGTCCCTTCAATGTTGATTTGTATCGTAGTAAGAAGATTACCATCAGTAGTCCTGCCGTTATTTTGCATAGAGGCAAGATTTTCTAAAAACATAATGCTATTATAGAATTAGCAGAAAAGATGATAGTGAAATCTCTCTTAATGGACATTTCCCTACTATAGAAAGACTTCACTGCTATAAGTTAGATTTATTGTACCTTTATTACTACAATCATTATTCATAGAATTCACATCATCATCAGCGCTACAAAGTGTACTTAAAGTGGATGCTATGTTAATTCCTGGAGTATTAGAATCCATATTAATGCAAGAGGGATCTAAAAAAATTATAAAATATTTTTTTATAAAATTTAAAGTGTTTTGTGCTAACTAAGAGATGCGTCATTTTTTGAGTATTATGATAAAGTTCCAAATATTTTAAAGTCAGTTTAACATACAATAACATTTAAATTATGGTTACACGCAGTAATAACAAAATTTACATCATTAAGCAAATTGCTTACCTATTTCTAGGTTAGGATTTAACTCTTGGAAATGCCGGTTATCCTCACAATTATTTCGAGGCGATAAATTACGGAAATCCTCATCTTCTACTTCCATCATCGCCATTTGCAATATTTTCTGAGTTCTATTTGTCATCTTGTACACAAACAGGATATGCACTTTCAAAATGCACAGAACTTCACAACAAAGTAAACTTACGCGTTATAGAACAGAGTTAATGCAGATACTCGCAAGCACCTATCAAGTAAACAGGTATTAAACAGTATTAACTCCAGATAAACGATTTTCTAGCTCGGAGTGAGCGCGCTTCTTTTGTCACTTAATACGCTCTCTACGCAGAAAACAACTGTATTATGTCCATACTTCTGTTTAGCTCGGAACTTTCAAAGGACTTAATACAAATAAACATAGGATATTATCGAAACTGTATTAAATAGGAGTAAATATCGTTCACCAATTGAAAGACCATGTTTTCTTTAGTAGGAAAGTGAGATAATACTATTTTTGGAAAAAATTGGAGTTAATACAGTTTAGCTCTGAGGTACAGATATATATATATATATATATATATATATATATATATATATATATACCGACGACTGGATACTTTATCAATATATATATATATATATATATATATATATATAAATGATAATTAGGGTATTGGGGAATCCAGCAATCAAAACAAGTTTTATAAAATCATGGAAATCTACTTCTTTTAATCAATATTTCGCACAGACGATTCCTGTGCTTCCTCAGGATTAACTGTAATTACAATGGCATGATAACAACGTAAGAAGTATGCACAAGAATTCTATTTTTAAATGACTTACAGATATGATTTCTCTCTATGGAGAAGATAATGCATCTACGAAGTGTAGGTTACAGTTGTTGGGAAACAGCATAATAATGTATACAAAATGCGACGAGCATTACGTTTTAAAATGAGAGGATTCAACAAGCTGTATTGTGTCAACAAGACAATGTCATTAAATATTTGCTTATAGCGCAAGTCATACAATGAGTAAAATCAATACCAACCCAAGAAAAATCAAAACATCCGAAATGTAAAAATACTAGGGAGTAACTAAACAAAGCATCGTCACAGCTAGATGCCCATCCCCTTTTTACTACGTATTATAAACATCATTATATGACACAACAAGTCTGTCCAATCTTACTTAATTGTTAATAAAAAGACAAAGAAAAACAAAAGAGAAGGTAAAAGGTACAATTTGTAAAAGTTAATTAGTTAAAACCCCTCAGCTAGCCTCTAACATCAAGACTTAACAAATATGAGTATATTATGCTTAAGTACTGAAGATCAGACTTGAAATTCATCACATTGTTTATTCTGTTTATATATATCATCTCAAAGAATTCTCTACTGTTCTTTCTACTCTCAGTCCTCAAAATTGTGACCCCTTCTAAATTAGGTGTGTGATCCTCTTCTAACATATGCTTAGCCAAGGCGCAACGGGTTTTACCCGTGCGTATGTCACTTTTATGTAAGGTTAATCGTGTTGATAGCCAGTTGCCTGTTTGGCCTATGTATTGTTTATCACATTTAGAGCACGGTATTTGGTATATTATGTTAGATTTGAATTTAAACTCAGTCTTGTCCTTTAACTTAGAAAAGAAATCACCTATTTTATTTTTACTATAGTAACCAAACCGGATGTTATCCGTTTTTAAGATTTTAGAAATCTGTTGGCTTAAATTGTTTATATACGGCAACCTGAAGTATTTAATAGGTTGATTATTGTTTGGTTCTATCTGAAGTTGAATCTGTGGATTATCTATTCTCTGGGTGTTAAATAACAACTTTGAAATGACTGTTTTGGGATACCCATTATTGAGAAATAGATCAGCTAATATTTTTAGGTTTTTTCTATGGAAATTGGGGTGGCTTAATCGTAAAATTCTTTGTTTCATCATGATCACCATGTTGATTTTTTGCTGAATGGGGTGATTCGAATAGTAGTTATATATAGTATAGTATATATATATATATAGGGTCAGTATGCCGAATATGAGACCCCTTTTGGTTTTCATCGTTATATAACTAGGTAAGTAAGAAATTACAATGTCAACGTGATATTCTTTTAATGCATATATTTTACTACACATAGCAATGACAAAAATCGAAAAAACGCTAAGCAGGTTACCTTGTATTAATTATAAAAATAAGTGTTACATTTTTGGCGTCTGAAAAAAAGTGGTCGTATTATGAGACCCCTATTTCACAACTATAAATAATAATTACCTACTAAATAAAAACTAGGTCAAAAATAAAATTGAACACAAGAATTAGAAAACAGTTAGCTAGGTACACTAGTAGGTAAAAAAGAAAAGTTACATTTTAAACAAATTAGTTGGTTTACACTACAAGTTTAGTTTACTTTTTGTTTTTAGTTTCAAACTTTTCACATTGTTTACATACAAAAAGTTCGTCAGCCCCACAGTCTTCATGGGCCCATCTTAGACACCTTCTACACTGACGCCACTGCTCGCCCCGTTTGTCTTCTGAAAATAAACAACCACAAAAAAGGCATTCAGCGTCGTTGTCGCCAATGCTGTCATCACTGCTATCATGGAGAGAAAGTCTTTCATCATCTTCACTTGAGCCAAGGTCATCATCGCTATAATTAGGGTTATTTTTTCTCCGGTTTTTAACTAGTGGTGTATTTTCATCCATCTTTCCTTTTCCTGTAGGGGCCCCTTTACCTACTCCTTTGTTTCTTGTAGGAAATAGAGTTTTTTTCAAAGGTGCTGGAGCTTTTTTATTAATGCTCATAGCTAATTCATTTTTATAGGGCGTTGATGTGATAATAGCAGCTTTACGGGCTCTTGTTGGCTTTGACGGGTCGTTCTTAGCTAACGTAGGCAAGGGATTTATTTCTTCAGGAGTCACTAACAACTTGTTTGAATTTGTCGTTTGTTTAATACGTTCCACATTGTCACTACTGCTACAAGGTTGTGGACTTCCTGTGGGCGTTATTGCATCTACAGCTTCAGAGGAAACAAAGTTGTGAGAGTGGATACGAAAGTCTTCATCACCAAATGCATTTTTATTTAAGGGAAATAATCCTGTTTTTTTGAAGCCATTAATGGAATTATTCATAGTAGCAGCTCTGTTATAAGCAACACCAAATAGACGACCAACATTAAAATTGGTTACAACTTTACCGGGGTTAGAATGGAGCCAATCCTCAATTGCTTGAGCGTAGAATGTTTTCAGTGGAAACATAAAGCTGACATCGAGCGGTTGCATCTTATGGCTTGAATGTGGGGGAAGGCAAACGATTGATACATGATGTTCCCTAGCTTTGTCTATGACGTCCATGTTTCGGGTGTGTGAGTTATGCCCATCAAGCAATAAAAGCACCGGATCATCTTCAGAAGGTTTCACGTGCTTTAGAAAATGGTTGAACCACATTGTAAAAATGTCTGTTTGTATCCAACCTGATGGATGGCATGCAGCGATTGATCCTGAGGGAGTCCCTTCCATCAAGGCATCTTGCATGTTTTTTCGTGGCCAAACTATCAATGGAGGGACGAAGGAGCCTGATGCATTCATGCACGTTACCACCGTGATAAGATGCCCCCGTTCTGCCGATGTCAAAGTTCCTACATTCTTTTTCCCTTTTAGTGTGATGACCTTAGCTACCTTGTGTTGCACAATAGTGACCCCTGTTTCGTCAACGTTGTACAACCTATGTGGTTGGCTGTTAATTTTCAACAATTCAGGTTCATAGATTTCAAAAAAGCGTTTGACGTTTTCTGGACTAAATCCCTTGACTCTTGCGAACGATGTTCCTTGAGGCTTTTTTAGAGAGAGTTGCGTGTGTCTTCGTAAAAATCCCCTTAACCATTTATCACCAGCACATTGTTGTCTATAAGAAAACGGATGGTTTAAACCATTTTTTATAGCAAGCCGAAACGCCATTTTTTTAATATCTCTCCTTCTTAAACCATAAAACCTTGAATCCATCTCAACGCAGTATTTTACCAGCAAATCTTCAAGGTGTTGTGGTAAAGTGGGCTTTCTTCCCATACGAACGTTTACCAGTGATTCAGCTGTTTTTTCGGAATCCTTAACGTAACGTTCCAATGTCCCTTTTGGAACTTCAAAGTATTTTGCAGCTTTTTTATAGCCCATTTCACGATTCCTTACTGCTTTTACAGCTCGCATCATCATTACAGCATCCCACTTTTTGCGTTTCGTTTCGAGAGGCATCTAAGATGACAAAAAACATGCTTTTTATACGATAAAAACTAGTATGCCTAATATGAGACCCTATCTCATATTAGGCTTAGGTCAGGGTCTCATATTGGGCACGACCACGTTGTTATATACTCCAGCGAATTTTTTAGGTTAGGATTTAAGTTAACTTAAAAACAAAGTAGTATATTTACACTTCACATTTATAGCTGTCTATCTAATACTTACGTTTTAAACAAAGTCTTACCTTGAAAGTGAAAACAGCCGGTAAAGTTGTTGATGTAAAAAAGTAGGCAAGCACAAAATTCGAAGAAAAATCACTGTACCTTTGTTTGCACTTAAAAACACTCGACTGTTTGACTGATTACCAATGATGCTATAAACGATTGTTTTACGGTCTAGTCACCAGGCGGCGGCACTTTCTACGTCATGTAGGTTGGGGTCTCATATTAGGCAGGGGTCTCATATTCGGCATACTGACCCTACTATACTATATATAACTACTACTATAATTTATCAACATACATTGTACAAGTACAAGCAACTTATACTACTCTCAATCTATATATATATATATATATTGAGATACACATTAATTTCACCTAATTGAACCCATAATTGGTATTTCATCATTAATCCTTATTTCATGGCAACTTTTGAAATGTTGTACAATTTTTAACGAAAAATCGCCATATCTCAGAAGCCATTGAAAATCCACAAATACAAACTGATATCAGGTCTATAATAAGTAAAAGAATGCATAGCATTCCTTTTAAAAAAGCGTAAGCTTGCGTTGGTTTATCGTTAGCGAACACTGTGTATATATAAAAATAATTTGAAATTGTAGAACTTATGATTATCTACAATATTTCTATTAAAAATTATTCGTTACCTGCATTACTAGATACCAATAATGGACTTTGCTCTCTCCTGGGGCACCGGTATATTATAAAATTTTAAAAACAAAAAAATATAATTATTTATTAAAACTCCCTGTGTGGCCGTCTTTATCCGACATAATAAGGTAATGGCGTGATAAGCGTCACTACTCGCCACTGGGCTATATAGTCTTTTTTAATGGTAGAAATCATATACAAAGAATCCAAGTTCATGGTCCGCACATGCCTCATGTGCCCACTGACCACATTTGTAGCACTAGGGTGGTATCTGATCCCTTAGGATCAGATACCACCTTTAAAAATCACAATCGTTTTTACAAGTAATGCATAATTATTTACAAAAATTATAGAAATAATATCAAGAAACACAAAAAATATGTGCATAATTAACAGAAAGTAATACAATATAACATCTCAAATTAAAATAAAAAATATTCCTACTTTAGTTATATGCATATGATATATATGTTCTCGTTTATTTGTTTTTCATTTGAATTCTCATCATCTTCATCTTCCGATGTGCTCTCTTCAACCACCGCCACAGAACATTTGCAGTTTCTCTTAATGTTTTCTCTAGTTTCAGCAACTTTGATTTTTGTTTCTTCCTACACATCATTTACGCAGAGCACTTTGCGTTTTGTATCATTACTTTTTACGTCTTCTCTCATGCTTTTCTTTCGCAAATGAAGTTGTTCCTTGTCATCTTTTTAGTCGAAAACTTTATATGTGTACATGTGTTCTCTAAATGCTGGTTTCTGCTACATTGTTTCTGCATTGTCGTCTTTATGCCTGATGGCCCAGGTAATGGTATCAGCTCAGAAAGGGAAACTCCACCCGATTCCTAAACATTATCTTCATCCTCTTTATTAGTTTGAAAACAGTGATTTTCTCTGCTACCTGTTTTGAGTTAATGAAAAGCTTCATTGAGATCTGCTGAATCTCTAGGTCTTAAAGCCGAAAAAGTAAACAAATCTTTTTCTGTAAAAATATAGTTGTGATTCAAGGGAAGCTTTCCAGTTTCTTAGAAGTCATTGACTGCTTCTTCAGATATAGCTATAGACTGTATAAAACAAAACGTTTAAGGACTGAAGGCTGTGTGACGTATATGGTATGATAACAATTCCAATTTTATTACATAAAGCGTAAAACTTCTAGCTTACTTTGAGTAAAGTGGTTATCAATCAGCAGTTACACGGGATCTTCTTTCGTTGACGTAACAATTTTTAAACTGATCAAGACATTTTATGATAACTTTTTCGTTCACCCAGCATTGTCTGCACAACAATAGAGTCCACTAAGCCGACCGTTTCTCGTCAGTTGAGTATTCATCCTCTTTCGTGCATAATTAAATAAGGGAGAAGGAATAAAGACCTGAAATGCTTATGGCACACATAATAGTTGTAGTTTTTCTTCTTTTAGCAGGAGTTGTAAAACTTATTCTTCTCTGTCCTTTCTCTGCATATATTTTACCCAGTTTTGTACCATTGCAATTGCGGCTTTATTGGCAATGAAGATTTTTGAACTTGAAGAAGTGATATTTGTCCATCAGTGATTAAATTTTTGTATAAGCGAGGCGCTTCCTTCCTACTGAACGCAGTCTTTAGGCTAATACTAGTCCCTTAATTAAGGTTTTCTCAAACTAATGTTGAAATGTCTGTCGAAGAAGGATTACATACTCATGTTATTTCGTCTGGTGTATGCATACGCGCTTCGTTTAATTTCCATCGCCCGCCGATTTATCGCCAGGCCTATCTTGGCTAATCGTTATTTCGTCGCCAACACTACCCGCTACCACTAATTTAAGTAAGAAAATGTACGCTTGTATTAAACCTTATGTCGGTTCACTACTTTGAAATACAAAACAAAAATCAGTTAAACATTTTTAATAATGCATTACCTTTAAAAATCACAATCGTTTTTACAAGTAATGCATAATTATTTACAAAAATTAAAGAAATAATATCAAGAAACACAAAAAATATGTGCATAATTAACAGAAAGTAATACAATATAACATCTCAAATTAAAATAAAAAATATTCCTCAGCGGACCACGAGGTTTTTGGGATTCTTCTAACATATTATTTAGTCGGCATCTGCAATTGAAATAATCGTACTTAAGTATATAATGTACAAAATACGCGTTAGATTATCAAATTGGTTAAAGAGAATAATTATATATTAATAATTACCGTTAAGTTTACATTCATAAAATTTTAAACGCACTAGTTCAATCTCGATTCTATTCTCAACAGCAGTTTGCATATGATGTATGATATCACTAATATCTTGAACCACTTTGGAATTTGAGGCGTCTATTTTTATTTGAATATCACTCACCACATTATCAATCCTTAGATCTATTGCACCAAGTATTCTCGATAGGTGACGCTTATTAACAGAATCTTGATCGTGTATAGGATCTGCTACACGACAAATATGTTTACCGCCAATATCAACATCACCTTATTCTGTTAATGGTAGAGATGGCGTTTGACGTTTAACGCTAGCTTTACGGCCGCTAAGATATCGGCCAAATTTGTCTACACTCATGACGATACTGATGAAAAGAATGAGAGTATTAAATATTTATCCAATTACGCCGCATTCTTTAAGTTCCTCGACGATCGACTGCATCTCATTATGATGACTTTCATTGCCAGAATCCTGAGAGGCCTTCAAAAGTTTAAGACGATCTACAAGCTCGTTTATGTCGTCCCAATAGACGTATTGATATCTATCCTTGGTGTTGGAAACAAGCATGCTGCCTATATGTCCGCCAGACCATGTTTCCGAACTCGAACTGGAATATTTAACAAGAAGAGGTCTTATTATTTCACGCCATTTGTGACCTTTAGTCCCTAGTGATTTTTGGGTTGGAACAGTTTGCGATGCACATTGGTTTCTTGTAAAATATCGTGGTATTGAGACAAATCGTCCTCATTATATCCACTTGGTCTAGTTTTAAATATTAATTCATAAAGACCATAAGAACCCATAAACAGCTTATTATTGATTATTATGTCATTACCATCTAGATATAATGTATGCCCACCCAATTTCAATCTATTTGTTTCAGCTTCGAATGTCACGCCATACGTTGTATCATATATATTGCTTGTGTCTTGAAAAAGACTTCGCACAAATTCTCTCGGTAAAGGATTAAGATCTCCATAAAACGTGTTATGTGAATGCGGATCCTCTTCCAACAATGGATTAGACTGCTGATCGAATGGATTAATCGAAGGGCTCCTTTCTATCTCGGGTTTTTTATCAGCTTCCCTCTTTTTTCCAAAGTGCTTGTAATATTCATTATAGGCTCCTTAATTGTCTGTGTTTCCTGTTTTATTGTTGTGTTTAAACCTTCTAGATTCTCAGTAATGGGTTTAAGCATTTTTCGTATTAAATAATCTTCATCGGAACGATTAAGCTTCAATTGCATATACTTATTCCTAATAAATTTACTCGCCTTAATAATATCACGCTTCAATTTCTCATAATTCATTTTTCTATCATTAACTGTCTGCCTGCGCATGATTATTTGCGAAAAGATATATATTAACTGAATAAAATGAATAATTCACCAGCATATATAGCATTCAAACCCTTTGTCAATTAATGAAATTTTAGATTCACTATCGGGCGCAGTTTACTTTTCCCACTTAGATTTAGTCCACGGATACCACCAAATTGAGCTGGACGAAAGCAGCCGCCCTTATACGGCGTTCACTACCGACAAAGCCCAATTTCAAATGTGTCGCCTTCCTATGGGATTAAAAATAAGTAGCAGTTCTTTTACGCGAGCAATGACTATAGCTATGTCAGGGGTAAATTACGAAAGTTGTTTGTTTGGATGATTTAATAGTATTCGGAAACAATTTAGCCAAACACAACCAAAATCTCATAAAAGTTTTTGAAAGGTTAAGAGACGTGAACTTAAAATTAAACCCCAGCAAATGCGATTTTCTTAAGAAACAAATTCTATATCTCGGGCATGTGATATCCTCCGAGGGTGTTTTACCGGGTCCCTCCAAAATCATTTCTTTACAACAATATCCAGTACCGAAGGACGCAAAAGAGGCAAAGCGCTTCGTTGCATTTGCAAACTACTATAGACGTTTCATTCCGAATTTTGCCAATATCGCAACTCCATTAAATAACTTGTTAAGGAAAGGTACGCCTTTCATATGGTCACAACAGTGTCAACACGCTTTCGAGCATTTAAAATTAGCCTTGCAAACCCCTCCAATTTTACAATACCCAAACTTTGAAGCCGACAACACTTTCATCCTCAAAACAGACGCATCCGGTTATTCTATCGGTGCAGTACTCTCCAATGGCGACGACAAGCCTGTCGCATATGCCAGCCGCTTACTAAATAAGGCCGAAAAAAATTATTGCACTATTGAAAAAGAGCTTCTTGCAGTCGTCTGGGCCATCAAGCACTTCCGCCCATATCTATATGCCCGAAAATTCAAAATATACTCAGACGATAGGCCACTTGTATACTTGTTCAGCATGACAAATCCGTCAAGCCGCTTAACAAAATTTAGGTTAATACTTGAGGAATACGACTTTGTAATAAATTACATTAAGGGTTCGGAGAATACGGTAGCAGATGCCTTATCGCGTATAGAAATAGATTCTACCGATTTGAAGAACATAAGTAGCGATGCAGGCAATAGAGTTGTGGAACTGTAGAAAAAACCAGTAGAATCTACGGAACTTAAAGTTATAAGTAATAAAGAGTTTAATTTATTTCCTATTAATGACAAAGAATGCATGCATAAATCGAATTCAATAATATATGATGACAAATCTCAAACTATTCTTGTAAAAGAGGACGCAGTAACAGCGAAATCAGCAGTACGTGCATCGCTGGCTCACCTCAAAAATATTTTCGAAAAAAATAATATACAAAAAATATATATAGTTAAAGATAATTCTCTAAATGGCCAATTTTTAAAAGAGATAATTCCATGGAATAAAAAAGAGATTGAAAAATTAAAGCATAAAATAAGTGTCATTAATAAAGCTAAAAGGGTAGGAAATAAAGAAGATAGGCAATTGATATTAAATGATTACCACATGTTACCAACAGGCGGACACAGTGGAACAAATCGAATGTATAACAACATTAAACGATTTTATTTTTGGCCACATTTAAAAAGAGACATCGAATGTTTTATAAAACGTTGTCCTGATTGTCAAAGGCACAAGTATTCTAGACCGCTTAAAGAGCCCTTTACAGTCACCACAACCGCAACTTACGCATTTCAAAAAATATTTTTAGACTTAGTAGGCCCAATAAACCAAGATCTAGACGATAATAAATATATATTAACATTACAATGCGAACTAACCAAATTCGTCGAAGCTTACCCCATCAAAAACAAAGAAGCTTCAACAGTAGCTAAAGCCGTCGTGGAGAATTTCATTTTACGATACGATATTCCCGAACAAATAGCTTCCGATCAAGGAACAGAGTTCATGTCTTGCATTTTAAAAGAAACATGCAACATTCTCGGGATAGAACAGTTAAAGTCAACCGCGTACCACCACGAGACTATAGGCGCTCTCGAAAACACTCACAAGAATTTAGGAGCATATCTCCGAATCCAACTATCAAACCACAAAGATAACTGGTCGAATTGGATTCCCTATTGGTGTTTCGCTTTCAATAACACAGTTCACACGGAGACAAATACACTCCGCACGAACTAGTGTTCGGTAAACAAAACCCGTTACCATCGTCAGTAATAACCGCGGTAGAGCCGCTTTACAATTTCGACAATTATGCGATCGAAGTAAAGTATCGACTACAAACAGCGTGCCGAGAAGCGAGACATAACTTAATCACATCAAAATTGCTAAGGGAGTCACATTCAAAACAAACTAGAAACAGCAGCCATTATCTGGTAGGCGATAAAATTTTAGTTAAGAACGAAGTAGGTAATAAGTTACAAGCACTGTATAAAGGCCCATACACAATTGTCGAGAATAACAACCCACCAAATGTAACAATAGATGTAGATAATAAGCTGATAGAAATACATAAGAATAGAATTAAGCCTTACTATTACTAGATATTGAGGCCAATATTTTAGCATGAAAGAAAATAAACAACAGCAACGTTCTTTATTTTCTTTCCCCTAGCGAAGGGAGGTGTAGTAAGTATTGAGGCCAATATTTTACGATGTGTTATACATCAAGGAAATTGCCACATATGGCCTCATACCTGGTGCACCTACTTATCGATGTTTGTAAAGTAATAATTAAGTAGAGTAGTAAAGTATAACATGTTTATAAATAAGACAAGTAGGTTAAGTTCGATAGGTATAAATATTCAAGATTAGAGTTAATACATTAGAATGAGTAGAATGGTTATAATGGTCGTAACGTGTGTTACTTAAACGAATGTAATTTTATACACGAATAAATTGTTGAGTTTTATGATGTGTATTACTCGCGAAGAATAGTGCCTATAGACTCGGAGATGACAGTTTATTTCACTTTATTTAATTATGTAAGTATTTATTTATAATTTTTATATCAAATATTTCAATACCTTTATTGACAAGTTTCAAAATCAAATTTGCCGCTGTGCTGATTTCCTTTTTTCTCGTTTCATTTTCTTGGTTTATCTTTTCCAATTTATCCTCTAGCTCCCTGATTTTCCGTAGCTGGGTGTTGTCCTTCTGGAAGGTATAAAATTAACTACTTACTATACATCTGACATTAAATTGGTTATGAACTGTTAGTATTTAATTGGATGATTTAGAAAAGCGTTAAGTAAAAATAACACTAGCACGTTCAGAAAGTCTAATACAAAATGTATTAATTAGAAAGAAAAACTCGTTTTCAAAATGTATTGTTCAATAAATGTATACATTCGTAACTTGTTTACTTCTTGCTGATTGCATTTGCAATTCTTCTGCATTTTGTCAACACGATATATATATATATATATATATATAATTAGTTTAATTGTTAATTAGGTAATTTTTAATCTTTAAAAATTACCCAGCGGTCCAGGAATCGAACGCTGGACCGCTGGGTAATTTTTAAAGATTAAAAATTACCTAATTAACAATTAAACTAATTTTAAATTAATTTGAAATTAGTATTGACCTCTAAATCGTCCAAGAAATTTAATTATATATATGCACATGAATATGTGAATAAGGTCAAGAAAAATTTAGAATTATTTATATATATATATATATATATATATATATATGTCAAGTTGTTCTTTCGGGTGTTGTGCCGTGTAGGTATTCTTGAAGCCTGAGAAGGCCTGTTTCTTTGTTGAGCTTTCGGCAATCTCTCTGTTGCCATTTTCAAAGAAAGTACAACTCGAAGAACAGCAGCAGCAGCAACATCGTTTTGAAAATGGCAACAGAGAGATTGCCGAAAGCTCAACAAAGAAACAGGCCTTCTCAGCCTTCAAGAATACCTACACGGCGCAACACCCGAAAGAACAACTTGACAGATTTCGGCCGTGAAAGTCTACGTATTAACATATATATATATATATATATATATATATATATATATATATACTCGACTACGGTATCTTGTAACATCCAGTAAAAATTTTGACGTTCCAACATCCGCCTTAAAGGAAGCAAATACGGACAATACAAGAATATGACTTTCTGGACTAAAGGACCAAGTGTCTTTGACAGTATTAAATTGAACTATATAAGAAAAATAAAAATAAATTTGAACCACCTCTTTGACATCCGTTGTATATTCAGTATATATTTCTATTTAGCATTTCTTGTGACATCCGTGAAAAATCTGTGGATCTTATGACATCCAAACAATGTTGCCTATTTTACTAATGATGTCCAACAATTACACTTGCTACTTTTGCTGTAGTTTCTAGCAGCTTGAAATAGCAGACGTATACGTACTTAAAACTTGATTACAACATAAAGAACCCACTAATACTTTACAAGGAAAAACTCGTAAACAAATAAAATTTCCCTAATGTAATGAAGATTTTATTTAAATAAATGCATATTGTTAGAAATGTAGCAGCTTATATATGTTCTGAAAATAAACGACTAAGTACATACATAGTATAATAATAAAAAGAAAAAAAACCATTCGCATGTATTTAAAACAGTATTTCCTATTGTTTGATTAATTATTATTTGTGGCCATGTTTTATTACGAAATATTGTTGAATGGAGTTCTTTTAGCTCTTCGCATTTTTTTTGGGTGGTTTCTTGGATGTCAAGTGCTTCTTGAAGAACATATCGACAAATCTTTTTTGCTCACTTGTCCAGGCTAGAATACGGCCTTGTTTTACCTACGTGCAGAAAAGATTCACTTGTATTATATTGGAACAAAAATATGACATGTAGACTAAGCGATTGCGATATTAACTAGCCTTATTTCTGTTTTTATTGTAATATCCTTACCTAGTTCTTATCAACATGACGATGTGCATCATCGGCTATTAAACTAGAGCTATTTCTCCTCTTCGGTAAGCTTATTTGGTTCTCTGCGAATTAGTTAGTATATATTTGATGTTTTACATACCACTCACACCTGCACGTTATCATCAGATATTTCATTCAACTTCTTCACTTTTTTAATTTCGTGTTTACTTTGCTATTTTTATTAAGGGATATATTATAATTGGTGTCATGAAGATCAGGAATGTCAAGATCAATACGTTCTAAAGTTTTTTTCCACCAGAAGCTGAAGTTTAGATACGTTAGCAATTTGCAGTTTATCAGTTTTTCTATAATAATTTAGGTGGGAGCCCTTTCATGACCAAAATGGGCTGATAGCTGTTCCATGGCCTTCCATTCCTTCCATGGAAATTAGCTGTGCAATGGTCGCAAAATGTTTTCTTAGTGTTGCTGTTATAGTTTCAATATTTACTATATTACAAGCAATAGCAAGTTTCTTCAGTATTTTGTACGACCACAAAAAACTATCTTCAGTACTTGGATTGGCAAAAAGATAAGGATTTGAAAAAGCCACAAATTCCCTGAATTTCAATAAAACTTCGGTATGCTTCTGCATTGGTAAAGATTACAGTACAGCTTTACCTTTCCTTCCCCGAATTTGTAACGAAGTTCCTTCGTTAATTGTAACAAACTAACATTTTTGAGTTCATAATTAATTTATTTGTAAATATTAAATTAAATGTATGTGTGTTATTTTGTTCAAATATTAATATTGTATAAAGTGAATTGAATCGACCTGTAGGTACGGTCAGTTGTTTGTAATAATTCTTGTTATTTACTGGTTTTTAAATGGAAAAATACCGAATGCCTACGTCATGCTCAGAGTCGCGTATTTCATGTCAGTATCGTGTGCAAATTTTTGTGTTTTGAACGGGTTTTTACCTACATACGTAGGGGGTTTTCACATATAAAAGGCCCCCATCGAGCGTGCCTCGTTCATTTACATCTCCGACCCGTCCAGTTCCTACACCTATCTTTATTCAGCCTCCGAATGGCATGGAAAAGATTAGGTTATTTCCTTAGAAACGTTCTGTATTCAGGTCTCTGTATCATGGAACAGACGTTCTAAATCCATTTAATCTCGTCCGCATATTTCCCTCTTACTCAGGCCATGTGCCGTGGGAAGAGTGATGTATTACCGTTTATAAACCGCATCCCGTCAAGATCAGACTTTTAAATGTCGTGATCTCCGTAAAACCCGTATTTAATCATAATTGTTTATTTCAGATATTGTGCGTGAACGCGCACCGCGTATTTATATTTCATTATAAACTATTGTCTAAATACCCGCGCTATCCGAGCCCGTACTAAGATAAACTTCAATTTCATGATAAACCAGTATATTCTTTAAATGAGCATGTCGTAACATGGAGATAATTTATAGAATAATTCAAATTAACCTGACTGCGTATTTTATTTCAAATTGACCGAGGCATCTCTTGTTTTTTTTATTTTTATTAAGGATGATAAAAATGTATTAGGATTTATAAGTAGCATTTCAGGGGATAGAGTTGAGTACATGTTCGATCTTAATTTAATTCACGATAAATGCAATTTCTTTTAATGATTTAAAGATGTCACTGATGCAAATCTGTTCTATAATTAATTATGTACTTATTGTATGACTTCGTGTATATGCGTAAAATGTAAATGTAAATAAATAAATGTGTATGAATTTTGATATTGTTTTAGCAGATAATAAAGCCTATTTTTTTCAAATAAGTTTCCGCACGTGTTTTCTTTTCACCTGTTAGTAATGAGTGTAGGGAATGTAGAGTTAACAATAAACATTAAAATATATTAAAACAAAAGAAATGCTCACGTTCTCCACTGTGTTAGCCGAAGAGTTTGTATTCTCATGTCTAAAAGTCACAACACTTCACCCGCCATATTTACGTCTATAAATAGTGCCAACCGGGCGAAGTTACGAAATGCCATTCCACTAGGGGAAGACGTTTAAAATTTCGTGGCATTGGTGCCTGTGTGTACAGGCAGCCCAAGGTACTTGTGTTCAAGACTGTATTTTCCGCTATATAATCGAGACATGCAGAAGACTAGTCTTATAGCGTTCGCTTTGTTTTGTACTGGCATTATATAAGCAAGCGAGCATGTTATAAATTTATATTTTTAATTAAAACTTTCTTCGTTACTGTCAGCGATTGATAAATATCTTTAACTCCCGATTCATCCTCTTTTCTTAAATAATTCTCTGTTTTAATTCTTTGAGCTTCTCCGGAACGTTTTCTGTTTAATAGAATAACATGTTAAATTGCGAATATTTGATAAATTATCCGAATCGCTTTCTAACACCTTGGAGCATTTCTCTTCTTCCTGAACAACATATTCATTCATTTTTATGACATCTGTTAATGTAATATCTCTTTTTTTCCAAGTCTTGGAAGATAAATTCTTGTTTGCATTAGTAGAAACATAAATGCGGAATTGAGTTTCTATCATTTGCTTTAAGGTTGTTATTTCTTTATTTTTAACTGAATCACTTTCCTTGGTAGCAAAAAATATTATAATATTGCAAACCTGTTTGAGGACAGTTGCCTATCATAAAACAAGTGAGGGACTTTTAAACGTAGGTATCTCTATCTGGATAATAACCGGACATTTCATTAGTAACATCGACTAGATGATCAAAGTAACATGGTTTCAAATAATTTTCTAACTGATATAATTTTGGTTTCCTATCTTGCAAAGTTTTTAGATATCTAGCCAATTCCCGCATGCGCTGAGAAACATGTCGTGGCACCAATAATATGTTTGACTGTAGTGCTTAATTAGAAAGTCTTTCAAGACAAGTTTGTAATATCATCAGATTGCATATGTGGAAATACATTTAACTCTAAATCTTCAAAATTATTTTGTTCAGGCATATAAAGAACCTTCTTTATATGCCTGAGCATGTTTTGAATTGTTTAATTGAAACTTTTTAGACCACATTTTCATGTACCTATGAAGATAGGTTCGTGTGAAGAAGCCTTGCAACCAGAGCAAGGTAAATAATCAGAGGTTTTTTTCCGATGTACATAATTTGGTCTTCTCACTGGATTTATAAATCCCTGTTCCCCAAGTTAATTTATAAAGTTACCTAGAAGTTAAGAAAATTATTGAGAGAGAGAGCGAGAGGCAAAGAGGCCCCTTTTTCGAAGTTCGTCAAGCAAGTATTTTCTTTTTTTTAGAATGATTTGGAAGGGATATTATTTTGACAACTTCAAATTTCTTGTGATTACAAATCAAATGCCGTGCAAAATATGGTAACATTCATCTCACAGTATACACAATTTTCTCTTTTATCCCTTTTAAGACTTCCGTTTTTATTTTTACTTGAAAATTTAACTTCCCCAAGCTCGTTAAATACACTTTGGCCCTCCTCTATTTTATTTTGGTGGAGATTATGCTGTGTATTTGTATCTGCTGCATGCTGAAGTTCGGTGTATTGAGGGGATGGTTTAGATTTCTCAAAATCGGAATGAATCGAATCACTTAAAAAGCCTATCAAATTAAGTATGCCATTCAAAGGAGCCACATAAAAAATTCGTTATATTCCTATTTTTTTTTAATTGCAAACAAAATCATTTAAGATGGGCATTTACCAACAAATAGAAACCTATGCAACTTAAATTACTCGCGGGACGGGTAGACGCAAGGGGATGTGAGTAAGTGAAGCTACACGATATTCGGTTTCCATTACAGCCCTTCGGTTTTATTCATAGATTAAGGAATACTATACATGGGAAACATATGTATAAGGAATGAGTACGGAACTGTTGACGTTGTTGATGTTTTATAATAAGCCAATTTTCGCTTGCCCATAACTATTATATTTATTCTACACTCGAATATTATAGGTATATATGATATTTAAATGCCAGTGACAGTTTGTAATTAAACTGTCACTCACATTTATGTCTGCAATAGCCGACCGATTCCGATAGATTTTCGTCTTCGCTGGGACCGGTAGAGATACCGTAAAGTGGGGATAGACCACGCGTAAAACCTTGTGTGAAATGTGTGTGACAAGGTTTACTGTTTAATGTTTTTTATCTTTAAAAATAATTACATAAATTTGATTTTTTCTTTATATCGTACCTACATCAAATGTGCAGCTGGCGCGTAGAGGTCGTTTTTTTTCTTTTGTGAACCAACCTTAGTTAGTAGACACTAATCAAATTCATGCATTTTTGTGGTTATTTCTAAAACACATAGCTTTCTTAAGAAAATAAATTAGTACAAAAACGGACCTTGACATTATAAATTGATGCCTTTTGCACCACTAACCCAAATTTGAGATTCTAAAATTACAAAATAAATTCAAAAAACGCGAAACGGCGATGCCTTAATTTTCGATAGGTAAACGCCCCTCTTAATATAAGCACTAAAACATGCAATTACTTTCCTTAAAACGTAAGATTAAAAGCACCATATACCTAGTAGCGCTATTGCCAAATTTCAGATTACACAGAGTGCGCTAAATGAGAAGCAATATACGCTGTGAACACATGGATGTCACTCAATCGACTGAGCATATTGGAATATTGTATATAAAATATACAGCACCAGCTTTCTTGCGCGCCCCCTATAAAATACACACCACAACTAAATATACATAATCGCTCTTAAATCAGTGTATTTTAACGTCCATCTGAAACTTTGTCCTCACTGTCTCACAGATATTACACGACGATTTAGCATAGAATTTTCTGTGACATCCGATTTTTGATGTCACAACGTTAACGGATGTCGAAGAGATACGAACAATTTTGCGTCTTGATGTCATAAAGTTGGCTATTTATATATATATATATATATATATATATATATATATATATATATATGATATGAGAATGCAATTACGGGTTATATTGGTCAATAAAAGGCTATTATGTGCTCTTTTGTTTAATCCTCAATATTTCGTTATAAATCTAATAACATCTTCAGGAGGAAACTGTAATAAAGACTACTTAACATTTGAAACTAATATAAAAATTCACAACACTTACAGACTAGAGACAGCATATATATATATATATATATATATATATATATATATATATATATTATGGCAAGCATCTCATTCATTCTTAATGTTCCTAGTTACACACACAAATATACGTGTCACCGACTGTGGAGGTATACATGGATCTTCTCCAGTTAATAACACACAATCATAAATACCCGAACATATCACTAACAATCAATTGTGCACTTGCTAGCACCGAACATCCACATTGCGCCTGGACTGCCTTCATCCTACCCCGGTGCTTGGATGACGTGGGATGGTGTTCGTCATCCGATTGAATCGGCTTCAGCTGGTCGATGAGCCCTGTAGTACCCTGGACGTCAATCCGGCGAGGAACGAGTTGGTCAGTTCTAGTGCCGCCAGGTCCTGGTGAGATCTTCTGCACCACACACCCTTCCAAGAGATGGTGCAGGCCGTGGTTGTGAGATTGTCCGGGGTCACGCCGATATGGTTCGATACGGCGCCCTGTAATGCTCGATTGTCTGCGTAGTAGCCAATCTTATTGGTATTCGCTACCTCGAGCGGTCTTGCCCCGGATACAATCTGGGCGTCGATAATATAGCCCCTTTCTCCCTTGGCGGCGACTAGGTCCGGCTTCCTCGGTCCCTCTGGTGTCTGGAAGTGCGGTTCCTCTTGGACTACCTATCCTTTCTGGCGGAGCCCGGCTGCTAGGGTGGCACAGATGGCGTTGTGCCTCTTCACCCTCCCTCCATGTGTTCGGAAATAGCTCTGCACAACGTGTGCAGCTGTTTCCGTCATTCGACAGCCACCGCGGCACTGAGATGGTCTAGTGTCACGGCGCTGGCTCCTGGTTGTTCTCATTCTGGTTGGGAGGGCGTTTATTCGGACCTGGTGAAACTGCACGTAGTCTCTACCGGGGATGCCATTAGATTTGTGAGACACCCACGCGGTAGACATAAATTAAGTGTTTCTCATCATAAAATACGCGAGGGAACTGCCGGCCCGCAAAGCATACGGCTTTTAACTGACTTCGGTCCACTATCGAACTCCACCAAACCCAACGGAACCCAACCATCCCAACTCTCAAATTAGCGGGGGGGGGGGGGTCAGCCCCCATCCTCTCTTTTTTTCTCTTTCATTCTCCTTGCCTCTTACCTCCACACCCTAGTCCTCGAAATCCCAGTCTTCCCCCATGACTACTTCTGCCAGGCTGTTAATGGCCTGTACCGCTCTTTGCCTATCTTCGTCATTCTCACATCCTATCACTCTTTCCTCATCATTCATTCCTAATTCCTCTCGGAATTTTGCCCTTGCATCCTTTCTATCATTCAACACGCAATCCCACCAGACGTGGTCCGCCGTTTCTTCCCCTTGGCCGCACTCGCACGTGCTGTCTCCTTCCCTTAGGGCAAATCTCTTGTAGTAGGCTTTTATGTATCCATGGCCCGTAAGCATTTGGATCGCCTTAGGCGTCAGATGCCATTCTCCCATATGTACCTTTGGGAATACCTTGTACACACTTCTTCCAGTGTGCTCCTTATCCCAGTATTCCTGCCATGCCCTTATGGTTTCCCTTCTTTCGGCCGTCTTGCCTTCGCGCTGGTCGCCGCCTCTCTTGCAGTTGACCTCCTCCTTCGCCCTTCCCCTTTTTGCAGCCGCGTCCGCATGCCTTATCTCGGCTTTCTCCTTGCACCTCCTGATTACAATTTCTCTCTTTTCCTGTATGCTTCGCCATATTATCCCTTGTACTTCTTGATGTTCCCTGCTTGTTGGATTAAATCGCTTTAATCTTTCAAGTACGCATTCTGCATCTGTTATCACTACTGCCTTGCTCTTTCTTTCATCTGCCGCCTTGCATCCTAACCATATATATTGCTACTTCTTCGGCCCTATCTATCCTAACTTGATCTTCCAGTCTGTACTCTTTTGTTTCCCGCTCTATCTCGTTGCCCCTTATTTCATCAATAACGACTCCGGCGCCCACGCTTCCGTGGTCTTTACTTACATCGACAAGCACCCTCGTTCCTTATTCCCGTTTCCTTCTCGTTCCTATCCTGTGTTACGCCCGCAACAACGTCGCAATTAAATTATTGACATAGGTAAGTTACGGTATAGGGAGATCACTATAGTGTGGTAGAAGGAATTGAAAATCGCAGGGCCGAGCTAACTCTAATCGCAGATGGCGTGACGGTTCAGAAAACTAAACTTAAGATATGAGCGTCGGTCGGCGGCGACACTAGCGACGTTGTCTCTGGGCACCAGGACACTGCGCTTCCTTAACGGTAACCTACCTGCGTTTTCTAAGATCTGCCACTGGCTGTGTCCCTACAGCGGGATACACTACTGGATCAGCCTGTATAGGCTTCAATATACAAACCTCCTTCATACGCTAAATTACGTCAAAAGGTAGGGGTTCACATAACCAATAATAAATAAAAAAAAAAAGATAAGGTGAACAGTAAACTATGTATTTAAAATCTGCTGGTTAAAGAAAGTTAATCACAAAAATGAAGAAGAATTTAGTGTAGGTTCAGTATATTTGCTTAAGCGTGGGATATATATATATATATATATATATATAAGTATCAGTTAATAAAATTTAAGCTTCGCAAATTTACTAATCAAGATGGTTTTGACACAAATATAATAGGTGATAATTACATGGTCATGACTTAGTAGTTAAAAATCGTTGGTTACCAAATTAACATAACCTCCTCACTATTTTTGTTTTTGGAGGTAGGACGGTTGCAGAAACGTTTCCTCGACCTTACAGTTCTAGTACAACAGTCTAAATGTGTAGCCAATCAAAGGCGATACCACTTAATATTTAAAGATGTCTAATTTGTTATTATATTCATATAATCGACATTTTGTAATAGGTAAAAGTGTTAGATACAAAAGCTCACGATTTCAATTGACTTAAATTGTACATATCTTAGTTTTAGGTAAAACAACCTACTAAGGTTTTAAAGTAATTACTGCAAGGGATCTAAAGTAAACATTTGATAACTAATAAGCACGTTTAAACTTGAAATGTTAGATTGACAAAATTGAACCAAATTAAAGTTTGAACGGTAAGGAATTATTACAGAGAAAATAAATTAAATACGGAACGTACCTCGGTTGTACCAGAGTACGTAAACAATGTGCACTATGACAAATGTACTGCTACTGGAATCAACCAGTATTCAATATAATTTACAAAAAAAAAACAAAATTTAAGCTACAGTATTTAGTTTTAGCACAGGATGGAAGGGTTTTATAAATGAATTCGCAAATCACTAGTTAGTTCTAAAGCTAATGTAATGTCCAGATTAACTGGCACAGGAAATTGTAAAATTTGGCGCGTCACACGTCGTAAGTTAAGATAGTTGTTGTACTTATCTGGCAATACAAAGTAGGTGATAGCTCGCTAGTTGGAGTCACGTTGGCGAAGGCCCTCGGACCTGCAGGAAGTACTCCTCGCAGACGACACTGAATTGACGTCTTCACACCTCTTTGTTTATAAGATCGTATACAAAAGGTACAATAGGTGGTACGACGGTGATTGCGTGCGGCGGATGCCGTAAATAGGTACCCTAATAGGGGTTCCTAGTGACCAAAAAAAAAAAAGAAAGAAACGCAAAAATTAAAATTCTGGAACTTACAAAATATAAATGCTCTTCGACTTACGCCAGGTTTCCTTGGAGAACGCGATATTCAACCCTCAAAAGAAGACACGTGTGCACAAAAAAAACGAAAAGACCAGACTCGTGGTTCAAACAAATTACAGGTGACGTAAACTACGTAACACCCAAGAAACGTATAAGCGATACGGTAACGATAGCACTACTTAATGTGATAGAGCCGCCGAAGCGAAATTTGTCTCTTAGACACACCAAAAATTCAAAAGAGTTAAGTAGTTTGTACTCGTGCTTCTTCAATGGAGGCTGACTAGAAAGTAAATCCTCCCAAACAGCGTGTCCGCCCAAAACCATGCGCCCTAACATCACGCAGGGTTCTAGAACAATCAAGCGCGGAAACAGATCTGTATGAAGCGGGAAGATTCAAAAATTTAGCGAACACAAAATTTAACTGCAAGAGAGAACATCGGTTATATGACCCTAACAAATAAACACAAACATTCCTTAGAATCCCAAATAATGTCAGAATGAATTTGAAATAAACCTGTACTACACACATTTCGTCCCGTCGAATAGTACGGAGAAGGAACTTCACGGCCCATTGGTTGGTATACCCGTTTATGTCCGAAGTCGCGGTGTTCGTTTTGACAGATAGCCAAACAGGTAAACAAAATGTCCGACCCTGCCGCACATTATGCGAGAGAATACGTATAATAAACGATCCAGATATCAGGTAATTAGTTAGATAACGAGAGTACAATGCTTCAAACAACGGCGGTAGCATTCCGACCGATAACATGCATTTTACAGGAGAAATCAACGCTCAAGCACCCCATTCGAGGTTAGGCTATTCGCAGCCGCGGAATTCAACACCAGACGTGCATCCATAACACAGGCTCATTTGTACACGAAAGGAACAGTATGTTACATTACCCAAATCAAATACATACTCCAAGGAATCTTTTTTTCCTTTTTAGTGACCGATGAAGTCAATAGAAGGACATAAAATCCATGACAGACATGTACAATAATACTATCAGCTTACAATAAACAAGGCTTGGATATGATATATCAGAGGATTGTACATATTACGACAGAGTCCTCCTTCGCAGAACATGGTCACGAGGGAAGTATACAAAAGGCCAGAATACATACAAACAAATGCACGCAGATATCGTAACCTATAAGCATGGAATGTCGATGGAAATAAGAATGTTTACATCCGAAAATTAGAACAAACGGGTACATGCTGGTAGGTCAGTCCAGGCATAAGTTAACGGCCTCGGAAATTATTTATTATAAACGTAGATTTAAATAAACCTAAACGTATAACTTCATCGTGTGAATACCAGTAGCGACTTAAAATTATATTTCAGTAAAGTTAGCCTAAGGAAGAGAAATGTGTTCGCACAATAGATGTAAGGCATGTCGAACTAGATCACTAAAGATATACCAGGCACGGTCGTAAAGTTGAGATTTAAAGTATCAACCAATGCGAAAAGCATAAGTAATGCGGAACATAGGCAAAAGTAAAAATAAGGCATAACACCTGCTTACCTTACCGTCTCTCCTCTGAATCTTCCCTGTAGGACTTCTTTTTGCCTTACCCGGCTTTTCTGTACCCTGTCCGTTTTTATTTTTTCTCTTTTCCTGTGCCTATCCATTGCTCTAGCCCATATCGGCGGTATACCCGTCGCAAGGTTAAGAGCGCTGTACGGCGTCGTCCTGAAGGCTCTGGTCATGTTTAGCAGGAACGGGCGCTGGGCCGCCGTCAGGTGTCTACGAATCCTCGTGTCCGTACCCCTTCTTCCCCAAACTTCTGCACCGTATAGTAGTATGGGCTCTACTACCCTCTCGACTAGTCTGCGTCGCATGTCGTCGCTGGCTCCCCATCTTTTTCCTGCCATGTTCCTTACCATCCCTGTAACTTTTCCCCTTGCCGCTAACGCGTGTTCTACCCAATTCAGGATCTTGTCCACTTTGACTCCCAGATAACTTATATGTTCTTGAAATTCCAATCTTGCCCCATCTATTCTTATTTTGGGCTGCTTCAACACCCCTTTGGTCGGAATAAACATCGCCTCGGTCTTTCCTATACTGTACTTTAACTTATTCTCCGCTGCCCACTCTTGACATTTTTCCCATGCAGTTTTCCACCTGTCTTCTATCTTCTTCAGGCGTTCTCCTGTTATTACTAGTGCCTGGTCATCGGCAAAAGCTTGTGCGTATACATCTTCACCTGCTTGCGTCATTTTCCTGAACCAGTCCACCATGATCATGAGCCATAGCACTGGGCCCAATGACGATCCCTGTGGGCAGCCTCTGTCGATGTCCCTTTTTACACCATTCCTCTCGATGGTTCGTTCTTTTAAGAAATCCCCGATCAGGTTTCCGAGGTTCCTACTACATCCTGTATATTGTAGTTCCCTTTGTAATAGTAACGCCCCTTAGTTGGTCGACATATTGCTGTGACTCTTACAAATTGATATTCATGTAAATTAAATTTAAATTATTCAATTAATGTGTAGGGGAGCACGGGGCTAAATGTCACAAAATTTGAATATTTGATAGAATTTTGGTTATTATTTGCTTTCAAGTATAACCAAGTATCAGCATATGTACCTGTACATGTGGTGAAAGTATACCACAAAGATTAAACTTTAGTAATGACGTTTGATAATTTTTTTGTAATTTTCTTTGCCAGCGTGTG
Organism: Amphimallon solstitiale; assembly: GCA_963170755.1. Lineage (NCBI taxonomy): Eukaryota > Metazoa > Arthropoda > Insecta > Coleoptera > Scarabaeidae > Amphimallon > Amphimallon solstitiale. The sequence goes on along the minus strand of CAUJHA010000079.1, from coordinate 86,164 downwards.
CAATGTGACAATATACCCCAAGACGGGGAATGTTGTCCCATGGTATGGGGTAAGTTGTCACCTACATTTAAGTACATAAGACACCAGAATAAAATATTTTAATTTTTAAAAAAATTTTGTTTACGATTTTATTATCTTAATAAATACATGAAGTAAGAATTTAACATTTAACAATAATAAAAATATGTGAAGAAAAAATTTAAATATGTATCTACTTAACACAAAATTGTAAAAACAAAGTTAAATATCATCATCAGAATCGCAGTTATGACAAATATAATAAGAATTGCCGTCCGTGCATTTTTCGTGAGACCAGTTTTTACATCTGGTACATTGCAGCCACACTTCTTTTGGTGCACTATAGCTTTCCCCGCATACCAAACACAATGTTTCTTCTTCGTCTGATGATTCTTTCTGTTGCTTCTTCTGTTCAGGTCGTTTATTTTTGTCTTGCTTCTTTTTTTCCGAAAAAACTTTTCGTTTGACTTGCTTTGCTTTGGAGTTTTTCCAAGCTTCCAATTCATCTTTAATTGGTGTATCAGTTAAAATAACACTTTTAAATTTTCTTCGATTTTGTTTAGTAGCTTTTCTTTCTTTGGCCTTAGGAAGTGGAAGAATATCTTCTGGAGTTAGAACTGGTTTTGTCAGTTTCTTTACAAAGGTCAACCCTGATGTTGATGGAGTATCATTACTGAAAAGCAAACCTGAAGAGGTTTCATTTTCGCAACGGGATTTGTCTGTTTCAACTTCGACTTCTTCGTAGACGTTGACTTCAGAAGTTTCTAAGGTGATCAGAGGTGGAGTTGTAGGCGGATCTATTTCAAGAAAGGTTGCTGCTTCTTCAGTTGCAGTTGTCTTCTCTGGGGCTGGACGGTCTGTCACATAACTTGGTAGAAAATCTGCTTCCGTAAATATATCACAATTAAAAGGATATATTCCTGTCTTTCTAAATCCTGCCATAATATTGCTAGGAGTAATCGCTAGGGGCAATGCTTGGGCCACAATTTCTGGAATGTCATAGATTGCAATAGTTTTGCCTGGGTTATTTTTCATCCAAGAAGAGCAGGCTGAATTAAAAAATGTTTTCAAAGGTCGGTTCACTGTACGATCTAACGGTTGCATCTTGTGAGAACAATGTGGAGGAAATGAAAGCATGACCACACCATTCTCTTTTGCATAATTTAAACCTTCAATAGAAAGGTGTGATCCATGATTGTCTAATATTAGCAATATTGGCTGTTCTTTTGAGCATCTTGTATGAGTTACTAAGTGCTTTAAAAATACGAGAAAGTGAGGCTCTTTCATCCAGCCTGAAGGATTAGCTACCCCGATGCTTCCTGGTGGGCCTTTCTGAAGAAAATGGTTTTTAAAATGTACGCGAGGGAAAACAAAAAGTGGAGGAATGCTGTTTCCTGCAGCCGACACTGCTAAGGCTAGAGTCACTAATGTGCCTCTTTCTGCAGAAGTTAGAGATCCAATTTGCTTGAATCCTCTTCTGGCCACTACTCGATCTGGACGTTGAACAGTTGTCATTCCAGTTTCGTCCATGTTATAAATGTCATTTGCACCAAAATGATACCGTTCGTAAAGATCTGATAAATTTCTGAAAAATGTTCGGACGTTAGTTTCATTAAAACTTGTGGCCCTTGATAAGCTGGTAGGCTGTGGTGTTCTTATAGATAATTCATTATGTCTTTTTAGAAAACCAGTAAACCAGTCTGGACCAGCCATATGAGTTATCTCCCATGTGGGCGGTATCTTCTTTTTCAAAGATTGTGCATACTGATACGCCAACACTCGCACTTCTCGAGGATTTAAGCCAAAATATATATCACTGGCTTTTTTAAGGTACTTCTCTAGTTCTGATTCTTCTTCTGGGCTAAAAATCAGTCTATGTTTTTTGTAACCCATTACAACACTGGAATGATTTGACGCAAGTTCTTCATCGGACACTTTTTTACAAAATCGTTGTAAAGTTCTGTAATGTAGACCAAAGTCTGCTGCAGCTTTTCTTAAAGAAAGAGGATGATTCTCATCTTTTACTGCTTTTGCAGCTCTCAACAGGATATCAGTGGGCGGTGCTGTTCTGTCTGTCTTCTTTTTATAATTCCTCACCATCTTAAATAAGAAATACAGGTACCTTAGATACCATTTGTTTCTTGTGGGGTAAATTGTCACATGTGACAACCTGCCCCTAACAAATTGTGACAACTTGCCTCAAAGCACATGTTGCATTAAATAAATGATTATCATTGATATGTGATTATTGTAAGCAATTTGTTACATATTATTATAAAGAGAATTTCATAAGCTTTAATGCAATATACTTCACTTACCTTGCAAATGATTATATTCCTGTTAACCAAGTTACAACGTGAAAGATAAAAAGTACGTTGAAAACACCAGTCTGAAACTTTTGTTAAAATCATACAGAATTCTGTAGGTACCGTACAGACATGTTGTACACAGTGCCTGACGTTGTTAAGAAACTGATATATAGATGGCAGTAGCAGAAATATATTGCAACTTTGCTTAAAATTGCCTTGTGACAATTTACCCCTGTGACAATTAGCCCCGTGCTCCCCTAAGTGAGAATCAAGCACGCATCCTAGTGCTAGACTAGGATACAATGAATTTTCTGCTGAATAGTAGGTCAAGCAAAAATTTTACATACAACTAGCTCAGTTTAAAATAAATAATTCTCTCAGGGGCAGAAAATATGAATAGATTCTCCAATCAATTTGAATGCTCTTTAATCATCTCCAGGTCAGGTAAAGAAAATAAAATGCAAAATAAATCTTAACATCTAATTTATTAAAATAAATTTAAACGAATTCAAAATTTTAAATTATACAAATATATATATATACATTTACATACAAAGAATCAATATCTCAAACATCATTCAAATCTACACATCATAATTAATAAAAAACATTATAAGAAATAAAGTAAATGAAATCATAACGTCGTGAAAAACTTATGTCTTAAAAATGTGAACGTGATTATTATGATTTATATTTGCCATAGATACATGTAAACAATCAACATCTTGAAATAAAATAAAATATTATTATTACACATGATGAATTTGTACTGGAATATAAATAACCAAAAAATTACACGATTTACCATTTGCGAACAAAATATAAACATTAAGGAAATGGCTTTGCCCTAATTAGTCCTGTCCGGCGCCTTTTCTCGCTCCCAACACAGTACCATCAGATAGCAAATTCACATAGATGGGTACCCCCAAAGTTCCACCCTACGAGTATGTCTTTTCAACTCGTCGGACACAACCCGAACATACACCACAATGTGCTCACTCCTTAAGGTATATATATAAATAAATTTTATATAAATAAAATGAAAATAAAATAATGTCTTTGCGTATTCAATAAATTAACTCAGCCCTGATTAGTTCTGCCCGGTGCCTTTTCTCGCTCCCAAACGCAGTACCACCAAGACTAATTCGTGTCTTTCAAATTCACCAGGACTCCATGCTATGAATTAAATAACGACTTAATTCATTTCACACATCCCTGATGTATCATCCAACACGTTAACATTGAACACACAAGTACAACAAAAATATACTTGATATACATACAAGAAAAATATATATATTAAAAATAAACTTTACCTTCTCGTGAAATTCCAATACAAAACACCACCACAAACAAAAAAAATTTTGTACACCACTATACACACATTTATAACAAATATTATCTAATCACCTTAACTCTTCGTACATAATTTCAAACTCATCCATGGTAAGAATCCAAGAAAAAAAACTTGTTCACTTATGAATTCTATATATACATAAAACAAAATTATTAATTTCAAATCCTTTTGTATGATAAATAAAGTTGAAAAGAGAAAGTAAATTATACTAAAATAAAATGATTATGCTATCCAAAGTAGTCATTACAATCACTAGAATGTTTTGTCATAATGTATGGCATAGTGCCCCTACATGCAAAACAAAACACTCCAGAAAAAGAAAATAGAAATGAAATTAAATAAATTCAAAATCCAAATTCATAAATAAAATTATCCCATACATAAATAATTATTCAAGAATAACTACAAATCTCAATGTAAAACACGTTGCATGTTATTACAGAAAATATTACAAGTGTTGAATCTTGTTAAAAATTTTATAAGTGTCGAGAAATCTCAAAAATATTCTAAGTTCGGATTTTAAGAATAATCTCTTTTAAAAGAGGAGGGAGTGGTTTATCACCTACTTTTAAAGCTTCTAAGTCAGCGGTTTGCACCAGCTGTCCCGGAAATTTTGTCCGTCAGCCCTTTTATGCCTAAATTTCTTTATAAAAACGTACGGTAATTCTCGGCATGTACGATTCCACTTCCAAAACCGCATATCGACGGTGCTGCTCTTATCGGTCACTCGACGTACTTTACATTGCTGCAGTGCTGCACCACTCAGGAAAGCAGTGTATTAACGATTTTTAAAAAGGTAAACAAATATGTAAATATAAACTTGTTTACATATCCATGACTCATCTATGCATCTGGCGAATAATATTGTTTTTCGCCGGCCACACGGTCGATCTTTGCCGGTGCCAGTATTCTTCGTGCGGGAAACACTTTCTCGTTATTGAAAACGTAACATTTAATGCGTAATTTAATATTATGACTTTATAAAAATGTTACTAGGATTCTTTTATTATTTTACTTAAATAAAAAGTAAAATTTTTGGCAAATTATTAACATAGTGAATATTCATATACACATTATGATAAAAATAAATAAAAATAAAAATTAATTTAAATAAAATCTTGAAGTGATCTTGATTATACTTATTTATAATTTACAACCCAACTCAAGGTCACTGCATAAATATCCCTATTATGGGAATATCTGCGATTTATAAGCGAGAATCGCTAATGCTAATGGTATAAATCCAAGATTTCCCATAAATACCAATTAACATAATCATACATTATTTACAACATTATTAATATAAAGCATAGAGACATGAAAGTTCCCTATAATATGCTCATTCTATATTTATATACAAATCAGAGGTAAGTTCAATCCATTCTTACATACTACGTGGTTTTCACGGGTTCGCATCCTCAAGTGTTTTATAACCTCTTTATTCTATCTTTTCCCTGCTATATTACTCAGGGTCGAGTTCAAAATTATATACAAAACTTTTGGAATGCATTTTAAACTTTACTCCTTTCATAACAATAAAGTTTAAAGAAATGACATTTAAAACACATAAACTAATTAAACTATCTATTAATATATATACAAAAGTGTATTCAAATTCTTTAAATTTTACACCTTTCATTGGTATTACAAATATTGTAATTGTATTACTGAGTTCCCTTAAAATGAAGTGGCAATTGTAGTCCACTATTTTGGGAAAACTTCGTAACATTTTCAAATTTCTGGGTTGTGGGTACTTTTTAACTTGTTCCAAAGCCTCTATTATGTCATGGGTCCATTTAAATTTCACACCCTCTTCTAAAATCATTTTATCATTCACATGATGTGACACATTTTCATCATGTGGGTTTAATATGTGTTGTATGGGCTTTACATACCTATAATGTCAAATATTTTGTTCATTAAGAACAATTTTATTTAAATTCACTAATAAATTTACCACTATTGGATATAATTTTATGAAACATTTATATAGCTGTACCAACCAAAGAGAATTAACATTTACAAACCACTTTGCGTTAGTACTTATTAACAATAATGTTTCTAATAATTTGGGGAGTTGTAGCTGTTGTTTTATCGGTTGAAATGTACATAAACTTGATTTATTATTCCTAATGTTTTCTAAATAATCTAAATATTCCTTAATTATTACTGTGATGGGGTTCATTAAGTTATATACTAAAGTTTCTATGATATCATCTTTTAACAAATTTTTAATTTTAAACTTGACACTTACTCTGTACTGGGAACATGGATGAGTCATTTCTGTTTTAATACAACTATCATTGCCTACTGTTAGATCTATATTATTATTAAATAATTTAATATCTTTTGTCAAAGGATCACTCACATTATCATTACTATTCTGTTTGTTGCAAATCAAATTTTTGTCACCCATAATAAAAATTCGGCGTGCACATTTATTTTCTATGTCACCCATATTAATCGTGGCGTCTTTCTTCTGAAGACCCTCCACATGGTGTGTACATCTATATTTTGTGTCACCCGTAACAAACATGGACTCTTCTTTTTGAAGATCATCCACATGGCGTGAACATTTATCCTTGTCAATCAAACTATCACTATTTACTTTTAAAGTGAGGTCCCTATCAAAATTATCAATGATTGAATTATTAACTAATATTTTATCATCTTGAGCACCTTTGTCCCAAGACATGTTTACTTTACTATTGTGAAGGGTTCTATTTTCCCTTTCCAATTTCGATGTATATAGACTCAAAAAATCCATCCCAAGTACGCAGCAATATTTTAATCTTGGTGTAACAATAAATTGTGTTACAAGTTCTACATCATCCATCTCTATATTTATACAAAATACATTATCTTGCTTGTAAAAACCTAATTTTTCAAACCTTTTATCAAATAATCCCCCATCTAAAAGTGACAATTCTAATTCACTATCTATTACAGCTACACCATATACATCCCCTACTTTAACATCTACCAGTGGAAATTCAGTGGTTATATTACTTAAATCTATAAAATTTCTCTTGTTTTGTTGTTTCTTCTTTTTCCCTTTGGTTGGACCTACCAAAAATCCAGGTCCTTCTTTATTGCTCCTCTTGTCTCGTCTCTCATTGCAGTTTCTCTTCTATCTTCTTTTCTTTCGATTATTACATTATTAACTCCTCTGGCATTTTCTGTTTCATTCTTTCCATATTTCCTTCCTGCATGACCCTCTTGTCTCCAATTATTATTATCATTGCTACTATTACTACTCATATTCTTGTTGTTTCCATTATCCACTCTTCCTCTCTGGTAACTATTATTTTGATATCGGTTGCCATTGTATCTTTGTTGGTTATTGTGGTAATTACCATCATATCTTTGCTGAGTATTATAATGGTTACCATTATTACCTGCTTTATACCCATTTCTATTTTGCGATACACTTCTATCTTCCACATCGTCCAGGCGCTTTACCAATTCCAAGAGTTGCTCAACGGTGTCTATACCCTGTAAAGCAACTGCTTGTACTACCTCATGCTCGAAATGATTAGCTAATTGTGTAACAATGTCACACTCCTGGATCACAGGTTGTATGTGCTTCAAGAAAGAATATTTCCGAATAACATAATTCTCTCTAGACGTAATAGAACGATATTTCCCAAAGGTAAGGTCATGTCTGATGCGCCTTTGCTGAGTTTGTCCCCAGTACTGTCTGATAAACATATTTTCTAATTCTTCGTACGTCTGTACCTCATCAATTACCATATCATACCATAGTAATGCATAATATCTAAGACACCCTCTCATGAAATGTAATTTTGACATATCATCATTAATACCACGAATATATGTCTTAATGGTTTTAAGAAATGCCATTGGGTTATCTTTATTATATCCAGAAAATTTTGGTATATTTTCTGTACCAAGTGATATCTGCTGCGGTACAACACAAGGTGTAATTGTACCTTGTTCAACTCTTGTTTTCAAATTCTTAATCGTATCTTGACAATTTAATGTCATATCCTGTAATTTTAAAAGTGAATCTGTGCATGTTCCATATTTGATTCTACAGTCCTCAAACTTACTTGTTAAACTCTGGACATCTTTCCGAACTGACATGGCACTACTGTCCACCTTCAGTTCCAAGAATTGTATTTTCTCATCTTGTCCTCCAATCCTTTCTTCTATTTGTTTAAAATTTTCTCTTGCTACACAGGCCCTCTGATTCATTTCATCTATTAAAAAATTACTGCTATCCTTGCACTTCTTTTCATTCGCTTCAATTTTTTCATTGACCTGTGTAACACTCTGTTTCATATCTTCATTTAATTTATTGTTCATTGCAGACATTTCCATTCTACAAGCTTTAATCCTTTCATCAATCTTTTCATTTATCGACTTCACCACAGCTTGTATCTCTATTTTATTCTCATCCATTTTCTTGTTCATTTCCTTTTTGTTCCTATTCATCTCTTCTTTATTTTCTTGAAACTTCTTGTTCATATCTTCTTTATTTTCTTCAAACTTTTCATCAAACTTCTTATTCATTTCTATCTTGTCACATTCCAACTTACAGAAAAGTTTTTCAAATAGAAAATCGAATCTGTCTCCGCCTGGCATTTCTTTCGTTTCAATTTTTACATTTTCAGTTATATTTTCTGAGTCTGTCACCGAGGAAATACCTTGTGGTTCCCTGTACGTTTCAAATAAATATTTGGTATCCGTACCACTTTCAGGATTTTCACCCTCACCTTTATTCTCAGACATATTTACTTTATCTGTCCTGGCACCTAAAGAGACTTATTTGTGGAGAAAAATAAATCAAAACTTGACAAAATTTATTTGTGAATTATACTTATTAATTATTCAAATGCACTTAAAGGTGAAAATACCTCCCTTTAATTACACAGCTATTTGAATATTAAATAATTAATTAATTTTTATCTAATTAGTATAAAAATGTAAAAATTTTGCCCCACTACGTTGGTCGCCATATATATGCTGTGACTCTTACAAATTGATATTCATGTAAATTAAATTTAAATTATTCAATTAATGTGTAAGTGAGAATCAAGCACGCATCCTAGTGCTAGACCTTATGCTAGACTAGGATACAATGAATTTTCTGCTGAATAGAGGTCAAGCAAAAATTTTACATACAACTAGCTCAGTTTAAAATAAATAATTCTCTCAGGGGCAGAAAATATGAATAGATTCTCCAATCAATTTGAATGCTCTTTAATCATCTCCAGGTCAGGTAAAGAAAATAAAATGCAAAATAAATCTGAACATCTAATTTTTAAAATAAATTTAAACGAATTCAAAATTTTAAATTATACAAATATATATATATATACATTTACATACAAAGAATCAATATCTCAAACATCATTCAAATCTACACATCATAATTAATAAAAAACATTATAAGAAATAAAGTAAATGAAATCATAACGTCGTGAAAAACTTATGTCTTAAAAATGTGAACGTGATTATTATGATTTATATTTGCCATAGATACATGTAAACAATCAACATCTTGAAATAAAATAAAATATTATTATTACACATGATGAATTTGTACTGGAATATAAATAACCAAAAAATTACACGATTTACCATTTGCGAACAAAATATAAACATTAAGGAAATGGCTTTGCCCTAATTAGTCCTGTCCGGCGCCTTTTCTCGCTCCCGACACAGTACCATCAGATAGCAAATTCACATAGATGGGTACCCCAAAGTTCCACCCTACGAGTATGTCTTTTCAACTCGTCGGACACAACCCGAACATACACCACAATGTGCTCACTCCTTAAGGTATATATATAAATAAATTTTATATAAATAAAATGAAAATAAAATAATGTCTTTGCGTATTCAATAAATTAACTCAGCCCTGATTAGTTCTGCCCGGTGCCTTTTCTCGCTCCCAAACGCAGTACCACCAAGACTAATTCGTGTCTTTCAAATTCACCAGGACTCCATGCTATGAATTAAATAACGACTTAATTCATTTCACACATCCCTGATGTATCATCCAACACGTTAACATTGAACACACAAGTACAACAAAAATATACTTGATATACATACAAGAAAAATATATATATTAAAAATAAACTTTACCTTCTCGTGAAATTCCAATACAAAACACCACCACAAACAAAAAAAATTTTGTACACCACTATACACACATTTATAACAAATATTATCTAATCACCTAACTCTTCGTACATAATTTCAAACTCATCCATGGTAAGAATCCAAGAAAAAAAACTTGTTCACTTATGAATTCTATATATACATAAAACAAAATTATTAATTTCAAATCCTTTTGTATGATAAATAAAGTTGAAAAGAGAAAGTAAATTATACTAAAATAAAATGATTATGCTATCGAAAGTAGTCATTACAATCACTAGAATGTTTTGTCATAATGTATGGCATAGTGCCCCTACATGCAAAACAAAACACTCCAGAAAAAGAAAATAGAAATGAAATTAAATAAATTCAAAATCCAAATTCATAAATAAAATTATCCCATACATAAATAATTATTCAAGAATAACTACAAATCTCAATGTAAAACACGTTGCATGTTATTACAGAAAATATTACAAGTGTTGAATCTTGTTAAAAATTTTATAAGTGTCGAGAAATCTCAAAAATATTCTAAGTTCGGATTTTAAGAATAATCTCTTTTAAAAGAGGCGGGAGTGGTTTATCACCTACTTTTAAAGCTTCTAAGTCAGCGGTTTGCACCAGCTGTCCCGGAAATTTTGTCCGTCAGCCCTTTTATGCCTAAATTTCTTTATAAAAACGTACGGTAATTCTCGGCATGTACGATTCCACTTCCAAAACCGCATATCGACGGTGCTGCTCTTATCGGTCACTCGACGTACTTTACATTGCTGCAGTGCTGCACCACTCAGGAAAGCAGTGTATTAACGATTTTTAAAAAGGTAAACAAATATGTAAATATAAACTTGTTTACATATCCATGACTCATCTATGCATCTGGCGAATAATATTGTTTTTCGCCGGCCACACGGTCGATCTTTGCCGGTGCCAGTATTCTTCGTGCGGGAAACACTTTCTCGTTATTGAAAACGTAACATTTAATGCGTAATTTAATATTATGACTTTATAAAAATTTTACTAGGATTCTTTTATTATTTTACTTAAATAAAAAGTAAAATTTTTGGCAAATTATTAACATAGTGAATATTCATATACACATTATGATAAAAATAAATAAAAATAAAAATTAATTTAAATAAAATCTTGAAGTGATCTTGATTATACTTATTTATAATTTACAACCCAACTCAAGGTCACTGCAATATGTAATAGTACGGTCCTTTAAAATTAAATAAAAATGAATAAAATGCCCCAAAGTGGGGTGTTCAGATGTAATAATACAAATTTAAATAATATAATTAAAATGACTCAAATAAATAAAATGACTTATTGAATGCTCCGCGTAATTAGCTCAGATAAATAGTTCGGTTTAGCATAAGACTCTTAATTTCAAGACGGTTCAGGTATTTAGACACTAAGATTATTGTTCTGCACGTACTATTACTTCTATTTTGTATTCCAAATTTCTTATAGTAAGGTAGACAAATAATACGCAAAAGGATATTTAAACATTATTAATATATTGATTATGAACACCATCAACACAGATCAAGTTACAAACAAAGGTTATAGAAACAAAATACAATTCAAATGGTACAACCCAATACAAATTACGCATTAATTACAACATGGGCAACTATAATAAACAACAATGCAATGACGCTTTACCTATACAGTATACCATGGATTTAATTAGATGCTAATTGAATTGTTTTATAAAAAAGAACATGCATGATATAGGCCTGTAATTCAAACAACGTTGGGTACCTTTATATAAGATGCGGTGACCAGGATACGGTATTTTCTTGGGCAGCTTTCCCAGGGTAGATTGAAATCGTCCTCTCCTTTGTCTGGAGATACGGCACACACTTGATTATTAATAGCACTTTTACTTCACTTGACCCACTATTTGTTTTATTAAAACTTATAACAGTTTTCTCACTAGGCTTTTTCTTTTACTTTTTTACTAGTGCGTAGAATTACTTGCATTCGCACTGTTAGCCTGTGAGAGATCGTTCCCTTTTCTTGGTCCAGTGTTATTTTTCTTAACACCACCTGCGAACCTATTCATGCGCCGGCTAGGGAACGTCTGCTTCCCCGCTCCTTGCTTAAGGCATGTCACGCCGTATTCTTACTCGGGGTTTCCCCGGGCCACCTATGTACTTTACATTTCTTCATCACATTCAAGGTTCCACGTGTCGGTTGCACACAAACGGTTTCTTATCTATGTCGCATAACTTCCTGGCTTACTCCGATATCATTGCCATAATATTGACGCCACTTGTGTTTTTCTTCCTTTCACACCGATACACCTACGCACTATTTCTCTTTTACATATACAGAATTTATATAGAAATATTTTAAACAGGAATATAATAATTTAATACAAATAAATGAATAATACATGTTTCCTGATCTGTGTTGATTTATTATCTACCATAATATCATAATACACATTACCTTAATATAAATATTTGGGATGTTATATTATATTTATATTTTATTCCTGATATACAGGGCCTACCGTTACACCTTCTTATGGCTGGATGCCAGGCAGAGTTAAAGGCATTTTCGATGTCCAGCAGTACAACCAGGCTATGTCTTTTTTCGTCCCTATTTTCTTTTATTTCTTCCGTGAGTGCCTCTATGGCCTCCACCGTGCCTCTGCCCTTTCTAAAATCATATTGTCTTTCCGACAGCTATCCTCCCTTTTCTAGGTGCTCCGTGATTCTTTTGGCGCAGAGCTTGTCTAGCACTTTGCCCAGTACTGGGAGTAAGCTTATGGGTCGTAATTCTCCCTTTGGCTTTGGCAGCCACACTATCTCCGCCTTTTTCCAGATCTTCGGGAATATTCCATCTCTCCAGCAGCCGTTAAGTACCTCGAGCCATTCCATTGCCGCTGTTTCGCGCAGTCTCTTTATAGTCCAGGCTGAGTATCCGTCGCCTCCGGCCGCCTTTCGAGGGTTGGTCGTCCCCACCGCTTCTTTCAGCTCCCATGGGGTAAAACTGCCCTCCAGCTCCGGCATCCCAATTTCTTCTTCCTCCTGGGCTACTGGCTCTTCTCCATCTTCCGGGAAGTACTTATCCATTAGGCTCTCTATTGTTTCCCTACCGTCCTTGGTCGATTTTCCCTCTCTGTCCTTCATGTTTTCCATCGCCCTTCTCTATTTTGTTTCTCCTCTCCATATCTTATATACTATGCAGCAAGGGTCTTCTTCCGAGTTTTTCTCACAGAATTCCTCAAAGGCTTTCGTTCTTTTTGTTTCTATCATACCTTTGTATTCCCGCCTGCGCCTGTCTCCGCATAGAGTTAACCTTAGCCCTTGTTTTCCGCAGCTCCTCGTCCCACCATTCCTTGCTCCTCCTGTTTCCTTTATATGCCTTGGCCTTTTTAAATGCTGTGTCTGCAGCTTTGCTGCACTTCTCTTGTCACCAGTTCGGGGTCTTTTGTTCGTCCCCCAGTTCTTCTATTGAGGCCTTAATGCTCTTGGTAAACTTGCCCCAGTTAGCATTTTTGGCGCTGTACCGTAGTTTCCGCGGTTCCACTTCCGCCCTGTATCCTTCACCCAGGTGCACTGTCGCTTGTATTCCTCTGTGGTCACTGAGGAGGTCTTCCTCTATTACCTGTCACTCTATACAGTCTATGCTCCCTCTGGTCATAGTGAGGTCTATCCAACTTTTGCCATTTTCCGTTTCAAAGGTTGGCGGGCTCCATGCGGAGTTGCATATTGTGTACCCGTTTCTTCCTGCCCATTTCATGAGCTTTTCCCCTCTTTCATTTATTATGTTATCGCCCCACGCGTTGTTCCTAGCGTTGAAGTCCCCGACTATCATGACTTTCTCTCTCATATCTATTCCTTCTTCTAGTCTGTTTAGTGTTCTTGTAAGGTCTCCTTGCGGCTCCGCGTATACGTTTACCAGCACCATTTTTCTGTCCTTTAGTTCTATATTGCATACTACTGCATTTTCATCGCTCAGGTCCTTTCTCCATAGGACGTTGCCTTCTCGCACTATAGTCAGCACTTTTCCCTGTGGTTCGTCCACTACGGTGCCCTCGCTTGCCCAGCTATTCTATATTCCATTTACCACGTCTGATTACTCTTACTCTCTCTTTCTCTGCAATACTGGTATAAGTGTCTTTCTATTTAAATCGTTTATTTGCAGTATTAATATAATACATTGCAACATATATATATATATATATATATATATATAATTGACAACCAGTTGTCATATTGTTATTACTTTTATTTCATTGTATGCCACTACTACCAAGAATATTTTGAATTTATCAATACATTTGTATAACTGGCAAAGAATTGTAATATATTTTTTATATATATATATATATATATATATATATATTATGCTACAGCGTCAATTGGCGTCCGTTTATTATTAGTACCGGTTGACAACCGGCATTATACATGGTGTATATAGTATATATAAAAACATGCATATTTGACATCCAATATAGACAACGTTACATGTTCCATCCGTCAATATACTCGGCCCTTTTACAAGCAGTTTGACATCCATATATATGCATCATGGATGAAGGTGACGTCCTTAGCGGTGTTGCCAGAATGTCTTTATCCTTTTCTATTATTTCTTCCCTTGCATTTTCTAGAGGCAGTGCGAGGACCACGCGTGGAGCAAAATTGAATATTTTTAATTTATTTTATTTCGTTTTGCTGCTATTTTATCATACTTTATAATTTTTCAGTGCTTATTTAAACGCGATAAACACGAGTAAATTTATGAAACCACACCATATTTAAAAAGTACCTCATTGTTTTTACAGAAACTCTTTCAACTACTGCTATGAACGCATATAGGTCAACGAAAGAATTAACATCTGTTATGATGTTATTATTATATAATATTACGTTATAGTTTTTTTTTCTATTGATTGAACATTTCAGGTAGGGCTGAAATTCAGGAAAAAGGAAAAAAATGTTCAAAAGTATAAATTAGAAATCAAACATCATTAAATTCTTTGCAACTACTTTATTTATGAAAACTTCATTTTAACAGAACTAAAAAGGTTTTATCGAAGTTAAAATATACGAATTTCAAATGAAGGAAAAACCGAATCTAGACTCTCATTTGTCTGTATTTATTGCAAACATAAACTTTTACTACCTGCCAAGTTTTATTGGTAAATACGTTTTCATATTTTTCAATTAATTCTGTAACTTCAGATTTTTTTGGCGGAATTTTTCGTTTAATATGATGTTTAAAATGTGCTAGTGTCAATCGTTTTTGTTCTTCTGTCCACATTACTAAGGTACGTTTCTTTCCTTTTTTGATTTTAGTTTCTTTAACGGTTGGATCTTGGTTTTGTACATCCTCTATTCCATCGTTAGTTAGTTGGTCTACATGCATTCCATCATCGTCGATATTATATAAGTTTTGATCATTGTTTTCGTCATCACTTAGCACATCTTCCATAATATTGTCATCGATATCAATATCCTTTAATGACTTACCTTTATATTTTTCAATTAAAGAGTCGTTTTTTGAAAGTAGCAAAAGCTTACTAACTTTTGCTGTCTGATATACATCATCCGGCAGGCGATAAAATTCAGCATGAGTCTGTGCTGTGTGGCCCATGAAAGCTGCAAGTTGCTCAAGTTCAGGTTTTTCCATTTTCAAAATTTGCATGATAGTGGCGAGTTGTTTTCTCAATTTTGTTGACGTCAACAACGACGCTTTATTACTATCTCCTAGCGCTAGTTTTGCTAGTTTCCTCATTACTACAGTCCCTGTTATTGGATTTTCTGTTCCAGGCAAGCCGAAAAGATATATATTGTTATCAAGAGTAAAATTTTTCCGTAAATTAATAGCGAATTCTATTGACTCAACAGTCTTCTTATCAAACAACACAGGTACCCCTCTCCCTCTCTTTCCTCTTATTACTACCCGTTTAAGAGATTTATATAGTATTTTTTCAGTCTCTGTTAGAGCTTTCTCGAACTCCGATGATGATGTTGTTTTGTAATTATTCATAAACGCTAGTACCGTTATCCTTTGTAGTTCTCCCACTCTGCGTTTATTAAAGATCATGACGTTGCAAAAAATACCATCAAGAAGATTTCTGTATGCTTTCAGGTCACTTGAGTCAACCAGCAAACGTGCCTTAGATTCTAGTATCAAACTGTTTAAGTACACTTCAAATTTCTTTGTGACTACGTATATACTTCCGACCAACTTCACAAATAATCTCATCTTTTTTTGCCACCATGGATACTTCATCAGCTCGCATCATATTCAAGAGACCACTTACCCTTAATGGATCATGGGGTCCAAATGCTCCGACCATTAGTGTTTGCCCTTCGATCTGTGCATTAAACCGTTTTGCATCGTCAGGATTAAAATAGCATTTCTTAGCGTGTCTGTGTAAACTTTTTCGTGAGTAATATCCTCGACAGAACTTACAAGCAATGTAATTTGTTCCTATTTTATTCTTATTAAACATCACTGGCACAATTTTTGACGTACAAAAGTCACCTTCTCGACGCAGTTTATCAATAAGTTTCTTTCTCTTTTTTGACTTTTTATCTAAATCTATTAACTCTTGGACAGCGATCTCATCGGAATGATTCCGCTCCAAATGTCGAACAAAGTTTCCTACATCTTGATCACAAAATAAGCATCGATGTTTCCTCCTTATACGCTTTTTCCTTTCTTTTTTTAAAGCCTGGGCGACTCCTGGATTGGAATATACAACAGAAGTTCTAGAATCATCAGAAGATGCACTATCTTTGAGACATGAAAACAAATCGCAATTTGTAGAATCATTACTTTCTTCGCTATTTGGC
This sequence comes from Amphimallon solstitiale, assembly GCA_963170755.1. NCBI lineage: Eukaryota > Metazoa > Arthropoda > Insecta > Coleoptera > Scarabaeidae > Amphimallon > Amphimallon solstitiale. Next base: position 69,524 of record CAUJHA010000079.1, on the reverse strand, counting down.
ACATATTCTGTTCCCGAACTGACTGACTCTTTTTCTGACTCAACACTATCTGACTCTAAACTTGCATAATTTACCTCTAGGTTTTTGGTAGACCGTGCTGAAATAATAAATAAAGCAACTTAATGAACTTGCAATTAATCGCATTCTAATAGAAAATTAATTTTTGGTTATATTCAAAAACTGCAGGATTCTTGAAATTCAAGACAAGCATTAAAGTACTTCTTTTAAAAGTATTTTTTTAAAGTATCGGCATGTTCCAAAAATACAATTTATTTAATGGTTTATGTACTTTTTATAAAGTTTTTGACATTAGGTACTCAATTTTCTTTCATAGCATATACGTATGTATCTCTAAAAATCACACAAATGCCCCAAGTTTAATATTTCAAGTAGCATGTTCTAGTAAAATTATAATAAATATATTTGGAATTTATTAGGTCTGCAGTTTGTATCATTTGCAGATGCGGTTCGTTATTACATGCATATAATATTTAATATTAAAATACAAACCTTTATGATATTGCAGGCATGTAAAAATTATAAATTTATGATTTTAATTTATGTAAGAAGATATAAAGGAATGTAAACCATTGTATCTAACTCTACATATATTACATATGTTCTTGGGCCTCTCTTTAATATTTATTTATATCACATATATAGTAAGTCTATTTAAGTTGGCGACTTACGGATACTTTCTTACTTGGTTATTTTTAGTTTAATGAAAAAAAGTTATTCTTTCCGAAACATTAATTTCGTTATCAAACATAAAAAAATTATATTATGCCGTCATAAAAAAAGATGGAACTGAAATTTTTAATATGGTAACGGTCGGGCTCCTTGTCCAAAAAACTAAATAAATATGTGTCAAACGCCAAACAATGTACTGCATTGACTTTATATTTTAGATCTGGGTAGTTTATTAGCCAGGTTTGTATTTATGCAATGAAAGGTATCCTTTGGTATAAGATGGTTACGTAAATAATGCAATACTTCACAATTGTTTAGCGTTAAAATTTAGGGCCAAGTAAATAAACATTACAACAAATCCTTATTATACTAATATGCAATACATTATCTACAATACCACAAAAACAATTTAAAATAATAATTAGTTATTATTTTTACTATTTCGTTATATTATACGAATTATATGTTAATATTAAATATTGAATGCGCCGAATAACGAATTGCAAATGAGGAAAAAGTGCCCAGTTTTATTGATAAGTAATAAATTAAAGAAAAATAATTTTAATACATATATTCCCCTCCATGCAATTCAGTAATAAATGTTTAATGTACTTACCTTCTTCTGGGTGATGTAATGCCATTTGCAATATGCGTTTACTTCTTGTGCTGGAAGTCATGTTAACACATTAACTGATTGTACGATACAAGATATAGAAACTGGACAAATTCAAGAATATTTCAGTTTTATTCAAATGAAACAACGTTGCCAATAATAACGGATGCCATCTTTCGCGTATAATATATAGACGAATATACACTAACGTATATACATTATCGACAGAAGCGACACGTTGCGCAAATATCGTGAACTAATGTGTTTAGAAGTATCAAGATTCGGGTAAAATTTCCATCCGGCTGATATTGAGGTTTATAGATGGGGGGAACCATATAATACATGTCACAATTTTTATAGTGAAAACAAATTGGCATCCGTATATCGGATGCCAATTTACGAGGGATGCCATTTTTACCGCAATTTTAACACGAGTGGAAGTCAATTTTGTCTGTAGCTATATATATATAATATTAGATTTTTCTTTGCCGTATATTCAATAATATAATATATGTTTTTCTTGGGAATAGCGGCATATGTGAATAAAACTATAATTGATTGTGACGTTTCAACATTTATTCATGTTTTCTTCAGACCTCTGTAATTTTATAGAAAAAAGATGAGCTTTACATATAATTAAAATTAGATCTATAGAGTTATTATTAATTTAACTTTGTTTAAAATTGATTTGTATAAACACTCTGTACACATAGGTTTATAAAGACAAACTATACATATAACATATAAAAACAATTGTATGAACGATGAAAATATACATTAAATCTACTTACATTTATTTTTGTTTATTTCTCTATTAATAATCATCTTTTGTATTATTTCTTTTTTTTTTTACTTCTACATTTTTACTTTCCGTTGTATTTTCTATTTTCTTGGTGGTAATGCATTTTAATTTAAAATTAGTATATACTAAATTCTATTTTTATCAATTGGTCAATGTTATTTCTGTGTCAAACCTTGAAATGAGAAACTCTAACATCTGCATTTGTTGTTAAAAACATAATGAAAAAAAAAAAACAGACAAAAATAATGCACACACAGAGTATTTATTCGTAAATACAAGGGTTACACCAAAAATAAGCTGTTTCCAATTTAGTACATTTACAATCTAATCAAATAATTCCAAAATAAATGTCAGAGAGTCCCTTGATCTCTGTTCGATCATTCACAGCATGTTCCTCCTTTTTTATGTGGATCATTTCTAACACGTTTCGCACTTTGGTATTTTGTGCTTTGCTTAAAATACTTGTTTTATCAAAATTAAAACCATGTCCCGTGGTGTTACAATGTTTTTTTAATGATGTAACATTGTTAGCATATTTATGACCCTTTAATCTTTCTGCTAAATGTTGTTTCTAAAATTAAATAAAAGTTTAGCTCCATACAATGTAAAGGTAGCTCACAGAAACCATAATAATATAAAACATCTGTTTACTAAAACCAAAAACAAAGTACCAATTACGCAAGAAACACACGTTGTATATAAGGTTCCTTGTGCAAATTGTAATGGTGTTTACATTGGCCAAACACAACAACATTTAGCAGAAAGATTAAAGGGTCATAAATATGCTAACAATGTTACATCATTAAAAAAACATTGTAACACCACGGGACATCATGGTTTTAATTTTGATAAAACAAGTATTTTAAGCAAAGCACAAAATACCAAAGTGCGAAACGTGTTAGAAATGATCCACATAAAAAGGGAGGAACATGCTGTGAATGATCGAACAGAGATCAAGGGACTCTCTGACATTTATTTTGGAATTATTTGATTAGATTGTAAATGTACTAAATTGGAAACAGCTTATTTTTGGTGTAACCCTTGTATTTACGAATAAATACTCTGTGTGTGCATTATTTTTGTCTGTTTTTTTTTTTCATTATGTTTTTAACAACAAATGCAGATGTTAGAGTTTCTCATTTCAAGGTTTGACACAGAAATAACATTGACCAATTGATAAAAATAGAATTTAGTATATACTAATTTTAAATTAAAATGCATTACCACCAAGAAAATAGAAAATACAACGGAAAGTAAAAATGTAGAAGTAAAAAAAAAGAAATAATACAAAAGATGATTATTAATAGAGAAATAAACAAAAATAAATGTAAGTAGATTTAATGTATATTTTCATCGTTCATACAATTGTTTTTATATGTTATATGTATAGTTTGTCTTTATAAACCTATGTGTACAGAGTGTTTATACAAATCAATTTTAAACAAAGTTAAATTAATAATAACTCTATAGATCTAATTTTAATTATATGTAAAGCTCATCTTTTTTCTATAAAATTACAGAGGTCTGAAGAAAACATGAATAAATGTTGAAACGTCACAATCAATTATAGTTTTATTCACATATGCCGCTATTCCCAAGAAAAACATATATTATATTATATATATATATATATATATATATATTTCTTCGAATATTTTCGCGGTCGTTTGTTGAAGCGTTGTTCTTCGGGATATTTCGCCGCGTTTGGATGATTTTGCCCTGATAAGGACATCTTTCTTCCTGACGTTTCGGTGACATCACTTTCACCTTCTTCTTGAGGATCTTCTAAGTTCGACGGTTTCTTCAAGAATGCCCTCTCTGTTCGAATCGCCTTGTATTTCTAGTGCCGTGGTAGTGGAGGGGCGAGTGCGGCTTCTTGTGATTGGCCCGCTGATTGTAGTGTTGTTCCCTCTCTGTCGGTCTTTCTGTGTTCGGTCCGTGTGGTTTACGTTAGGCGGTGGGATGCTGTTGTTTCGTCGTTTATTTCTAATTCGTCTGTCCGATAACGTTGATTTCCATATGTCAGGTAAACGTTGTGCGTCGTCACGTTTATTCATGCAGTCCTGTCGTTTTTCTATCTCTATAGCCTCCCTTATTGTCCGATATGTCCAATTCGTACTACGGGCTATAGTTTTTGTACGTTCGAAATCAATTGTATGTCCGGAATGTAGTACGTGTTTGGCAAGTGAGGAAGAAACTGCCTTTTTAGACACAGCATTTCTATGTTCTTCCCTCCGTACGCTGATTCTTCGATTCGTCTGGCCTATGTATGTCTGTTCGCAATCTTGGCATGGTACTTCGTATACACCCTGGTCTTCTAGTAATATTCTGTCCTTTGTACTTGGTAGGACGTCCCTAATTTTCTTATCGGTGGTGTATATTGGGTCTATGTCGTGTCGCCGTAGTATTCTACCTATTTTCTCTGTTGTCCCTTTCACGTAGGGAAGAAATGCAACTCGTGAAGGTTTTTCTCTTTTTCTAGTTGTGTTGTTGTTGCTCTGAATTGCTCTGTTAATTGTGTGTTGCGAATATCCGTTTGCTTGTAGTATGTTTCGAATTTTCCCCATTTCTTCTTTCCTATGTTCTGTGTCCGCTAATATTTGTGATCTATGAATTAGTGTTTTCACTACTGAGTTTAGTTGAGCCGGATGATGGTGTGAGGATGCGTTCAGATATCTGTTCGTGTGTGTAGGTTTTCTGTATACTAGCGAATCTGTTTATGGCAGATTTTGAACAAAAGGCGCTAGAAGACGCTACATACAAACCGAAACTCTGGCTGCGCTACGTAGACGACACCTTAGTGATTTGGCCGCATGGAAGAGAGAAATTGAATCAGCTCTTATTTCACCTAAACAACAGACACTCAAAAATAAAATTCACCGTCGAAACAGAAGAAAATAACCAGTTACCCTTCCTGGACATTCTAATAATTAAAAAACCGGATGGGTCCCTGGGTCACACAGTATACAGAAAACCTACACACACGAACAGATATCTGAACGCATCCTCACACCATCATCCGGCTCAACTAAACTCAGTAGTGAAAACACTAATTCATAGATCACAAATATTAGCGGACACAGAACATAGGAAAGAAGAAATGGGGAAAATTCGAAACATACTACAAGCAAACGGATATTCGCAACACACAATTAACAGAGCAATTCAGAGCAACAACAACACAACTAGAAAAAGAGAAAAACCTTCACGAGTTGCATTTCTTCCCTACGTGAAAGGGACAACAGAGAAAATAGGTAGAATACTACGGCGACACGACATAGACCCAATATACACCACCGATAAGAAAATTAGGGACGTCCTACCAAGTACAAAGGACAGAATATTACTAGAAGACCAGGGTGTATACGAAGTACCATGCCAAGATTGCGAACAGACATACATAGGCCAGACGAATCGAAGAATCAGCGTACGGAGGGAAGAACATAGAAATGCTGTGTCTAAAAAGGCAGTTTCTTCCTCACTTGCCAAACACGTACTACATTCCGGACATACAATTGATTTCGAACGTACAAAAACTATAGCCCGTAGTACGAATTGGACATATCGGACAATAAGGGAGGCTATAGAGATAGAAAAACGACAGGACTGCATGAATAAACGTGACGACGCACAACGTTTACCTGACATATGGAAATCAACGTTATCGGACAGACGAATTAGAAATAAACGACGAAACAACAGCATCCCACCGCCTAACGTAAACCACACGGACCGAACACAGAAAGACCGACAGAGAGGGAACAACACTACAATCAGCGGGCCAATCACAAGAAGCCGCACTCGCCCCTCCACTACCACGGCACTAGAAATACAAGGCGATTCGAACAGAGAGGGCATTCTTGAAGAAACCGTCGAACTTAGAAGATCCTCAAGAAGAAGGTGAAAGTGATGTCACCGAAACGTCAGGAAGAAAGATGTCCTTATCAGGGCAAAATCATCCAAACGCGGCGAAATATCCCGAAGAACAACGCTTCATATATATATATATATATATATATATAATATATATATATATATGAAAAATTGCTTTCTTGGGTTGTATCCCGCGTCTGAAGTGAATCCGTGTTAAAAACCGGATTAGTAGATACTCGACGTTTCAATGAATTCTTCTTCAGGAGTATGTTATTCGATTAGAGTTAGATCGTCAAATGTGTCAGAAAATGTTTCAAAAATACTGTCACAATTTGTGACAGTATTTTGACAATGTCGAGTGGAGAACTGTATGTGCTTATGTAGCTGTAGGTGTGGTAGTGGGGTTCGCGAGTCGTGACTGGCTGCGTGTCGAAGGTCCAGGAAGTGTGTTGATGTTTTCATCGCGTTGTGTATAGTGTTGGGTGTTCGGATTGATGTTCGGTATTAGTGTCGAGATGCCGGTATTGTGTGGCCTGGTATCCGAGATCTGTCTTGCCGTGAGTAAAGGTTTCCATGTAGCTGGCAGTCGCTGCGCATCATGACGTTTGTTCATACTGTTGGGCCGTTTTTCTATTTCTATAGCTTCCCTTATAATTCTAGTATTCGAATGTTGAGATTTCGATAGAGTTCTTGTGTTGTCGAATGCTATACGGTGACCCGTCATTAAGAAGTGTTGGGCCAGTGACGACGATCGCTCATGTTTAGCTACCGCATGCACATGTTCGTCTCTGCGTACACTTATTCTTCTATTTGTTTGACCAATGTATGATAGATTACAATCTCTACACGGTATTTCTTATACTCCTTGGTATTCTAGAGGTATTGTGTCTTTGGGGTTCTTCAGAAGTTGATTTATTTTTCTGTGCGGTGTAAATATTGTTTTAATTCCGTGATTTTGTAGTAATCTGCCAATTTTATCCGTCGTATTTTTAACAAATGGGATGAACGCTCTGTTAGTTTCTTCTTGTTCTTTATTAATCTGTCTGTGATTGTTCTTGTGTATCATTCTGTTGATTGTTTTCTTTGAGTAGCCGTTGTTTTCTAATGTGCATCGGATGAAATGTAGTTCCTGTTGTAAGTGCTGGGAGTCCGGTAGTGTCTGCGATCTTGTTACTAAGGTTTTCACTACTGCATTAAGTTGTGGTGGTGTGATCGGGCGTTTAAATAACGATTCGTATGTGTCGGCTTTCTGTAGACTGTGTGTCCTAAGGTTCCGTCGCGTTTCCTTATAACCAGGACGTCGAGAAAAGATATTTTGTCATTGTGCTGAACTTCCATCGTAAATTTGATATTCGGATGGACATTGTTGAGATGTTGTAAAAATTCTTGTAGTTTCTCAGGCCCGTGAGTCCAAATGACAAATGTGTCGTCTACGTAGCGTATCTACAGTTCTGGCTTGTAGACGGCAGTAGATATAGCTTTAGTCTCAAAATCCTCCATAAAAATGTTTGCTATTATGGGTGACAGTGGTGATCCCATCGGAGCTCCTTCGATCTGTTTGTAGCGTTCACCATTACAAATGAAGTAAGTGTTTTGGAGACAGTGTTGTGTAAGAGTAATAATGTGTTCTGGTATATTGTGTTTATTCTTAATAATAGTTATTGTTTCATGTACGGGTACTTGGGTAAACAGAGATGTTACATCGAAACTCACTAATAGATCTGATTGCTGTAGGTGTCGGTTCTTGAGAAGTTGAATGAAATGTTGCGAGTTCTTAACGTATGATGCCATAGTTTCAGAGAGTGGTTGGAGTTGTTGTGCTAGGTATCTTGCTAGTGCCTGCGTGGGTGAATTCATCGAGCTGACTATAGGTCGTAGGGGAACTCCTTGTTTATGTATTTTTGGTAGTCCGTATAACTTTGGGCAACGAGAGGACTTCTCTCTTGGTGTAATTAGTTTCTTGGTTTCCTCATCGATAGGGGCAGCTTTTATCTTATTTCTTGTGGTCTTTTCCAGATACGTAGTGGGGTCGGTAGTGATTTTCTTGTATGCCGGGTCTTGTAGCAATGTGTTGATTTTAGTGCGATAGTCGCTTTCGTTTAGTACGACGGTGGCATTGCCCTTGTCGGCGGGGAGCACAATTATACTGTCGTCAGTGCGGAGTTCTTTTAGAGCTAGATATTCATCTCTTGAAATGTTTCTATTCGGCGGTGTTGCACGTGTTAATATGTGTGACACGTCTTGTCTGATTGTTTCCGCGGTGTCATTGTCTAGTTTACTAATTGCTGTTTCTATGCCGCAGATGATGTCTTCGGTAGGAATACTAGAGGGAGCAATCGCATAATTAAATCCCTTTTTTTAGAATAGATATAGCCGCTTCACTTAGAGGTTTATCTGATAAGTTGTGCACTACTTTTTTATGTTTTTGTTGGTTAGTGTCTGTTTTTGGATGTTGTAAGAGTAATAGACGCTCTATTTTTCTTATATGTTTGCTTCTTCTACTTACAGCATGTCCTTCTGCTTTAAAGAAAGAAACAATATCCAGTCTATCCCACATAACCGGGTGGAGTGTCTTGCTTAGAAGTAGGTGTGCGTTTCTAAGTCGGACATCTTTGTCGCTAATATCCTTGCGTTTGTCCTGTATCATGTCCCGCAGGAGAGCGCGGCTTGCACAGGATTCTTGCAGTTTTGTCCGTGTTCTTGTGAAATGATAGTTTGCAGCAGGTAGGTACTAAGTCTTGATCACGACAGCGTTGTAAAAAAGCTAGGTCTGTAAGCAGTTCTGCCTTCTTGACACGTAGTTTCTCGAAATTCTTTGATAGTTGGTAAACTTCCTCCCCATAGAGGTGTGTAATGTTAATTCTGATGTGATGTTAGAAAGCAATTTTTCAACATACAACCGCGAAAACATCAGAATTAACAATATATATATACGGACTAGGGTGAATTGGGTTAAATTGTCTTAAAATTATCTGAGGAATCTCCGGTCTTCGTTTGTCAGGAGAGTTTCTGGACACCCTGTATATATAGATAATATACAACCGCGAAAACATCAGAATTAACAATATATATATATGAGGGTATTTTTCTTTTCAGTGACCTTGTATATTAATATGGTTTCCTTCTTTTTTTGGCGTTTTTTAGGTCGACTTGTGAATAAAACAAAGGCGTTGTTATGCCATTGTTTTTATTTTATAACAATTATTTTTTTTTTCCATTACATGTTTTGGCCTAGCGGGCCTTTTTCAAATGGTGTTCTAGAATACATAATTAACATTTATTAATGATTGTGAAGCAAAGTTAGATAATAACGAAAAACAATGTGTAAAATTTAAGTTTACAGTGATAAAAACAATATAACAATTTAAAATATATCCAAAATATATAAAAACAGTACATAAGTTTAAAATTTAGAGTGACAAAAAACAATACAAATGCTTTTTTCTTAAAAAATATACGTAATTACCTGACAATGTGTTTCAAAGTAAAGCTGTATTTAGTTTCTAAAATAGACATGTTACTTTCTGTTTCATGTAACCAAACGTTAAATATTTCCGCTTATTTCGATGTCAGATTGCGAGCAGTATGTGTGTATATGTCTTAGGACGTTAAATATTTTATAATTTTTTATTTGTTGTTTGCTTATTGATTTTTCTTCAAGTAAGAAGATTTATTTTTGGTGTTTGCGCATATTGCAGTTTATCTATCTCTATTTGATGAATACACATACATGGTGTCAGGAATTAAGCATATTCCGGTTGTATATATTTAATTAGAAAAATTACAAATTGTCTCAGAGTAAAAAAAATTTTTTTTCCCTTCCGTTTAAAAAGAAAGAAACACTGGAAAGGGGGGGGGGGTTCGTCACTTATAACTAAATGATATTTGTTAAGATGCAATTACATATGTCCATATTATTATCATATACTTCTTCAATAACTAATTAAATTATTATATAAATGATTTTTTTAGAAAAATATTGTTAGAGTCAATAATGGACCTTTAACAATATATATATATATATATATATATATATATATATATATATATATTGTTCAAGGTCCATTATTGACTCTAACAATATTTTTCTAAAAAAATCATTTATATAATAATTTAATTAGTTATTGAAGAAGTATATGATAATAATATGGACATATGTAATTGAATTAGACGTATAAATTTATTAATTTGTTGTACAGAAATATTTGTTAAGTATGGTACGTTACTTGGTGAACCGACCAGTATATTTTCTGAATGACTATTTTCTTCTTTTCATTAGAATTTACCATATCTGTAAAGAAGAGATTTAAATGCTAATTATTGTACTATAAGAAATATTATTATTTTGTAAAAACTCATTTAAGTGACGTTTAAGGAGGTAAAAGATGATTAAAATTAAATATTGGAAGGTAAATAATTGATATTGAATTAAAAGTACAGTTTAAATATCGTACAACCGGATGGAGAGTAAAATGTCAAAAGTGACATCTGATATATAATTTTACTGAAAATGTTTCATTTTTGAATATTAAAAGTATGGGAAGGTTTAATTAAAATTCAAAATGTTTGAAATAATGAAATTTATAAAGTCAGTTAGTATAAAGAAATAGTCGAACAAATTTAAAAATTATATTGTCTGGACAAAGTAAGAAAAGAAATCGATTGGCTGATTTGAAAATTTAAAAAGATCACTAAGGAGATTTGTTGAAACAGTAGATAGAGAGAATTTTTAATAATTCTTAACAGACGCGTGTGCCTTTAGAAAGAATTATAGTTTTTATGAATATAAATGGTTAAAATAAACCAGAATTATTTTGTATAGTGTACGTATTAAATATTCATACATGCAAATAAATAGTGAATAAAATTAAAAGAAGGAGAATTGAAAATTTTATAAGAACTTAAGCTGGTTAAAATCATTAATAATTAAAGAATACTTACGATTTTGAAAGTCGTACATCGATAATAAGAGAATCCATTGCGAAGAGAAGTTACAGAAGTTCCTTTTAAACCCAGTATCCAGGAATTAGTGTTTTATTTCAGTAATATTTAAAAGTATACAAGAAGATAGAAATTAAATACGAGGTACAGAAGTTCCATTAGACGATCCAGTTCCTGATTTAGGATATTAATTGAAAATCCAGGGTTCATAAATCCAGTGAAGTCAGAGGAGTTCAAGAGAGTGTTTGTCCTGCGAGTAGTAGCAGTCATAAGCCTAAATTCCGTAGTGTGTGTCATTATTCCGAAGAGATTAGCCATTTTTTAACCGAAGTATTCAGTAGAATATCCAGTTTGAGAATACCATCCAGTATAAGAGAGTTCTAGGATCGAAAGGATTATATTAACATTATTGGAAAACAAGAAACATACATGCATTTATTTTGACCAAGGTTGTATATGTTATTGTATTAATACGAAATTTATTGAAGCTTATAGAAGTTCATAATTGATATTATCGTTATCTTGTTCATGTTTTAAATAAGGTTAGATTATTTTAAAAATATTAACATTTAAATTTCAACTTAATAGAGTCATTGAATTTTAATATACAAATCTTCCGTACTAAATAAATATTTATCATGCATAGATCTATCCAAAAACATTTATAACATTGTATATTTGTATACTTAAAGGTGTTTTATAAGTACAGTAAAATATTTACCTTTGTAATTGAGGAATTTCACTGACATAGAACCATATTATTATTATCTTAAACGTCAAGTAAATCTGTTTATGATCTTTACTAAATTGAAGTTTATTTTCCATGTCATATAAAGAAGACATTTGTTTATATTGATATCTATTCCATGTATTAAATTGTATCAGATTTGAATAGTTTCTTTTATTGGAGTTCATTAATAACATCTCATTATATCTATGGAGTTATAATCCATTGACACAGTCGATAACCTTGAAAGAACAAAAGTGACACGTAAAATTATCTAAGAATATTGGAAATTTATAGATTACTTACCCAATTCATATGTAGAAGATAGTGCTTGAATTTATTAAATATCATATTTCAATAAACGGACCACATTACATGATCTTGAGAAATACTAACCATTATTTAATTAAAAATAGTTTCTTAAAATTGAACATCAATGAATATCGAATAATAGAATGTTATACCAACCGTGAATAAGAAATTACTAGAGTTAATGTATGACTGGTGGTATAAACTACAGGGAAATATTTTAAGTTGATTTAAAAGAAAAGTCTCATGTTCTTAGTTATTAAAAGTAAAATTTATTAACATTTATAATTTAAATTTGGAGTTAGCCGGAAGACTTATTTTAAAAGGGATATTAATACAATCATTAGAGGTTGTATTTTATTAATATATATATATATATATATGTGTCAGAAGAGTTTCTGGACACCCTGTATATATAGATAATATACAACCGCGAAAACATCAAAATTAACAATATATATATATATATGGCTTCTCATTTGAGCCACACTAATCACGACTTAATTTTCAATAACGCTAAAGTGTTATTCAAAGAAACAAACTTGATCAAGAGACTATTTTTAGAAACCCTTGCCATCAAGACAATCCAACCCAATTTAAACAATAAGGGTGATTGCGGTAGTTTCAGTAACATTTACTCCGCGTTGGTCCCTCGAATTAAACATAAGATCGAGGCCAAACTGAGATGACCCGATCCATGACAATCGCATTAATTATATATACATAATTTTTAAAAATTTTTTTTTTTTGTTTGTTTTCCTAAAATGTAATCAGACAACACAACATGAAACTATAGATTTTAGAAATTGTTAAATGAGAATACTGTTCAATTAAGGTATACAATAATATATACACAAAGGAGAAAAAAGATGTCAAGAAAAACGTATTGCAACGTGTGAAGAAGTGTCGGTGTGAGACAGACGGTCAATATACGCATTTGGTTTCATACCTGCGAGCAGTAATATGTACGCAAATTGTTGTTATTTTTAAATTAAAAGACATTTTATACTGCATTTTAATATATCAAGAAATTTTATACTACATTTTAATATGTTATGGGTGTAACTGTGGTGGAGTAATTTTTGTAATGTGTTCTTTGTTGGACGTTTTTTCTTAAGCAGTACTTGTTAGTGTAAGTCGATAAATGACGTAATGTTGGACGATATTGTATATCCTGGTTTTTTTTCTTTTAATTAAAGGTCTGATGAAGATCGTGAAATACGATCGAAACGTCACATACATATGAAACTGTGTATTATTTACTAATTAGCTAAACCCATCATTCTGCGGTAAGCAGTAACGAAACGTTTTTCAATACATTAGTCAGTTGACTGAAAGCCACTTGATATCTATATATATATATATAATAAAGTATAGAATTTCATGGGGTAACTCCGCTCAAAATGCAACTGCGGACACGTGTTTCGAACTACTTGGTTCTCGTCAGCGCAGTGTAGCCAAGGAATAGGATGGGATAACCTTGGAGCTGAAAAACATCAATCAGAGACATACACAAGGGACAGCCTACCAATTGAGGCTTCAGCTAGACTGTCCTCGATACTGAGAATGAATCTAACGTCGCCGCGAGGTAGACATTGTCCACCTGCAAGCCATCTGAACCCACAGGATAACAATAAAGAAAAGAAATATTGCGGATTATAGAATAATAAAGTATAGAATTTCATGGGGTAACTCCGCTCAAAATGCAACTGCGGACACGTGTTTCGAACTACTTGGTTCTCGTCAGCGCAGTGTAGCCAAGGAATAGGATGGGATAACCTTGGAGCTGAAAAACATCAATCAGAGACATACACAAGGGACAGCCTACCAATTGAGGCTTCAGCTAGAGTGTCCTCGATACTACAATACAATTGGTAGGCTGTCCCTTGTGTATGTCTCTGATTGATGTTTTTCAGCTCCAAGGTTATCCCATCCTATTCCTTCGCTACACTGCGCTGACGAGAACCAAGTAGTTCGAAACACGTGTCCGCAGTTGCATTTTGAGCGGAGTTACCCCATGAAATTCTATACTTTATTATTCTATAATCCGCAATATTTCTTTTCTTTATTGTTATCCTGTGGGTTCAGATGGCTTGCAGGTGGACAATGTCTACCTCGCGGCGACGTTAGATTCATTCTCAGTATCGAGGACACTCTAGCTGAAGCCTCAATTGGTAGGCTGTCCCTTGTGTATGTCTCTGATTGATGTTTTTCAGCTCCAAGGTTATCCCATCCTATTCCTTGGCTACACTGCGCTGACGAGAACCAAGTAGTTCGAAACACGTGTCCGCAGTTGCATTTTGAGCGGAGTTACCCCATGAAATTCTATACTTTATTATTCTATAATCTGCAATATTTCTTTTCTTTATATATATATATATATATTGTTAATTCTGATGTTTCGCGGTTGTATATTATCTATATATACATCCAGAAACTCTCCTGACAAACGAAGACCGGAGATTTCTCAGATAATTTTAAGACAATTTAACCCAATTCACCCTAGTCCGAAAATGCTTCTCAAGGTCATAGGCGTACGTTTTGGGTAAGTAAACGGTTATTTTAACGCATAACTTTTTTGTCTTTAACTTTTAAGCATTTGTGACACTAGATTATTAAATTTTCAGGTATTCTAGTACTAAAAGGTACTCTTACTTTAAGTCGGTAGGATACACCGTTTTCTAGAAAAATCAATTTGAAAATTTTTCGTTTTTTCGTCATTAAAATTCAAGTTATTATTTTTTGCACTAGTTCGCTCTGAACTGCCAATAGAAATAAAACCTACGTTTTTAATTGTCAAATTGTTGTCAGTTCGCGAAGTTCAAATGACGAAAAAACGAAAAATTTTCAAATCGATTTTTCTTGAAAACGGTGTATCCTACCGACTTAAAGTAAGAGTACCTTTTAGTACTAGAATACCTGAAAATTTAATAATCTAGTGTCACCAATGCTTAAAAGTTAAAGACAAAAAACTTATGCGTTAAAATAACCGTTTACCTACCCAAAACGAACGCCTATGACCGGTACTAGAAATTCGCAATTGATGGAATCGATTCATCTCTGGAGGATAAATATGCATACCAGTTTTTGTTTTTCTAAATAGAAGCGTTCGGGAGATATTAAAAAAAAACTAATTACAAGGCGCCATCTTCAAAGAGCTCTAGCTCCCTTAGGAAGCATTTTCGGACTAGGGTGAATTGGGTTAAATTGTCTTAAAATTATCTGAGGAATCTTCGGTCTTCGTTTGTCAGGAGAGTTTCTGGACACCCTGTATATATATATACAGGGTGTCCAGAAACGCGCGGCGTCATTAGGCTGGGTTGGTATAGGAAGTCCTCAAATTCTAACAGAGTCCTGAACTATAAGTCCACATGTCCAATGAAATATAAAATAAACCTAATTCTAGCGTTGAAGGACAGAATCAGGAAAATAAGTCTCGATGATTTCGTAAACCAAGATCTCAAATTCCTGCAGAGGTTACTAATAAATAACGATTACCCACGATATCTCACAAACAGATTACTCTTCTCCACCGCGAACCGAACTAATAATAGCAAACAAGTCCCCGGCACTTCGGAACCAACGGATCAACCCGACAAAACTGTGTACAAGTCATTAATGTATATACCTAATCTTAGTGAAAATATCAAAAAATTGTTCCATAGTGCAAACATTAAATTAGCTTTTACGTCCGCGGTTCCATGCAGCAGATTCTATACAGCACTAAAGACACCTTTACCTCTGGAACAGATCAATAATGTTGTATACGCGGTGAGGTGCGAGGATTGCTCTAAGGTGTATGTGGGACAAACAACCCAGAGATGGCGCGAAAGGAGCACCCAACACCGCTCTGACTCCAGAGTCAATCCAAAAAAGTGCTCTTTGGCTACTCATATTAATTCAACAAAACACAGTGTTAACTTCAATGGGGTAACAGCAGTATTTAAAGAAAATAATTACAACAAACGAACTTTCCTGGAAGCCGTAGCCATCAAACTATTTTCCAATAACCTAAATACCAAGGAGCAGTCCCGCATTTGCAGTAGCGTGTACAGCGGGTTAATTGGGTACATTAAAATTAATCCCCCACACTAAATTGACAATATACAACTATAAAATAATATGTTTTTATTCTTAAGATTCGTTTGGACAGACCTGTATATCGGCCGTCGTGATCGTTTGTCTCACAAAGTAAGGTTTTCTTTTTGTATAAAGCGTATTTGCTTGTATCTAGCCTCTCGAGTTTTTTCATTCACAAAAATAATATAATGTTCCTGAATTATTTAAATACATGTTAAAGAGTGCCTATATCTTGCACGGCACAGACAGAAATTGAATGTTTCATTTGATGAAAAATTTTTAAAATGTAATCGTTTTGACTTGTAACGAAGTTCCTTCGTTAATTGTAACAAACTAACATTTTTGTGTACATAATTAATTTATTTGTAAATATTAAATTAAATGTATGTGTGTTATTTTGTTCAAATATTAATATTGTATAAAGTGAATTGAATCGACCTGTAGGTACGGTCAGTTGTTTGTAATAATTCTTGTTATTTACTGGTTTTTAAATGGAAAAATACCGAATGCCTACGTCATGCTCAGAGTCGTGTATTTCATGTCAGTATCGTGTGCAAATTTTTGTGTTTTGATCGGGTTTTTACCTACATACGTAGGGGGTTTTCACATATAAAAGGCCCCCATCGAGCGTGCCTCGTTCATTTACATCTCCGACCCGTCCAGTTCCTACACCTATCTTTATTCAGCCTCCGAATGGCATGTAAAAGATTAGGTTATTTCCTTAGAAACGTTCTGTATTCAGGTCTCTGTATCATGGAACAGACGTTCTAAATCCATTTAATCTCGTCCGCATATTTCCCTCTTACTCAGGCCATGTGCCGTGGGAAGAGTGGATGTATTACCGTTTATAAACCGCATCCCGTCAAGATCAGACTTTTAAATGTCGTGATCTCCGTAAAACCCGTATTTAATCATAATTGTTTATTTCAGATATTGTGCGTGAACGCGCACCGCGTATTTATATTTCATTATAAACTATTGTCTAAATACCCGCCCTATCCGAGTCCGTGATAAAATAAGCGTATTGATATTTCACCGCGAAACTATTGAACAAATATCCGCGCTATCCGAGTCCGTACTAAGATAAACTTCAATTTCATGATAAACCAGTATATTCTTTAAATGAGCATGTCGTAACATGGAGATAATTTATAGAATAATTCAAATTAACCTGACTGCGTATTTTATTTCAAATTGACCGAGGCATCTCTTGTTTTTTTTTATTTTTATTAAGGATGATAAAAATGTATTAGGATTTATAAGTGGCATTTCAGGGGATAGAGTTGAGTACATGTTCGATCTTAATTTAATTCACGATAAATGCAATTTCTTTTAATGATTTAAAGATGTCACTGATGCAAATCTGTTCTATAATTAATTATGTACATATTGTATGACTTCGTGTATATGCGTAAAATGTAAATGTAAATAAATAAATGTGTATGAATTTTGATATTGTTTTAGCAGATAATAAAGCCTATTTTTATCAAATAAGTTTCCGCACGTGTTTTCTTTTCACCGGTTAGTAATGAGTGTAGGGAATGTAGAGTTAACAATAAACATTAAAATATATTAAAACAAAAGAAATACTCACGTTCTCCACTGTGTTAGCCGAAGAGTTTGTATTCTCATGTCTAAAAGTCACAACACTTCACCCGCCATATTTACGTCTATAAATAGTGCCAACCGGGCGGAGTTACGAAATGCCATTCCACTAGGGGAAGACGTTTAAAATTTCGTGGCATTGGTGCCTGTGTGTATAGGCAGCCCAAGGTACTTGTGTTCAAGACTGTATTTTCCGCTATATAATCGAGACATGCAGAAGACTAGTCTTATAGCGTTTGCTTTGTTTTGTACTGGCATTATATGAGCAAGCAACCATGTTATAAGTGGCGTCTACAACGTTAAGGCCTTGTTTTAATGAATTTAAAAATTAATTCAAGCAGGAATTAGATAAATTAAAATCCGATATTAAACCCCGCCGCGTTTAAAACTGGTCAAGCAGTTTTCCGTCAGAATATATTTATACTTATTTTAAAAATAGCAAGATTGATACACATTTTATATACACAGAGATAAGTTTTTATTAAAGGATAGTGGGATGTACATATTCACTTAGATACATATTCTTTTATTAACTGTGAGGAAATAAAAGGGCAGGAAAATAAATAGAAACCAAAATACATTTTCATTAGTCAGTTTGGTACATTGTAATTTATAATATGTCTGACTCAGATAAAGGCAAAAATCCAAACCCTCTTGGGTGGATATATACGTTGAAAAAAGAGGACTTAAATGCTGTAACAGAGTCTTTGGGGTTAGACGCTTCTGGTAACGTAGAAGAGGTACGTAAACGCCTTAGCACATTTTTGAAAGAGGGTAAAATGGGTTCCGCGAATAAGGGAAATGTTCTGGTTGTAACACCGCCTCGAGACGCTAACGTTCAGATTTCTTCCGCTGAAATCTGCACACAAATAAGAAAATGGGGAGTTCATTTTAATGGCAGCTCGGATGCTGTATTTTTCTTGGAAAGAGTTAAAGAACTTCAAGTTTGTTACGGTATTAAGGATGAACATATGCTCCACGCGTTGCCCGAGCTTTTTAGGGACAAAGCACTGCTTTGGCTCCGAAATAATAAGACACTATGGGGTACGTGGGACGATTTCTTAGAGGACTTTAAACTCCAATATCTTCCGCCCCGGTATAGCTTTTCATTAGAAGAAGAAATACGCGCTCGTTTGCAAAAACCGAAAGAATCTTTTAAAGATTATTTAACCGCAGTATTAACATTAATGAGACGCGGCCGAGATATGTCCGATGATGATAAGTTGGAACGTGTATATGGTAACATGTCACCCAGTTACAGAATGTATATATGTAGGGACGCGATACAATCCCTCAGACAATTGTCTAAACTCGCTGCTGAATATGAATTACTGCAGGAAGAGCAGGCGCGCTTTTGTAAGAGAGAAAGTACGCTATCCGCACCGGAACGCCCCCGTTCAGCGATAAACCCGGTACTTCGTCAGCAACGCCGCGTTCGCATCAATTGTCGTATGCCGCTCAGAATAGTAAGCCTCGTCAATTTCCTGTACCATCACCGACATTACAAAAGTTATCGCATCCGGAAAGACGCTGTTGGAGATGTGGAAAAGAAGACCATACGCGTAGTAATTGCCGTAACCCGTTTAAAATGTTTTGTTCTCGGTGTGGTAAATTAGATGTACGTTCCGTCGACTGCCGATGCCAGGGAAACGCCGAAAAGGGCGGTCTGCAGGCAAAGACCGTCCGCAAGCAGTAAAACCGCCTGAATCCGCAAGCACGTGTATTAAAGACTCGACAATACCAGATAATCCGCGTGCACATTTGTAATCAAAATCTACGAGCTCTCGTGGACAGCGGAGCTACTTCTTCATTTCTATCCGAATCACTAGTTGCCCGGTTGCTAAAAGATAATGTCCAACGTGTCTTCGATAGAAAATCCAAAGTCCGCCTCGCAAATGGAGACGTTATAGAGTCACCTGGCTCAGTTTCATTACCGGTACGCATGGGTAGCAGAACTACATACGTGAATTTTGTAATTATGCCGAAGAGCCCGTGCTCAGTCATCTTCGGAATTAATTTTCTTAAGGAGATTGGGGCTGTTCTTGATTTTTCCGAAAGAAAACTGTATTTTAAGGGAGACAATGCAGTCTTTGCCGCGAGCTGTGGGATCTCCGAAGTACAGGACCGCCAAGAAACCGTTTTAAAAAAATTCCTTGAGCAGGAATTGAGTAAATTTACTACCGTGCCTGGTCCAACGAATTTAATACGTCACACTATCCGTTTACAGCCGAATACCGCCCCAATAAAGCAAAGATACTATCCATGCAATCCGAAGAAACAAGCGCTGATCGACGCCGAAGTGGATAAGATGTTACAGGACGGTATAATAGAACCCAGCAACAGCCCGTGGAGTTCTCCTATCGTCGTGGTCATGAAAAAGAATGGTGGCGTTCGGTTCTGCGTCGATTTTCGCAAAATCAATTCTGTATCAATTAAAGACTCTTACCCTTTGCCGTACATTTCAAATATTCTTGACAAACTCCGCGATAGTAAATATTTTTCGACGCTTGATCTTAAAAGTGGGTACTGGCAAGTTGAGTTAGAAAAAGATAGCAGACCCGTGACGGCTTTTACAATCCCGGGGAGGGGCCTATTTCATTTTGTGTCATTACCCTATGGATTACATAGTGCGGGAGCGACGTTCCAGCGCTTATTAGATTCAGTGATAGGTCCTGAGATGGCAGAATACGCATTTGTATATCTTGATGATATTATTATTTTAGGAAAGACTTTTGAGGAACATTTGAAAAATTTAAGTACTGTTTTCGCGCGTTTACGGGAAGCAGGCCTCCAACTTCAACCAGACAAATGTACTTTTGCCAAACAGAGTATAAAATATTTAGGTCATGTTGTCACACCGGACGGCATCCGTACAGACCCTGACAAAATCGCTGCAATTTTAAATGTACCTCCGCCGCGAACCAAGAAGGAAATGCGTGGTTTCCTAGGACAGACGTCGTGGTACCGTCGGTTCGTGCCAAATTTCGCACAACTTACCGTTCCGCTTATAAAATTAATTAAAAAAGATGTGCGTTGGGAGTGGACAACGGATCAAGAAGCCGCATTCGCCGCCGTAAAGAAAGCTCTAACAGAGAGTCCAGTTCTCGCTTGTCCGGACTTTTCCAAACCTTTCCAGTTACATACCGACGCCAGTGAGAAAGGTTTGGGAGTCGTTTTAATTCAAATAATAGAGGGTGCCGAAAGAGTAATTGCCTATGCGAGCAGAACTCTAAGTAAGGCGGAATTTAATTATTCTACGACCCAGAAGGAAGCCCTTGCCGTTGTCTGGGGTATTAAAAAGTTTAAATATTATCTAGAATTTTACCAATTTACAGTTATTTCGGATCACCAGTGTTTAAGGTTCCTAAATGACTTGAAGAATCCGTCAGGACGACTCAGTCGATGGGCTGTTGATCTACAACAATATGATTTCGTCATACAGTACCGAAAAGGAGCGATGAATAATTTAGCCGATTCCCTGTCACGTGCACCGCTTCCTTTTAAGCATGAAACCGATGAAGACGCATGTGCCTTGTTGGAAGAAACGTCTTGTTCTTGGTACAATAAGAAACTTTCGGATATTCAATCAGATCCTGAAAAATATCGAGAATACCGATTAGAAAATGGCAATTTATACAGACACATACCTGATACGCAACATACCGATGGAGTGCGCGCATGGAAATTGTGCGTAGCTACACCTGATAGAAATGACGTCCTGAGAGAAATACATGGCGCTCCTGAAGCTGGACATCTTGGGGTCGCCAAAAGTATAGCGAGAGCCGCTTCATTATACTATTGGCCAGGCATGTTTAGAGACATCCGTCGATACGTGAATAGGTGCCGGTCCTGTAAGCAGTATAAGTTTAATCAGAGAAAGCCTCTAGGCCAGATGTTATTCTCACCTGTTGATTGCCCTTGGGAACAAGTGAGTGTGGACCTCCTCGGACCTTTTCCGCGGTCTAAAAGAGGATTCACTTCGTTACTAGTAATGCATGATCGATTCACCAAGTGGATAGAGTGCCAGCCGCTACGCTCTGCCACTCCACGAACCGTTATCCAGGCGTTGAAGGAGAAAGTCATATACCGTTTTGGTTGTCCGAAGATCCTGTTGGCTGACAATGGTCCGCAATTTGCCAGTCACAGTTTCACAAGTTATTTCACTGGACTAGGTGTTAAGATCAAATTTAATGCTCCGTATGCTCCGCAATCGAACCCTGTGGAAAGGACAAATCGGGTAATAGGACCTATGATTGCACAGTATATAAACAAAGATCATAGAGAATGGGACCAATACCTACCTCAGTTTATGTTCGCCATCAACACCGCTAAACATGAGTCTACAGGATTCACACCTGCTTTTCTTAATTTTGGTAGAGAACTCATGCCGCCGAGCTCTCTGCGAAGAACCGCTGATGGGCAGTTAATGGATCCTGCTCGACCGAACACCGAAGAATTGGCCCAAGAGATGTCGAAGTTGGACGACTTTTTCAAGATCGTCAGAATAAAGTTGGCTCAAGCTTTCCAGAGGCAAAGTAGGCCTTATAATCTGAGACATCGTCCTTACCGCCCTCAATTGGACAATGGGTATATCATCAGACTCATAATTTATCCGACGCCTCTAAGAAATTTACTGCTAAACTTGCTCCAAAATATGAAGGTCCCTCTAAAGTTATCCAGATCCTGTCCCCGTCTGTTCTTATGTTACAGGTACCAAACAGACGAAGGCCAGTGAAAGTCCATGTGAAAGACATCAAAATTCCGTCCGCCGACGAGCTCCAAGCCGATCTCCTACCTCCGAATCCGCCGGAGGCCGTGAGGGATGTTTTGGACTAATACTTGCTGCAATCCGCCGCACC
The DNA here is from genome assembly GCA_963170755.1 of Amphimallon solstitiale. NCBI lineage: Eukaryota > Metazoa > Arthropoda > Insecta > Coleoptera > Scarabaeidae > Amphimallon > Amphimallon solstitiale. Next base: position 47,025 of record CAUJHA010000079.1, on the reverse strand, counting down.
AGGTGTTTTGTTTCAAGACATCATCCGGAGCTCATACTTCGTACAATCCGCCGTACCAAGTGTTTGCTCATGACACCATCTAGAGCTCGTACTTCGTGCAATCCGCCGCACGAAGTGTTTGTCCACATGGAAACCGCCAGAGTAAAAATCACTGCAACTTCTGTAATAATTCCGGCAGTAGAGGCCTATCTCAAATTTTCGATGCATATAGTTGTCCGATGCGATACCAGCACCAGTCCTGTCGTTTTCGCTACTTCCGTCACTAGTGAAGCCGAGATTCATCATGCAAACCTGCAACGTCAGAACAATTAGTGCCAGTGCGTGCGCATATAAGACGTCTTAAGTGATGATAGACTGACCAAGTGTTAGTTTTTAAATTTAATTTTCCGTTTTTGAACATTTGGTTTGTAGTTATTAGAATTTCAATGTTTTCTTTTAAGGGAGGGCCTGTAACGAAGTTCCGTCATTAATTGTAACAAACTAACATTTTTGAGTTCATAATTAATTTATTTGTAAATATTAAATTAAATGTATGTGCGTTATTTTGTTCAAATATTAATATTGTATAAAGTGAATTGAATCAACCTGTAGGTACGGTCAGTTGTTTGTAATAATTCTTGTTATTTACTGGTTTTTAAATGGAAAAATACCGAATGCCTACGTCATGCTCAGAGTCGCGTATTTCATGTCAGTATCGTGTGCAAATTTTTGTGTTTTGAACGGGTTTTTACCTACATACGTAGGGGGTTTTCACATATAAAAGGCCCCCATCGAGCGTGCCTCGTTCATTTACATCTCCGACCCGTCCAGTTCCTACACCTATCTTTATTGAGCCTCCGAATGGCATGTAAAAGATTAGGTTATTTCCTTAGAAACGTTCTGTATTCAGGTCTCTGTATCATGGAACAGACATTCTAAATCCATTTAATCTCGTCCGCATATTTCCCTCTTACTCAGGCCATGTGCCGTGGGAAGAGTGATGTATTACCGTTTATAAACCGCATCCCGTCAAGATCAGACTTTTAAATGTCGTGATCTCCGTAAAACCCGTATTTAATCATAATTTTTTATTTCAGATATTGTGCGTGAACGCGCACCGCGTATTTATATTTCATTATAAACTATTGTCTAAATACCCGCGCTATCCGAGTCCGTGATAAAATAAGCGTATTGATATTTCACCGCGAAACTATTGAACAAATATCCGCGCTATCCGAGTCCGTACTAAGATAAACTTCAATTTCATGATAAACCAGTATATTCTTTAAATGAGCATGTCGTAACATGGAGATAATTTATAGAATAATTCAAATTAACCTGACTGCGTATTTTATTTCAAATTGACCGAGGCATCTCTTGTTTTTTTTTATTTTTATTAAGGATGATAAAAATGTATTAGGATTTATAAGTGGCATTTCAGGGGATAGAGTTGAGTACATGTTCGATCTTAATTTAATTCACGATAAATGCAATTTCTTTTAATGATTTAAAGATGTCACTGATACAAATCTGTTCTATAATTAATTATGTACATATTGTATGACTTCGTGTATATGCGTAAAATGTAAATGTAAATAAATAAACGTGTATGAATTTTGATATTGTTTTAGCAGATAATAAAGCCTATTTTTTTCAAATAAGTTTCCGCACGTGTTTTCTTTTCACCGGTTAGTAATGAGTGTAGGGAATGTAGAGTTAACAATAAACATTAAAATATATTAAAACAAAAGAAATACTCACGTTCTCCACTGTGTTAGCCGAAGAGTTTGTATTCTCATGTCTAAAAGTCACAACACTTCACCCGCCATATTTACGTCTATAAATAGTGCCAACCGGGCGAAGTTACGAAATGCCATTCCACTAGGGGAAGACGTTTAAAATTTCGTGGCATTGGTGCCTGTGTGTATAGGCAGCCCAAGGTACTTGTGTTCAAGACTGTATTTTCCGCTATATAATCGAGACATGCAGAAGACTAGTCTTATAGCGTTCGCTTTGTTTTGTACTGGCATTATATGAGCAAGCAACCATGTTATAGACTTTCCGTAGATGAAATTGTTGTTTTTTATAGTATTAACCAAATGGTGTCTTCAACAATAAGTTTCTAAATGTAAGTTTTTTTTTTTTTTTGTTTTGTTTTTAATATGAAAATTTTTTCTCTTCTTCACTTGAATAAACTGTTCAGTGTTATTTTAAATTGTATGTAAACACAATGAATGTTTCTCTTTTTTAAATGTTACCACTATATTTTACAGTGATTAATATTACTAATTTGGTTGTTAATAGGTCTGATGAAGGACCAAATAAAGGCCCGAAACGTCATAAGGAAAAATTGCGTTTTATTTTCAAAATAAATTCTGAAAACCCAAATTCTGTTTTATAAACAGTAAAAATCTATATATTCATAATAGATCACATCAGTGAAAGTGGCTGGTTGTTAACAAAATCAATCTAAAGCATCATATATATATATGCGAGAGCCCGCTTTAGGTAATTCATACTCGAGTTCGTCGACCTTCTCTTGATAACCCCTGATAATTTCCCAAAATGTCTACAACTAGCCTGCTGATTTTATCCACTAGGTTGTAATAGCCGCTCGTTCTTCTAATTGCGGGCTAATCCGCATTAATGATTTATTATTAATTAAATAATAAACTTGAAAAGCGAGCAGTTACAAAATTTAATTCTCTTGAGATATTTATGCGGGTGCACCTTCAGTTGCCTATATGGCAGGGCGGCTCATCGCTCGGTTGCTTTCTCGATGCCGGCTTCAACGTTAAATGTACCTATTCACTCGCCGACAATTTCATAGCGGTGGGGGTATTTGAATTACACTGACAGGTAAAGGTAACCTCTGACTTATTTGTTTATTGAACTGAGGTTTTTAATTAGTGTTGAAGGTGATGTGTTTGTTATATGCGTCAAGAGAAAATCTTAATCACGGGCAGCTTCATTATCGGAGATTGGAAAACGTTACTCTTTCGGTAAGTGTCAAATTTTATTCTCTGATTGATTCTAACCTTACTTAATGTTCTTGAAAATAGATATACACATGCATTTCAAATTAGTTTTATTGAAATAAAATTTTGTGAAGGATAAAATGTACACACAATTTTATTACAGCTACATGTAATAGACACACATTTTACTTTCTTATACGTAGTATAAGGAAGTATTGTGATGATGAAAATTTTCGACCTCGAGATTTTTGCAGATGTCCACGTTTTGAGGTCCCCTGATACCAAAAAAGTGGTTTTTAAAAAATGTCTGTGTGTCTGTCTGTCTGTGTGTGACCACGATAGCGGTCAAACCGCTGTAGATATCAATTCCAAATTTTGTATTTACGAATATAATCTCCCTCTTGAGAACTGATTAGATTTTGAGCAAAATCGGCAGACCGGAAGTAGTAGTTTACTTCAGTGAAAAAATAGAATTTTGCAAATATTTCGTCAATTACTAAGTTTAAACAAATTTATAAAGAATTCAAATGTACTCAAAATTAAATTTGAGAAAAATTCTTTTAATAAAGTTTTTCGAAATTCCTACCGGAAGTAGGTCTTTTACTCTTATCGAAAATCAGTTTTTTGCGAATATCTCGCAAGTCATGCTTTCTAGGCAGGTACATTACGAGTACAAAAGTATTTAGAACATACTTTTAAATATCTTTTGTATAAAAAAAATTTCAAAATTCAGACCGGAAGTACCACTTTTACTCTTATCGAACAGCGATTTTTTGCAAATATGTAGTAAATTATGCATTCTATATATATTTATGAAGAGTACAAAAGTATTTAGAGTTGGATTTGGAATATTTTTTGTATAAATGAAATTTCAAAATTCGGACCGGAAGTAACACTTTCATACGTATAAGAAAGTCGTGTGGTGGCCACACCTCATTTTTTTCCATGAAATATATTTACAAGTGAATTGTCCTACAGAGAATTAAAGATACAATTCAGAAAAAAATAATATACTAGAACAAAATCATCTGACAGATTAAAGATTATCGGCAATTACTTCATTAAAATTAGTTTTAATACAATCAGGATCAGTCTGACCAGAATTAGCTTTTTTTATCGGAACCTAATTAATTTTATCTTAAGGGTGACTGACTTTTATTTATTCGAAAATTTATCTTACGGCAACAGAATTTGATTTTACTTTTGTCTCAAATTAAATTCTACTTTAACAAAACTTCGTTTTACGGAATATTGAATGAAAGTTACTTTTAAAACAATAACTTAAAATAATCAAGAAATTTTAATACTATAAACTTGAGAAAATTTAACAATTCGTGAATACGGATTTTAGACTTTGTACGATTTGCTAATTGATCTGTTACAAAAAAAAAAACAACAACAATTATTATTAATGACAATTTTAACTCTAACCTTGCGATTTTGAGTACGGATAAAATATTTAACAGACTCCGACACCAAGATCGGTGACCTGCTAAATATACGGGAATCTTCCGTTTGCACCTGGACAAACGGTTGATAGTTCGGACGGAGCTTCACCTATCTGAACGTGATGCTTCCTTACGGAAAAGAAAACTTCCACCTGGGAAAGGTTCTTTTAGGACAGGACGGAAAGTAATCTTTTGCTTGGAAAAGATTAGAGGAAAGCCAGTCTTTTACCAAGAGAAGACTATGACTTGTGAGGAAGACAAGTAATTTTTAGAGCCTTATTCGCTGGCTTATATAGAGGTCTGAGGCCTCCCACTAGTGCAGTAATACGCGCGAGCATCTCTGACGTATGCAGAAATGACGTGGTGCGAACCATTCTACTCTGCACACGGAGAGTTTTAGATAATTTGAATATTAATTTAAATCAATTACCAAATCGTTACTGGACAATTAAAATAAACATTTGATTGCATATAAGATATCAAAGAGAATTAATAAAAAAGTTACACATATTACGAATGAATGTCTATAACATGAAAAATATGTACAATATTGACTTGTTTATTAATTTAACGATGCAGGATCATTACAAGGTTACCCGACTTTAAAAATTTTTCAAGTAGTTTACTGAATACGTCATCTCTCAGTCCTTTTTTTTTTCGGGAGGAGAGGAAACCCTCATGGGCCCCGAGATCCTATTCTTTCTCGGGAGTGTGAGACTCTTACTCACTAAAACCCCCTCCACGTGTCAACAGCCGGATGGTATCGCCTTCTCGGCATTCTTCTTCTGGAGGGTCTTTACTGCTTCCCGTTCTCATCTTCTTCGTTTCTCCTCTTTCTTCTTTGTCTTCATGATCTTGGTGACTACTTTTGCCACAGCATACCATCATTCCCGATCTCGCAACATTGCCGGTATCATGTTTTGCGCTGTTAGTGTACCACCCAGTCTGAGTTCCAGCATATTTCCGGTCTCCGTCCATCTTAAGCATTCCATAAGGGTGTGCTCTGGTGTATCTGTTTCTCTACGGTACACGCATTTATTATCTTCCTGCAGCTTAAACCTAGTACTCAGTACTCGGACAGCCAGTACAATATATTAAAGCCGATTAATGTATACGAAGAAACCCATTAAAATATGTCAATAAAACAACAACGCTATTTAAGAACTACAGTCACCCCATACACCTCTACTCAGGTTCACAGTGCATCAAACAAATTTGGGAATTTGGAACAAACAACAAATCTGGTTTATAAAGACAAATATACATAAATAATTTGACGATTTGAAAATAAATGTGACAAATTTAAAATAATTTGATTATAAATGTAGCAAATGTGAGTAATTATAGAATAAACGAGAAACAAGTTGAGAAAAATATATTAAAACTAAACATTTTAACAATTTGATTATAATTGTGACTTGTGAATATAGAACAAAGAACAAACGTAGTTTATCAGAACATATGAAGAGAAAAATATGTAGAATGGGAGAGTGTGCGCTTAGTTTTTAATATTCCTATTCCTATATTTTATATTGTTATATAGCGGTTTCCGTGATTGGTTTGGGCGTTGCAATTTACAAATTTTCATGTTATTAAATCTACAACTTGGAAACGTCAATCTTCATTTATTCTGTCGCCATAGTCGACCCTAAATATTCAATTTACATAATAAGCTGTCGTCTTGGTCTGGCAAAGATCTTTTTACCGACCCCATCGAAGACGTTTGCTTGACTCACTTGGTTGACGGCTATTCCCCTGCTGTTATTATTGCCGCCTGTCATTTTAAGTTGGCGCCACTGTCGCTCAAACAACGTAATACGCACAAATGACAAGACCCGCCCACGGATGACGTAAGACCACAAAAAGACAACAACGTGCTTCCTATATGCGTATTATCCATTAAATGCAATATCCCATAAAGAAGGTGAAGGCGAAGACGGTGATATGACTGATCGCGTTCTCTTCTCAGCGAGTGTTTGTTGTTGTTGTGGTGGCTGCTGAGGGGGCAGAGATGGTGATGTGGCGGCACACTTCCTCTTCTCAGCCGGAGTTTGTGGTTGTGGTGGCTGAAGAGAGTAGCCTTAGATCGCGAAATCGTTAATGCCGGCACAGCCGGAGCAGTAGTCGAGTCCGAGGCAGATGGTCGCATTTGTGTGGTGGTGGTAGCTATCTTTGAAGCGGTTACCTGTTCGGGCCGAAGGTCTGGCTTCTGCAGAAGTAAAGGCATGTCTGATGGTGTTAAAGTTCCCCGCCTTGTTCGTGTAGGGGGAGGAATGGTCTGCGGGGATATTGAAATCCGCCTCTTAGATGAAGAAGACCCTGCAACAGATGGTAAAGGCTGCACTCGCTTTGCAGTTTGGGCACTGGTGGTTTTCGGCTTAAGACTTTGTCTGGAAGGTTGGGCGCCAGAAGAAGAGGTGTCCCCGTCGTCGGACAGCAATATCACAGGCTCCGAACTTCCAGATGGTACGGAAGGAGAAGGAATAGCTTGTACACCGCGTGCCTCGCGTGATTGTGATGGAGTTACGCTAGCCGGTTTAGGAAGAGTGGAGAGTGGGTTTGGCGGGCAACGAGGACGAAGCATGTGCAAAGGTTTGCAATGCCTCCGTTTTTGCCTCCCGTTTCGCTCTCTCTAAGTACTTAGTGTACTCCGGCTTTTCACGACGGTGCCGGATCTGATGTGAGGTCAGTCCAGTTGCCTGTGATATCTCTCTATAGGAAATTACCCCCTTTTTGCTCTTGGCCTCGATATGAGCAATCTTGGCCATCAGCGTGGATTCGGGGGCCGAATGTCTTCTAATTCTGCCTGATATAATTCAGGGTGGGCCCTTCACTCGTGCTGACGCACCGCAGCGAAGGACCCAAAGAACGTTGGACAATGTTGGGATTTTGTCCGGTCCCGAGAACCACAGTCCTTCACATGCTTGGCGAGATTCGCCTTCGCCGCATTCCTGTCCCACATTGCGGGCAGATTAACGAAGGAGATTGTTCTAATTGTTGGGCCTGCCTGGGGACAGGACTGGACTTGTCACCCGTGCTTGTTGTGGCTATGGCAGGGCCCGCAGTTACAGCGGTGTTTGCTGCTTTGGAACTATCCGAGCGAGAAGATTTGGGCATAGCTCCGAGTGAGGTGCTGATGTTTGGCACCGCGCTACCGGGACTCGCCTGGTCAGTATCCTGGGGTTCCGGAGATCCCGGGGAACCCGATCCCCTGGGTTCCCCTCGCCGAGGCCCGACACGAAGCCGACTGCACGCTTGCTGCTACCAAGTGAAGAGGCTTCTGAGGAGACGGGCTGGTAACCCCTTCCCCCTCGCCGGTGCGGAAATAACCTCCGCCGTTGATAGCCAGCTCTCTTGTGCAAGCGGCCAGAGGAAGTGCGAGCCCTGTTTTTGGGAGCTGGCCTCAAGATGGTAGTGGGGGTAGAAAGGGGAAACCTGTCGACGAAGAAGATTGGAGGCGACAGGCGGACCGCTACCGCTAGTCACTGTTGTACAGTCTCCGGCGCCACCGCGGGAAGGTGATAGCGGGCCTTGGGAGACGGCGGACCGCCGAGGTGGCCTCAGGTGTCTCCCTCGGCACATTGTGGTCTTAGGATGTTGTGCCACGTGCCTTCGGACCCCGAGCAGGTTGCTGGCTCGGGGCGGAGTTCATGATCTCTTAAGAGGATATGATGACACCATTAAGAGAGTCATACTTGCTCCCTAGGAATGCAAATTTTTGCAACAGAAATTTGACTTGTACACAAACATAAACCCGGCGAGATATTTTGACGATTAGCAATTTAAATATACAGTCCATATTAAAAAAGAAAGACCAGTTGGAATTATTTCTAACGGTTTACTTAATTGACATAATATGCCTCACTGAGCATTGGCTGTCGGAAGACACTTGCACGGTACTCCGACTGGACGGTTATAAAATATGCGGGTGTTACTGCCGCGAGAGTAGGGGTGGTTCACTGCTCCTAGTTAGAGATACATTTATAACAGAAGAAATACCAGAAATTGTTGCGCTATCACATGAAACACAGATCGAACTTGCTGCTGCAAAGATAAAAATGGAAACGGACGAAATTGTAACAATCTCCGTTTATAGACCCCCTAGTGGTGATATGGAAGTTTTTGCAGCGGCATTGCACATGGCGCTGTCTATTGCAACTGAACCGTCACCTATCCAGGTAATATATGTGGCGGGCGATTTTAATGTCGATTTTAGGCAGCAGACTAAATATAGCAATATGATTGAGGGCCTGTGTAGCTCGTTTGGCCTAGAAATTATCATGAACGAAGTATCTAGAGAAAATAGAACGAATGGCACGTGTATAGATAACATATTTACAAATAAAAAAAATATAGTAAGTGTTAATACAGTGGAAACTCATATGTCAAACCATAAAGCACAAATGATAAAGGTGGAGGTAAAGGGAAGGATACCTGTAAGTAAGGGAAGAAATATTATAATACGCGAAATAAATGAACAACATATTTACCTTTACAAGATGCACTTGGCTCAACATATGTGGCACTTAGATGATAGCAACCCGCAAAATATGTTTGCACTATTCCACCAGCAACTGTTAAATATATATACCCGGAAATGCAAAAAAAAGGTCTGTAGAGCGGAAAAAGTAAATTGGTTAACTGAAGAAGTACAAGATTCCAGAAATAAACTTGAGGCATTGAACACAAGTTTCAGTGTTACAAAATCTCATATACTACAAATTTATAGAGACCATAAAGTGAAATATCAAGAAGTAATAAGGAATGCGAAAAGGAAAAGCAATCAGGATTATATAAATAGTTCTGAAAACAAGCAGAAAGCGGTGTGCAATGTCATAAAAAACGAAACAAATAAAAAAATATCCCTACCTAACTGCAAATGATTTAAATACTTTCTTCGCAACAATTGGACACACTGTTGCAAAAAATATAAATACGAATAACAACGATTATTTTAATGTAGAGCATATGCTTCGGAAAGGAAATGAAATAGCTGTTCCAGAGTCCTGTTACCTTGCAGAAACTTCAGAAACCGAAGTAATAAATATCGTACGGAAGCTAAAGAATAAAAAATCTAAGGATATATATGGATACACGGTAACTTTATTAAACGAAACCATTGACATACTAGCACGACCTTTGACGTGTGTTATAAATACATTGTTAAGGAATGGTGAATTTCCAGACGAGCTGAAATTTGCCAAAGTGATTCCTGTGTACAAGAAGGGAGATAAATCGTGCGCGAACAATTACAGACCAATTTCAGTGGCACCAGTTCTATCCAAAGTATTTGAATCAGTAATAAAGAACAGAATCGTGCATTTCCTTGAAAAACACCAACTGTTTACCGAAGCCCAACACGGTTTTCGGGCTGGGAGGTCGACCTTGACAGCAATGTTGGATATGGTGGAAGCAATCCTCGAGGCGAGGGACGAAGGGGAACAAGCTACAATGGTAACCTGCGACCTCAGCAAGGCTTTTGATCCGTTGTAGATGTTGGAGTGCCACAGGGGTCTATTTTGGGACCGCTAATGTTTATTATTATATTAAAGGTTAAGGAAATGCTTCTTAATAGGGAGTGCTACACGATGGAAGAATTCCTGGCCACTTAAGACATCGATATTGACTGTATGTGCTTCGTTTTATGTCTTGTTAGTTCTTATTGTTGGTGTTTATCTTTGTATTATGATTTTATTATTTGTGATTCTATATCTTTATATATCTATATATATTATTGACAGTTGTACGCTATGTACAAAAAAAAAAGAAAATGACATTTTCTGTAATGGTGTTATTACAAAAAATATACAATATACAATATACAATACAATATCTACATTAACGATCTGCCGGTCAACATTATGCATGGCAAGACGATAATGTATGCGGATGACATCTCGACCCTTGTACGGGGGAGTCTCGAGGGAACCGAAACGTTAATGGAAACGGCAATGGAGGATGCAGAAAGTTGGTTCATGGCCAACAAACTCAGATTAAACCAAGAGAAAACACAGAGAATACACTTCAAATCAAATGAAGACAATGTGAAAGTGGTTAATTTTCTGGGCATAAATTTCGACAATTGGCTGTCATGGAGCAACCACATAGAAGCACTATGTAAGAGATTAAATAGTATAGTATAGTATCTTTGCAATACGCACAATAAATAATGTTTCCACGCACCAAACCGCAAAGAGTACCTACTATGCAGATTTCCACAGTGTAGCTACCTACGGAATTCTCGTATGGGGCATGTCTGCGAGGATGAAGCATGCTGTATTACTATAAAAAAGAGCAATTAGAACTCTTTGTTGTTTAACATACAATGAATCCTGCCGGGAACATTTTAAGAGTGAAAGAATACTTACTTTGGTTAGTGATTACATCTATTCGTGTATTGAACATGTGCATGCGAATATACCTAAATTCGCGAGCAATAAGAACTTTCACCGATACGACACGCGAAATGCAGATGCGTTGGTAATCCCATATCATCGCCTAAGTGTTACACAACAGGGAGTGAACTACTGGGGCCCCAAATTGTATAACTGTCTTCCGGAAAGTATAAAAACCATGAATAATAACCAGTTTAAGAAAACTGTAAAAGCAATGCTGATTGACTCTAGTTTCTATACCGTGGAGGGATATCTCGAGGCCTTCTCCCGCCGAAATAATGTCATTAATGTTACCTAAACGTTTGTTTGTGAAATTTTATATCTTTTGTGTTTACACACTTGTATATACACCTGATTTTATCTATTGTTACACCCGCATCAACGTCGCACTAGGATAATAGACTAAGATAAGATATGGTATCAGGAGATCACTGTAGTAAGGTGGATGAAAATGAAAAACGCAGGGCCGAGCTAACTCAAATCGCAGATGGCGTGAGGGTTCAGGTAAAATGAACAAAGAATAGAGCGTCGGTCGGCGACGACGCGAGCGACGTTGTCGGGCACCAGGACACTATGCTACCTTAAACGGTAACCTACCTGCGTTCTTAATGATCTGCCACTGGCTGTGTCCCTCCAGTGGGATTCACCTACGGATCACCCTGTATAAGATCCGATATACAAACCTCTTTCATGCGCTAACTACGTCAAAAGATATGGGGTTAATATAACCAATAATAAATGAAAAGGTAAACAGTAATCTATGTATTTAAACAAACTTGGTATAAATATAAAAAAAAGATGGTAATATTGAAAAAGAAAGTGAAGGTAAATGTTAGAGTTTAAACGCACTATATATGTATTTTGGAATAAGTAATTAGTAAAAACAAAATGATGCGACTGATAGCAATCACATTGAGTGGTTAGTTAGAGGTCTTAGCCTCAGCAAGTTTGAATTAATTAGTTAACAAATTAGCATAACCTCCTCTGTATTCACAAGAGGTAGGGCGGTAGCAGAAACGTTTCCTCGACCTTACAATATCATTACAAAAGATTAAAAAATAAATAGCCTACTAAAGGCGTTACAACTTAAAATCTATGATTTCCAATCTGATAGATTTATATAATTGTTCTGAATTTTGTAAGAGGTAGATGTGTTAAATACAATAAAGATGAAATGTTAAATGTTAAATAGTCAACTAAAGTTAAAAAAAATTAACGAATTGAATTTAAAGTAAACAAAGGTTATTTAATTAGCGCGGTTAAACATTAATAATTTTATTCTACAAAATTATGACAAGTCAAAGATAATACGGTAGGGAATTAAACCCAGTAAAATAAATTTGAAGCGTACTTCGGTTGTACCAGAGTACGTAAACAGTGAGTACTAAAACAAAAGTACTGCTGCTGGAATCTCCCAGTATACAGCATAATCAAATTTACAAAAAAAACATACGTTAAATTACGGTTTTTGACACCTAGCACATGAATTAGTGGTTTATTAAAAGTCAGCAAGTCACTAGTTAATTAAAAAAACTTGCGTACTGTCCTGCCTAACTGGCAAAAGATTTAGATTAGACGAATCAGCCGAGATACATGTAGAAGGAAAAGTTTATTGTTGTACTTAACTGGCCACTGGTGCGAAAGGAAACTCCCTAGCTGCTGATGGTTCTAACGCAGAAGCCTCTGTGTTGGATGGCAAAGTACAACAAAGGATCGTCTAGAACGCTGGGATCCTTAACGGAAAAGTACGGCCGCCATGTCGGCGTCAGTTAATGTTGAATTGCCCCGTACAACTAAAAGTTCCCCAGGTTTCCTGAAGAACCGCGATAAACGATTTCCAAAGTCACCAAATGCCCAAGATATGGAAAAACTTGCAGTCCACCATGAGGATCCACAAAAATTTTAGGGTGACGATAATTCACGATAACACCCCCGAAAATATCTATCTAAGATAACGAAATCACTACTTATCTGTTATAGCCGTCGCAGCGTTAAAGTCTTCTCTTAAGACATACGAAATAATTTTCAAGAAATAAGTAGCCTTGGACAAATGCACCCCACATGAAGTACGACTTGAAAATTGAAAAACGGAAAATGTGCTCTCTGCAACTAATGCGCTATAGCCATCACGCAGGCATTCAAATAGCGAGTCACGGAAACAATTTGGGTATGAACGCGGAAAAAATTCAAATAAAATTAACGAACACAAAACTTAATTACAAAAGAGAGCGTCAGTAACGTGACCTATACAATTAAACACAGACATCCTCGGAACTTAAGATGATGACAAAAGTTATTGAAATATACCCACAATGTATGTAAGATTATAAAGTTAGATAACACGAAAGGAAAAGTTCACGCCTAAAAGTTGGTATTGTGCGAACTGTCCGCTACACCAGCGCACGCACGACAAGTAACCAACAGATCTGTAAACAATATGCACGGCATGCTTGAAAGAGTAAACACACCACGGAAAATAGCCCAGATACTAGGTAAATAGATTAATTATTATCAGATAATGCACACAAGCATCGACGGACTTTGCTCCGATCTAACCGGTCTTTGCAGGCGAATGGTATCGGACGCAGATGCGACGATATATGTTCTAAAGGTTATGCACGACAACGAGTCCCAAGATGAGATCCCCGCGGAAAACCCCTCTGTTAACAACAGGAGCATGTCCGTGAAGGAAGGAAATAAGTATGCACAGTGTCTAGCTGTACTTCCAATTACAAATACGCCCCCTTTTTTTAGTAAGCATAAACAGTCAAGAGAGCCCAAGAAAGTTTTCGACTGCTACAATACATGATGCAGTGACACGAAACAAACGTGCTGAAAACAGAGAAATAGAGTAGGGGAGAACGCGCTTCGACGAGTGCGCATCCAGTTTTAAGCAAACGCTATAGTGGTCGCCATTTTGCAGGAAGGCATTTCTTTTCACACGTAAGTTTGTTTACATTTTTCTAAGTCAATGAACTTTACATGCGAATTGTTGAGCTAGGTATAAATATAACCTTCAAAATGGCGGAATTCAATTTAACTTAGTTGGCGCATCTTTAAGCGCGTTCTCCCCTACTCTATTTCTCTGGCTGAAAAGCATCCCAGTACAATGACCTCCTTCACAGCAAGGCTGCATGGTAGCACAATAAAACTAAAGATGATTACATATGGGAATTCACAGATATCGTAACCTGAAAACTCAAAATGTCGTTGAACCCATTAAAGTGTGCATCCGAAAATTAGAACAAACGGTGCGAACAGGTAGGTCAGCATGACATAGGTTTTACGAGCACGGAAAACACTCCTTATAAAGCGTAGTCTTAAGTAACTTCAAAATACAGGCGTTTTAGACGTCTGAGTGCAAGTAGGGACCTAGAATTAAACTTCAGTAAATCTAGTACAAAGATAATGAAGTGTATTCGGTCAATAAACGTAGGCCATGTCATAGTAATTATCAAACATACAGGCACGGTCAAAAGAAATAAGAATTAAGGTATCATACACATTGCACGATGCTAAGATAATGCGGAGCTCAGCAAGAATAATAAATAAGGCATAACACTATGTTTCGTATTATTTACTTAGAAATTCTTTGAAAAAATCTTTAATTGTTATTTACTGTCATGTCATGTCAAGTTTTTATGACGAATAAAAACACTATTACACTAAGAAAAACGCTATTTAGAAATAAGAGGGAAAACACAAATTAATAATAGGTAATACAAGGGAAAGTCCACTAAAAGCAATGAGTTTCGAAATTGCCGATTCTCCTAATTGATTTACAACTCCAAATTGATAAATAAGACCGTGCCTTACGTAATGACCAGAAAACCCATTCAATTGTAAGATACGCCAAAAATTCGAGCAATACTTATTTAATCATCATTTAATTTAATTCCACAATTCCGTGATCTTCAGGAATTATCTCATCCAGATTGTTGACATCAACTCCTCGCCATCGCGTTCCTGGAATAGGATTATTTAAATAGAAATCCTGACGTGCTTGGACTGGCGTTACTGCATCTGCTAACGCTACAACAGTCTGTCTTAGGTTAGAAAATGTAACCTGTTCAGATCGAGGAACAAATCGATCTTCTCGAGTCTGAAAATTCTTAGGAACGTAAACAGCGTCGTTCACTTTAATATTACCGATGCTCTTTATTACTGAAGCTATCGGAACTACTAATAACGATTTTACAGTTATTATAAAATCTTCATTTTGGATTGGACGTGCATAGTCATCCATGTTCTTCATTACAGCGCGGCTTTGCCGTTGGGTAAGATTTACTTTCACCTCAAACATCGCTAGTGCTACTCGATAAACTTGATATATATATTATATTATTCCTTTTAATTCTTCATTCAGACAGCAGAGACTTCTTTCCAAGTTTATATTATATTTTATATATTCACTGGTACATTGTTGAATTCAAATAAAGATTGGAAAATTTTAATAGTGTTAAACCCTATTGCTCTTGTTGTAACAGTAATTGTAACAGCTTTCAGGGTGTTGTAAGCTTCGAGGCTTTCAACTGCTGTTTGGTTGTCTTTCACTCCTGGCATCAAAACATTCTTCATAGCTTGACTTAGTTTTGAGGCTGTGACAGCAGACTTCATTATCCGTTATAAGACGATAATACCTTGTAATAATATTAGCACAAAGCCCGAGGATTGTAAAATTATAGATCAGAAGAATCGCGTTTTACTTAAAAACGTTAGGATGTCATACGGAAGATAGAGATTATACGACTTACCTCGACGATATAATAGCACGGCCTCCTTCCACGAACTACATCATCACACAAAAAAAAATACGATGGGATTTGAAATTAAACAAGACAAGAAAATAGTTGGTTAATTTGGACACTAAAATTACAAAAATAATAAAGACACATCCTAAATAAGAATTAACGTTGAAATAACGAAAACAGCGATTCACGAAATGCATAAGCCGATAACACTACATAAAAATCATATCAAAAAAAAGCGCAAAAGTAAATAAAATTAATACCATATGGCACCCATTACACCTAGAATACATTATTATATCGTTGTCTTGGTGGTGAAAAGAGCTAAGCCACACACTTGCTATTTCGAGAAAATCGGCAATAAAGTTTTGAAGTTTAATGTTAAAACAATGTTTCATTTGTATCAACGTTGTTTATTTAATAATTACAATGAAATTTGATACAGACGAAATAAGACAGCTTACTTTGACAATGATTTACAAAAAGTTGCAAAAACATTAAATGACTTGTGATAATTAGCTAATTAGCACTTAGCTTCTTTCACCACTTAAATATAACTAAACCCACAAAATATGGTAATTTTAATGGTGAAAAGAGCTAAGTGATTGATAATAATATTACATAATATACCTGAAAAAATATATCAATCAGAAAAAGTGCATAATATATGAACATCTGTCATCAATGACGTATGTACATCTGAATACAATGTAAATACAATAAATATACTACCTTCTTCGTCTTAAATTTATTTCCCTTATCTCCCGCATTTTCATTCGGTGATTCACATATAAACAACTTAAACCCATTCCAAAAATTGTTATTATAAATAATATAGTAATATAATCTAAGCTAAACAACATTTTAGCTGCGATAGACATAATGTAAATTGTAAAAAAATATGTCAAAAATAAGTGACTACCACAGGTCACTAGTTAAAAATGAGGTGTTGCCACCACACGACTTTCTTATACGTATAAGCGTTTCAAATTATAGAATTTTAAGAATTTTTTTGCAAAAATCCTATTCTAAGTATTTCTATTCTCTTAATAAATCTCTATAGAATGCATACTTTGCAAGATATTATCAAAAAAGTGCTCCTCGCTAAGAGTAAAAGTGATACTTCCGGTCCGAATTTTGAAATTTCACTTATACAAAAAATATTCCAAAATCAGCTCTAAATGCTTTTGTACTCTTGATAAATATATATAGAATGCATAACTTACGACATATTTGCAAAAAATCGCTATTCGATAAGAGTAAAAGTGGCACTTCCGGTCTGAATTTTGAAATTTTTTTTATACAAAAGATATTGAAAATTATGTTTTAAATACTTTTATACCCGTAACGTACTTGTCTAAAAAGCATGATTTGCGAAATATTCACAAAAAACTGATTTTCGATAAGAGTAAAAGACCTACTTCCGGTAGGAATTTCGAAAAACTTTTTAAATAAAATTATTCTCAATTTTAATTCTAAGTATATATGTATTCTTTATAAATTTGTTTAAATTTAGTAGTTGACGAAATATTGGCAAAATTCGATTTTTTCGCTGAAGTAAACTGCTACTTCCGGTCTACCGATTTTACTGAAAAACTAATCAGATCTCAAGAGTGAGATTATACACGTAAATACAAAATTTGGAATTGATACCTACAGCGGTTTGACCGCTATCGTGGTCACACACACACACACACACATACATGTTCCATAATATTTGTGCCTACCGTGCAGTAAACATATTAGTGGAAGCAACCTGCTGTTTGCTCGATCACATACGAGCTCTATTTCAGCAGCATAGAAAAATAATTGAAACTTCAATACACGCCAAAATAAACTAGATATTTAGGAAATATAATTGTGACACCTTGCGCCACAAATATGGAGTAGTAAGATCGTGTGTATGAGTCGCCACAAATATACTGCCATAGGAAAAATGTATTAAAGGTGTC
Source organism: Amphimallon solstitiale (assembly GCA_963170755.1). Classification (NCBI taxonomy): domain Eukaryota; kingdom Metazoa; phylum Arthropoda; class Insecta; order Coleoptera; family Scarabaeidae; genus Amphimallon; species Amphimallon solstitiale. The sequence goes on along the minus strand of CAUJHA010000079.1, from coordinate 29,525 downwards.
ATAAATATTGCGAAAGTGTGTGTGTATCTTGTAGTATAGTGTAATTCCTGTTTCTTTTAATAAGATGAAAAGCACTCTGTTCTGTTCAAATTCTATTAATAATTTAATGTAATTTAAACACAAAGAAAGTTTGGAAAATGCTCTAATGTGACTGATTCACGCAAAATATTTAAAATAAAGAATTCAAACTAGTTCAGGAACATACATATAATGTTACAAGAAGTTACAGTAACAAATTTCATTAGATATACTTAAAATCCTTAGAGGCTATGCGTTTTCTTGTTCTTTGAGAGTATTTGCAATATTTATATATCAATGTAGGAATTAATACTGGAAAACGCACGCGATTTTAAGAACTGACGTTAAAATATTTGTTCAGGACGATAAATAATATTGTTTAAGAAAGTCAATTGTTTTATATATTTATGTACAATACGTTCAATAGTTCAAATATTGTTAATTCACACTGTATATGTATATGTATTCTAAAACTACAAGTTTAGTCAGAAAAACCCAGATTTCTCTTCTATTGTGAAGAAATGTATGTAAATATCTAGTTTATTGTCAATCATTATAAAGTACAATAGTTGGGTCTCATTAGACGCGACCGCCATAAAATCATTAGAGCCCGTCTATAACCATCATTTTATTACTTGGTATATACGTTTTACTCAAATATCTTATTGTAATTTCCAACCACATGTGTTTAGTTATTTTTCATGGTAAATAATTTCCCCTCCTATTCATGAAAAGAAAGTATTGTAACTAGGAGAAGGGGAGAATCTTTGATAAAATAACGATAAAATATATTAAGTTCTAAACAAACATCCAAACGAAGCAGTTGTGTTAGGCTTCAACAAATCACATTTTAAGCAAGTTCTAAACAAACGTCCACACGAAGCAGTTGTGTTAGGCTTCAACAATTCACATTTAAGCAAGTTCTAAACAATCGTCCACACGGAGCAGTTGTGTTAGACTTCAACAATTCACATTTAAGCAAGTTCTACAAAAACATCCAAACAAAGTAGTTGTGTTAGGCTTCAACAATTTAGAAGTTAAGTGTTAGATAAATTAAAGATAGTGACATATTATCAGTGTTTTATTTAATATTTAAACAGCAAGCCTTCAAAAAAGGAGGAATCAACATTATTAATAGTTATTTTTTTGTTTTCTTAATCTTGGTTATATAATTCTTGATATAATATTTTAAGTCCGTCCATTTCCTTGTCCCAAAAACTTGGTATTTTTGCATACACTCCTCGCATTTTTCCTTTCCAGGAACAGTTCCTCTTTTGATGAAGAGCGCGAAGAATTTAAGGACTGCTCCGATTTCTTCCTCTGTCCATGCTTTTTTTATACAAATTAACTTAGAAGAAGACTTCCGCCTTGTATTAGGTATACCTTGGTCTTCAACATCGTCAGATGTCTTTTCCTCTTCAGAGAATATCTCCATCCCTGTGATATCTCCAGCATTTGATCCTTTTTCTTCTTCAAAATCAATTTGAGGCAAATCTTAAAATTCAAAAACAGTTCTTGAATAAATTTACAGTTTATATACGAAATGCACACTGAGTTTCTTTTAAAACATGTAGTTAGATATTCCTTATTGGGAGATTGAAACTTAGAATATAATTATAAATATTAGTTGCTGATACTTTCAATTATATTTATATTTAGTTTGGAATAGCTTATAGTATAGATATTACAGAAATTCTAATTTTCCTTACTCTTCCAGATACATGAATATTTGAAAATTTTTGAAAGAATTTATTTCAATTGATTCGAGTCTGTAATAATATAGAAACCATATTATTACGAACTATAGAAACGCATAGTGTATATACTTTTCTAATAATTACAAACATGGTAATAAATAGTATAATATCTATGTTTTTATACACATAATAGTCGTATAGTCAGATTTTCCTTAAATATACCCCTACGTTCCATATTTATATGATTGATTGACGAACGGTAGGGAGGAAGTTTTATTTCAATAGCTATTAAAAATTACGTCTTTTAGTACTAAAGAAGTGCAACATTATGATCCTTTATACAAAATAAATTTAAAACTGAACAAGTAAATTGATAACACTTCTACTTAAATTTTAACCTATTTAACAATTAATATTTAGTCGACTTTGATACAATGTTTTTCATTCTATTATACAAATATCTTTAATTTAAACTAATATAAGATTTTAGTGGATAGTGTAAGAACAGTTTAATATCTCTTGTATCTCGGTTTTGCCAATATTGATTTCTGTAACTGACAATATTTTTTACTATTTAGTAATTTCAATTAATACGAGCCTCGGATAATATCCCTACTCTTTATGAACTTTTTTTTATTTTCTTATAACACTGACATTCTTCAATCCCTATGTAAGGATCACAATACGAACTCAATGATCGTAGGTTGTTTGTATTTAATGAGTTTGAGAGAAAAAAGAAATATTTAAATTCTTACCAGATAATTCAATGTCGTCCAGCTTTTTGCCTGCAAATTTATTAGCTTGACCGCTATCCACAGCCAACAACAACCTACTAACCTTAGTTAGTTCTACAGCACTTTCATGTAACCTGTAAAAATCGCGATGCACTCTAACATCATGACCCAGGTGTCGGGCAAGCCAGTCTGTTTCATTTTCTGTCAGATTTATTATTTGAGTCACAGTTGCAATGTATTTTCTAAGTTTTGTCCCATTAATATTTTCTGGTGATTCTAACTGAGCATGTTCACAACATTTTCTCAAACAATCGTGGCCCCTCATATGTTCTAGCGATTTTCCACTTCTGGCAAAAATATAGGGGTTATCTGGAGAAATTCCAGCGAATGTTCTAGTTTTTAGTAATAAATCAATTCCATTTTTCATTTCAGGGGAAAGTAGTATAGGAACTCTTCTACCTCGCTTCCCTGGCACTTCTACAACAGCAAAATGTTCAGCTAGTTGTCTTTCGAATTGTGTCATCGCACTCTTAGACTCTTCTGTAGCTTGTTCTGACCAAAGGGGTCTCATATAATAGTGTTCTAATCTCATTCGTGAAGTCTCTCCCGATCTCCGTTTATTAAATACTACAATTTTACTTAGAGTGACAGCAGCAAATCTATACCAGCAACTTGGTGATGGCTGATATATCTTCTCAATTTCTGTTTTACATTTTTTCATTTCTGTTTCTAAATAGTTATTCAATTTAATTAAGTCACTAGTAATTGGTAAAAGCTGGGTGCAATTAAATTTGCGGGTATGTAAAGTGTTTAGAGCATTCGAAGAAATTCTTATACTCCATTCCATGTCCATAAGTGATAGAAATGATTCTAACTCGCTATTCCTTTTTATATTACCTGAACGCAATGCATTGCCTCTCTCATAATTGACACACTTTTTGAGAGCGTGCCCAATTTTTAAAGCAAGTGAAGGTATTTGAAATTCAGTTCTTTTGGCTAGATTTGTATTACTGACACATAAAGTTTTTGTTGCTTGTACAATGACATCGAAATGTGCAGGTTTTAAACAGTTACTTAAAGATTTAATGTCAGGACGAGCTATATTTACCTCTTTGAAAAGTCTACCAATTTGCCGCATACTCTGACGTATCAGTTCACATTGTGTTGTACTATACTTTTCGTACATCATGACACCGAACTTCAAAATAAGTTGGTCATCCCTGCATATTTTAGTTATTTCGTCATCGCGCATTCTAACTAAAATATTAGATGTAAAATCGGATGTAATATTGGGTCCGAACATTCCCGCGAGCATCGCATTGCTTTCACTTATAGGTTTTCTCTCTAATGAACCGTTTGATTTCGCAGTGCAGTTATTCTTCATATGGTGAGCGACATTCTTTTTAAGCATGAACCCTAAACAATCAGGACACGGCCCATAATCAATGTATGTGTATTTCTTTTGTTCTAAAGGTGTTGGACGTCGTAAAAGTATAAGCTCACCCTTCTTCATTTGCAGAACTTCGCAGTTGTGATAAAAATTTCCTTCTCTCATCAGTTTTCCGAATTCTACACGCCGATGTTTCGAGCGTTTTGGCAGGGATAAAATTCGAGCAACAGTTGTTTCATTGGAATGCATTGAAACTAAATGTCGCGAAAAATTAATAACATTTTTTTGGCATAAACAGCAGCAGTATCTTTTGTTCCTTATTCGTTTTCCGTCTCTTTTTGCTGAACATGAAACTTTTACTGTATCTTCATCAGAACTGCTTTGGAGTCTTACTGAATTTTCTTTTGTATCCTCTGCTTTAAGATTCATACGCCTTTTCCTGATCCTCTTGACATTTTTTGAACCCTGTATAGTTCTTTTTAACAAATCATTGCACCACGAACTCTGATCTGCTATTTCAGAACTATCAGAAAATGTATCAGATACTTCTGATTCCGTAGGAATATATTCATCACTATCAGATACGGAAAACTGGCGTGACTCTTCTTCGTCCTCGCCCGCATAATTGTAATCAGCAATTTCATCATTCATTATATGCTTGTCAACAGTTTCGCAAACCAAATTTTTGTCAAAAACTATCTCCGGTTGTAGCGTTATTTCTGCAGAACTTGTACTGTTATTGTTATCTTCAACAAAATAGTGAAGTGGTGGTGGTTCAATACTACAATCTACTACTGTTTGAACCATTGATACTGTCCCATTCTTATTAAGTTCTTGTATTTTCTTTTCAGTTACAAGCTCTACTTTATTCGTATTAAGGTCTTGAAGTTTACTTTGAGATGAATTCAAATACAGTTGTGGTACTGTATTGATCGCAACTTCTTGATCAGTGAGTTTGTGTGAAACTGTTTCAAACGAAATACCTTCCGTATCGAGTTCTTGTGATACTACTTTATGCGCGAGATCTTCTTCCGTATGAAGTTCATGTAATACTATATTAGACATCATATCACTATCCTTTAAGACATCTAGGTATCTTAATATTTCAGATTTTGAGCTTGATTTGGTAGTTTCATATCGAGGAAGATCAAGAAGCCGATCGCACATTTCTTTGTCTTGTTGGATTGCAAGAGAAACCAATTTTCGGGTTCTAGTCGTCATTCTAAAAATATACAAACATTAAACTGAAATTGGCAATTCATTGATATAGACTTCCGCGGTCGTTTTATAATTATAGATTTCAGTTTCATTATTATTATTTATAATACAAAATAAATTTATCACCATTTTTATATACGTATTTCGGATACTATCTTCATTAATTTCTCGGCAATTCAAAAACAATGACATTAGATTCATAAAGAAAGCGATGGACATACAATTGTTTAGAAAATTATAATGACCTTTTTCTTTCTCTTCTTACTTTTGGTATTATTTTGTATCTAATAGATCAATCAGCCTGACTGCAAGTTCACAAATGCTTTAAAATAATGTTCATATAAAATAAGCAAGAAATATGAATTTACTGATACGTTGATATATACGATTTTCATACCGACAGTCGTTATTTAATTTTAAACACCGTTTTTGGTGTTATGTTACAAATAGTAAATACAAGTTTTATATATTTTTATTTGTTCATAACATCAAAGTATAGGTATTCTACTTACTTTTCAAGGAGTCACTAATATGTATAAAATTCACTAATATACACAAATATCACTCAATTGAAAATAAAGAATGAACTGCTTAATATTTGCATCAAAAGAAACGGACATCCGAAGTTACACGAAATGAAGGTACCACTAATATGAGTGTGTATAGAAATGTAGATGGCGCTGCAATCAGCAAAAGGTGATGGTGCCACAAATACGGAAATGTGTACCACCATTCCAAAAACAATATTGTGACAACTTACACTTGAAAATTTGCGGAGTAGGTCGATTCGACTAATTTTAGGTCGCAGATTACCGATTTGCTGTTAAAATATTGTGGCATACGCGTGCATGTTTACCACAATTGAGAAGTATGCCATAAATACTGATATTGCACGCACAAGGCTCCATAAATATTACGGAACCTACACACACACACACGCGCGCACACACACACACGCACACACACGCACACACACACACACAGAGAGAGAGAGAGAGAGAGAGAGAGAGAGAGAGAGAGAGAGAGAGAGAGAGAGAGAGAGAGAGAGAGAGAGAGAGAGAGAGAGAGAGAGAGAGAGAGAGAGAGAGAGAGAGAGAGAGAAATTTTTTAAAAACCACTTTTTCCGTATCAGGGGACTTCAAAACGTGGACATCTGCAAAAATCTCGAGGTCGAAAATGTTCATCATCACAATACTTCCTTTTACTACGTATAAGAAAGTAAAAGCAGGATACACTTATATACCGCCTCAAAATATATGTTAAATAAACATCTTTATTTACATTTTGGCAATGATTTTATTCACTAAATAAAAGATTTATCAATTACAATGTTCAGATTTACAGACCATTAATTCATAACTGTAGCCTCTAGATAGTACAGTACACACACAAATGAATTCACAGAATAAACCATTTTGCATTATGTATTGAAAATGTAGTTTAAACACATGCAAAAAAGATGATATGATAGCATTTTAAAATACCACTTTTTGCCTGAGTACTTCAATAATTGCTTATATTTTTAAATAAAGCATTATAATCAGAAACTACTATTAAATTGGGTAATTTGGATTTCTGTAATTACCATTACGGCACCCTTATACAGCACAACCTGGCATATTAAATAGAGTATTACTTAAACAAAACGATAAAACAACTTCAAGCTGCATCAAAATATAGGCCATATGAGAACTGTCAATCTGACTTGCTCCGCAGTGACGTCATTGACAGCTAAAGTGAGCATACCGGTATTAGTGTATCGTGAAAAAAAAAGTAGGATTCGTCCATATGGACAAGGCCGTGCAGCGCGCAACGGCGCCAAGGCCTTAAAGGCGCCTACGGCCACTTATGATAAATTAAATTTTAAAAATATTAATGTTAGGCATTTTTGAATTTAGCGCCTAACAAACGGAAGTAATAAGACAACATGTAATTTTGTATATAAGCATAAGTTATTGTTTTCAAGTAGTTGATCCGACAAGATAACAAATGTCTTGTCGCGTGGTTAATAAATAATCATTAATGTGTAATTAACGTTCTATATATATAATACAAGGTTCTATCAATTCGAGTCTTATTTTCATATAAATTCCACTGGATCCAATAGGTTATGGCCCAGGAATCGTAAAAGTATGGAAATAAGTATTGGTTTTGTGTAAACCGCGTTTTTGGAATTGAATTGATAAGTAGAACAGTAATCTGTGTGATAAACTGATAGACCGTTTTCTGTGTGAATTGTGAGAGACGACATTCTGTGTGAATACAAAAATGGCAGAAAAACTCGAAGTTGGAAATGTTAATAAGTTTGATGGAAGGAACTACAACCAATGGAAGTTCCAAATTCAATGTGCTTTAACACGTTAAGCGCCAAGGCAGATACCGGTGTCTGTTCGTTGTTTTAATCAGAGGGCCAACGCAGACATCGGTGTCTGCTTCAGTATTTGTCCAAGTGTGCTAATCAGATACATTCAATATGGATTTCCAACGATAGAGTGTTTGTTCTGACCCGTCCGCAAATACCCCTATATGTGGGCAAACCTGACGGCCTCCTGATGATTTTATGATGTCTGATTTGGCCCACTGATGATATGCTTCTTTAGAGTTCTACGAAACTTTTATAACAAGCCCAGTGAAGACACGAATATCTGTTTAATATTTTTTGAAAAAAATTCAACTAAAGGATTGTATAAGTAAAAATTGGTAGCGAATATAGGCGTAACTTTGAAGGTATAATACGGATTTGGTAATGGCCCTGTGATAAAAATGTCAGAATTTTCCTTGGCGCTTAACGTGTTAATGGCCAAAGGAATATACAGCACAGCAACAGGTGAAACTACAAAACCAACACCAGATAAACCAACAGAATTGTAAACATGGATTAAATCAGATGGGTACGCAATGTTTTTATTAACAAGCGCTATGGACATAACACAAATCACGTTGATTGAAAATTGTACGTCGTCAAAAGGAATTTTAGACAAACTGGACTCAATATATCTTCAGAAATCAGAAACGACAAAAATTATGGTACATGAGAAATTCCACCAATATAAAATGGATACAAATGACACAGTTGCACAACATATATCAAAGGTAGAAAATCTGGCACGAGATATTAAAAATTGTGGAGAAACAATTAGTGACGCAGCTATTATGACTAAAATCCTGAGTTGTTTACCATCAAAATACAGAGGTTTTCGACAAGCATGGCTCTCATTAGATGAAACAAAGCAGACTATAAACAACCTTACTGCTCGTCTTTTAGATGAAGAATCTAACTTGTGTGTTGTGGAAGAAAACGAAGTAGCACTGACATCAACATTTAAGAAACCGCAACAGAATGTTAAAGAAAGCCACAATCAAGGAAATAAAAAAGGTATCCATGAAAAACGTCAGAGCAAAAGGAAAATTATTTGTTATAAATGCAGAGGTCAGGGCCACTATGCTCGTGATTGTAGAAGTAATCAGGGACAGAATGATAAGAAAGATTCTGTAGCATTTAATGTGCACACAACTGATGGGCTATATACTGATGAAGATATGTGGATAATGGATAGTGGGGCATCTAGCCACATGACACTTAGAAGAGAGTAGTACCTAACTTCATTTGAGAAAGTTAATGATGGCAGTTCAGTTATAATGGGCAATAATCAAATACTTAATGTTGAAGGAAAGGGAACTGTATATATTAAAAAGCTAATTGGAGATCGTTGGTGTGATGGCAAAATAGAAAATGTTTTATTAATACCCAAGTTAAAAAGGAATTTATTTTCTGAAGGAGTTTTAACTAAGAAGGGAATGAAAGTTATTAAACAAGGTAACAATGCCGCAGTCTATATGGGAAATGAATTGGTTGCATGTGCTACAAGAGAAGAAAATAATTTGTATCGAATGTTGTTTCAAACATTAGTCACAGAAACCAACATGACAGTTACCAATAGTCTTAAAGATTGGCACGAAAAGTTAGGCCACATCAACATAAAAATAATCAAAGAACTAGTTACGAAGAAAATAATACCGGATATAAAATTAAGTGACTCAAGTGAATTTTTCTGCGAAGCTTGCATGTTTGGTAAACAACATAAATTATCTTTTACAAGAAAAATTATACAAAAGGCTTCAGTCGGAGAAAGAATTTTTAGTGATTTATGTGGTCCAATGGAGGAACCATCTGTAAGTGGTGCAAGATATTTTTTTTATTTAAAGATGAATGCTCAAGTTATCGCACTGTATATTTCCTGAAACACACATCTGATGCGATAGATAAATTTAAGGAATTTTATAACCTGGTGAAGAGTAAATTTGGACATGAAGTGAAATTTCTTCATACTGATAATGAGAGAGAATTTTGTAACGAAGAATTTAGAGTACTACTGTCTAAATTAGGGATTGAATTGGAGAATACTGCACCATACACGCCAGAACAAAATGGTAGATGCGAACGTGATAATAGAACTATAGTCGAAAGTGCAAGATCAATGCTGCATGCTAAAAATCTCCCAAAATATTTATGGGCTGAAGGAGTAATAATAATAATAATAATAATAATCTTTATTAGTGCTCAAAGATACAACCCACGTCAGTACAAGAATCGTATTATAATAATAATAATAATAATAATATATTGATAAGGGGGGTTATTTATCTGTATTTTGATTAGTCGCCCGCACCCAATCGTTTCTTTTTTTTTTTTATTTGTAAAAATGTAATTGTATATTACAATTACATTCGCCTACAGTTCTGTCAGCAAATGCTTGTGTCTATGTTGGTTGCCTAGCTATAAGGTGGGTAACGTATTTTATTAAAATAGCATGAAGCTCTGTTTTAAACCATGTGAAAGTTACGTATTAATAAAATTAAAATTGTGTTTTAGTTTATTTGACTGCTCCCTGTATATTAGAACTAATCTTTGAATTATTTAAATATTTGACTAATCGTGGAACGGTTCAATTCTCTTTCTAGTGTTGGTATTACTCTCATAAGCAACATGCATAGACGCTAGCTAAGTTCGCGCGTTTTCACGTTCAAGTCTTTATATCAACAGACGAAAACAATCTGATATTTTCACGTCGTCGTGATTTTTAAGTATGAATAGGCTTAATCTCATTAATGGGTCGTTAAAAAGGATTCGGTTATTGAACCTGAGGAAAGGTACACGACTTACTTCTGTATTATAGCTTACTAAATCGTCGTAGAAAGGGGCCGATTCCTGACGGTCTTGTAGATAACCTAAAAAACGAAAAATACATGCACACTTAGACGCTCTAAACAGCGGTCTAGCAGGTGATGATGCTCTTGGACAGGTTAAATGAATACACAGGTATTTCTTTGATTATGCTCTTTATTATTATTGAATTGAATGTAACTTTATATTTACAGTTTAAAACATCTTTATCAAGAATGTCTCCCAGGCATAATCTTGACTTGGAATAAGATGAACAAATAACTCTACGCAAGTCCTATTAGGCATACACATAACAATATTTAATCTGTCTACTTTACTAATGGTAAACAATTTGATTCAACGTGGATTTCTAAATGGAAGTTAATGACTCTTCGTTTCTTAAAATAAACTAATGTGACACGTAAGTTTTAAACTTAGATCGTTGTCTAATTTAAAAATGCATGAATGGTATTTGAATTATAGGTTAACCATTTAACTATCCGGCTATTATGTACTATTAAAAACGGGCTACGTTAGAAATGAACGTTTAGTCTTGGTAAAAAAACTCGGATTACAATTAAGTCTGACTTGACTATCAGTCATTTACAAGTTTATCTTGGTTCCTTCTAATGAACGTGACCTTATATCAATATCACTTTACATACAGTTTTGTTTGTTTAACTTAAGTTTGCTGGATGGAAAGAATGCAGGTGCTGCTGTCGTTCTTGAAGGGGGCTCCACAGATGCTCGTAGATGAAGGAACGTCTTGATCCTCCGGGTTGATTCTCTTGATAGGCAGCCCTGGTTTATCTTCTTGGCTGCACCTCGTTCAGATGTGTTGACTCGTTGTAGATGGCTGGACACAGGTTCGTATTTTTTCAAATATATTTGAATTATTGTTTGGTTAACTCCCTGGTAGTTGAAGTTAATATCCTTGTTGATTATTTCTTTCTTTCCAGTACGTTATTTGCATCCTTGGTTTTTCCAATATCGAAAACACAGGATGGACTTCAATGTTTGTAGTCCCACTAGCTCGCACTTTGTATGAAGAATACCGCACGTTGATACACAGATGTGGGGTGTTCGCGAATATTTAGAACAACCTCACTGGTTGCTCATTGCAAGAAGGAATCCCTTTTAAATCTAGGTACTGTCCTTTTATACTTTTCAATGTTTGTATGGTGGTTGTCAAGGCAACCAACAAAATTCAATCAAGTCAACAACCATTCGTTCATTTCAAAAGGCAAACCCTATTGTTTCGCGATTTTATTGCATTCATAAAGTCTTTTGAAATTTATTTCTACTATATACAATCTTAGAATTCTAGTTTTTGACAATTAAACGCGCATTACAAAAGTTTAACAGTAGCGCGATTGATTTTCTTAGTACAGTTCTGCTCATAAAAATATTATTTTTTATAATTTTTGATTTGCCTAACATACTCAATATGTGTATCTCTAATACAACGGCGTTTACAATGGTTCTCTTAACATTTAATTACATCGTTTCTTTCTTTTATTTCCGTTTCTTTTTACCAGACAAAAATTCATTTATAAAAATTAAAATTATTTAAGGGTGACTTTTGACAACCTATATTCAAACATGTGGTGAAATCTTAATAATGCTCATGCCCTGTTTGTACAGTACTTGAATATGTAAAGGGCTTTTGGTTCAATATGTCCGTATGCAAAAGTTTGTTTCACCACAGAATTAAAATTATATTTCACATAATAAATGACATTTACGTTTGACGTATATAAAAATCAAAAGATGCTATTGATTTTTTCACGGTCTTTACATTTCCATTTGCTTACAAAAACCTATGATACATCAAGTATTGATACTGAAGTATCCCTATCAATTTGCAAATTTAACTAACAATTTTAGTCGATTTTTATTATAAATCATACTTTTGCAATGGCCATATTTGTCGACCCAAAGTAAACATTTTTATAAGTAAACCAATGGCAGGATACAAATGTTTTATGTCTTTGTTATGTGTGATGCGAGTCTGCGCACATTGTATGCGCATTTGACCTTAATTATATGCCCAATTCAATAATAATTATTTTAACTACAATGTACGAGGGTTCGTCCAAAAGTGAATCTTTTAAAACATGAATGAAAATCTAAATAATCATATTTTACATATTTGACTGGTCGTGGCTAAGATACAAGACCAGTTCAATATATTATTAGGTATTGGCCATGTCGTCCATAAATTCTTCTAGGCTGTAGAATGAATTTTGCAGCAGATGCTCCCTCACCCTCCTATTGAACTTTTTATTTGTCAGTTGCTTCCAATCGGCTGGTATGGAATTATATATCTTGCGCCCCAGATTCATATGTGTGGACGAATTTAGCCGTAAGTAGTCCACTTGGAGGTCTAAGTGTTGCCTCGTATTGTAGCTATGGATGTCACATCTTCGTGCAAGGTGCCCTCTTTCTGCGTGGATCCTTTTCAGTTATTTCCCTATGTAGACAGAAGGTATCGTCATTATTTTATGTGCTTTGAATATTGGTCTGGCAGTTTCGTATGGCGAAACACCCACAATCGCCCTAACAGCTCTCTTTTGAGCTCGCAAAACCTTCTGTATATGAGTCGAGTGTCCCCACACACAAATACAGTACACAGCTCTAGCAAGGAACATAGCGTAGTAAGTTAGCTTTGCAGCAGTTGTATCAACGATTTTGCTGATTCTTCTTATGGCGTATATTGAGGATTGCAGAGAGCCAACCAAATTCTCCACGTGTGCCTCCCAAGTCAGTAGGCCGTCCAGCGTGACACCAAGGTACTTAACCCTGCCACCATGCAGCTCGGTAAGACGCCGATTTGAGGTGACGTTAATTCTCACGGTCTTTTCTCTCACTGGATATTCTGATGCCGACTTTGCAAATGATGCAAAAACTTGAAGATCAACGAGCGGTTATTTGTGCAAAGTAAATAACTCAATTGTTACTTGGTGTAGTCAACGTCAACAGTGCGTATTACTCTCAACTGCTGAAGCAGAATAAATATCTCTAGCATGTAGTGTAAAGGAAGTGTTGTGGCTACAAAGTCTATTAAATGACATTGGTGATTTTAAGATAATCCCTACCGAAATATTTGTTGACAATTGTAGTGTATTGAGTGTTTGTTGTTGGTAACATTGAGTAGACATTTCATGTAGATATGTACAGTAACGTTGTAAAGTAAAGCGTCATTAGCACGAGCATTATGTTGTAGCAATAAAGCATAAATATACGTTTATCCTGTACTTAATTAATCCCAATACATTATAAAATTGGCGACGAGAGAAAAAAAATTGTGGAAAGGGGGGGGCATAAGCATGGCGCAAATAGTCCAAACAGTCGTAAGGGGTACGATTGGAAACATTACCGAATATAATATGGGAGAAGACTGGATAACGTATGGCAAATGATATTGTGGATATCAAGAAAGTACCAGTTTTGCTAACATTGGTCGGTGAACAAACATATAAAATTCTAAGAGACTTGTGTGAAGGAGAATCAATAAGGCAATGGTATGCTAAGATTAAAAATAAAGCTATAACATGTAAGTTTGGAAATTTATTGACCGACAAATTAAAGGACAAGTTTGTTACTGGATTACGAAAAGGACTTGTACTGGATAGAGTCTGTGAAGAAGAACATACTGTAACGTTAGAAAATTTGGTCGAGGTAGCATTAAAGAAAGAAGCAGTTATAAGCTCAGCATCAAACATAGTGTGTGTAAACCAGATTTCAACGACAAGGAAGTTTGAAGAAAAGAGGAATTTTAAAGAGCAGGAAGCAAAACTTTCAAGAAGAAGGAAGACAGGCACGAAAATGGAAAAAGCAAACTGTTATGTAGAAGTTGTGGTGAGGCTGATCATAATTTTGTTAAGTGTAAATATAGAACATACAAGTGTAAGCTATGTAAAAAGGTAGGGCATTTAGCTAAGGCTTGCTATTATAAAAATAATAATTTTGTTGAAAGTAATAATTTCATCAAAAACACTGTAGGGTAAAAGTGGGAGAGACGCCATACTTTTTGTAGAAATTAGTAATAAATATATAAAATGTGATATATTTAAATCGTTTATTTTTTATCTTAAAGGTACACTAATAGTATTTATTATAATTAAATGATTTTGACTTTAAACATAAAAATTATATAAAATAAAATAATCAAGTCGGCAATTGGCCATCTCTCCCACATAGTGTGGGAGAGATGCCATGCAGCATGGGAGAGATGCCATACATGCTATCATGCCTTTTTTTATTCTTTTTGCGGAGTATTTCTCTTCCACAATTATTGCAATGCGGAGAGTACATTGTGCATGACTCATGAAGCCATTTTAGGCATGAAGAACACTTAATCCAATCTGTTTTCTTCTTTGTTATGTAATAGTTTTCCCAGCACTCAGTGCACACGTTATTGTCATCTTCAATTGGGTTGGATGCAATTTGTTGAGAAGTTGAGGACGCTGATATTGTAGCAGCCAGCTTACGTTTTTTAGCTGCTCCTTTTATTAAATCCAGATTCGATGTTTTCTTATTTAAGTTTTCGGGTGATGTCAATACACGGGCAACTTGCTTTCGTTTCACTGTCGAGATAGGCAGTTTTGGGATTGGGTTTGACTCCTCCAGAAGCTTTGTAGGGGTTTGTTTACTGGTTGATAATGTAGCTGTTTGTCTAGAAGTTGATGGTTTTGATGGAGACTGAGCTTCAGCAGAAGAAACAGCTTGAGGCGCTACTTCAATTAAATCAGATATACCGAAGAAATGGTCGGGGATGGCATTTGGATTGAGTGGAAATATTCCACAAGCTTTGAAACCTGATGTGGCATTGCCAACAGTTGCAGCTTTCCCCCAAGCTTGCCCTATTAAAGACCCAACCTGCAGTCTTGTGATCGTTCTATTTTTGTTCCTTAACATCCATGCATTGGCTTCCTGATTATAATAGGTCTTTAGAGGTTTGAAAAAACTGCGATCCAGAGGTTGAAGAGCCTGTGTCGTATGACTTGGCAAGCATATAATAATAACGTCATTTTCATTTGCTAAATCCAAGAGATCTATGGAATTGGAATGGGAGGTGTGGCCATCTAAAATCAAAATTGTTTTGCCTGTCTTTGGTTTTTTTGGTAAAAAATGTTCTTTGAACCATCGCAAAAATAACTCGGTAGTGATATAAGATGACTTTTTGTTCATATAGACTTCAGACCCATTTGGCAAGCCATCAGAAAACTCGGATTTTCTATTGACGCCTTTCATTATTAACACTGGAGGTAAAAAACGACCTTCAGCACTACAGCATGCAATCAAAGTAATAGTTTCTCCCTTCTCACGGGGCGTGATCAGATGAACATCTTTAGCTCCTTTTGCCGTCAACACTTTTCCAGGTTTATTTATTAATTGTATGCCACTCTCATCAACGTTGAAAATATTTTCTGGTTTATTAGTCAAATCATTTCTTATCATTTCTTCCTCAAGCAGTCTGAAAAATGCACTTACTTCTTCCCTGTTCATACCCTGAGCTCTTGCAACAGAGAGACCTTCTGCTTGACGTACTGAGATATCTTTATTTCTCTCTAAGAAAGATGTAAGCCAATGTTGCCCTGCCTTTTCTTTTTCCTTGGAAAATTTGTGTTTTATTCCAAGTTTCTCGGCAAATTGATAGGCCAGAGAACGAATTATACTCCGGTCTGGTGCGAAACCAGCATTAGCTAAGCGTTTAACATAAGACGCTAATCGTTTTTCGTTTTCTTGTCCGAGTGATGCTAGAAAAACATAATTTGTATTAGTTATCATACTACATAATGTGTATCCAAGAGTATATAAATAAACAATATATGAATTATCATAAAATGTATTTACCTTGAGGACTTAATCCAGATTTAGTAGTGTTACCAGTCTTAAGGCGCCTAGATAAGGTACGAATTGGTATCCCATATCGTCTTTGGGCCTCATTTTTCGATATTTCACCTTTTTTTTACTTTTTCTATGGCTAAAATTAGATTTTCTTCTGTCCACTGCCCTCTGACCACTTTATGAGTTCTTACATATTTTCTTGGCATCCTTTAGACAATAAAAAATACGAAATATAATACATAACAATCACAACCTTGCAAAGTATGGCGTCTCACCTCATTTCGTGGGAGAGACGCCATACAACTAAAAATATTTAGGTATTAACATATATGTCAAAATTATAATTTAAATAAGTTAAGAACAAACAAAATAACAAAATAAAATCAATTATTACCTGGCTGTGTCTTTGTTTTAAGTGTAACATTCACTGGAACCGCATTCACACAAAATTTTCGTCAAAAAAATCGAGCATCAACATCGAATTTCGTGTACTATTACGTCACGCTCGAGCACAGCGGAACATGTACTAACACGATTCACCGACGACCGTATGATTGTGATAACACACTGAGAAATGTAGACGTCTCTTTCCCACATAGTGAATTAGCGATAGTATGGCGTCTCTCCCACTTTTACCCTAAATGATGGTACAGGAAAGGTAGAGTTTGTAGATTTATTTAATATGACAAATAAGAACAATGTAGAACCTATAACTTTAGATGTCACGATAAATAAAAATATTGTTAAAATGGAAATAGATTCAGGTTCAGGAGTATCTACTTTGCCTGACAAAATATATGTGAAATTATTTAGTTATATTAAATTCGAAACGTCATTGGTGAGATTAAGAACATACAATGGAAATATTATAGTTCCAAGGGGGGAAATTTTTGTAAATGTTGAATATAAAAATACATCTATTCACAATGTTAGACTAATAGTTGTCGATAGTAATTGTAAACCATTGCTAGGTCGTGATTTAATGTGCAAATTAGGCATAAGTATTTCTGATAATAATTGTCAGGGAAATGTTAATAATATTTCGTCAGAGCTTAATTTAAAATCGCTTATTCGAAAGCATGATGGTTTATTTAAAAATCAATTAGGATGTTATAAATATTCAAAAGTATCTTTAAAAGTAAATGAAGAATCGAAGCCTATATTCCATAAGCCGCGACCTATGCCGTTTGTCTTCAAGGAAGAAGTAGATAAGGAAATAAATCGTTTGGAGAAGGAAGGTGTTATCACTAAGGTGGATAATGCGGAATGGGGAACACCCTTGGTTCCTGTTCTCAAAGGGAATGGTGGAATGCGTCGCTGTGCGGATTATAAGGTAACTGTAAACAAATATTTGCATGATTTTAAGTATCCGTTACCAAGGATAGAAGAGCTATTTGCAGCACTACAAGGTGGTGAGTATTATACAAAATTAGATATACTAAATGCGTATAATCAGTTAGAGCTTGAAGAAGAAACGAAATATCTGTTAGCTTGGTCTACGCATAAGGGTATATACATACCAAATAGGTTGCCTTTTGGAACAAAGCCTGCATGTTCCATATTTCAGAGAATCGTAGAGAAAGTATTACAAGGGCTACCAGGAACGATAAATTTTATGGATGATATAGTTGTTACAGGAAAAGACAAGGTAGAACATTTAAGGAATTTAGATTTAGCTTTTGACAGACTAGGAAAGGCTGGATTTATTTTAAATATGAGTAAATGCAAGTTTTTTGAGCCAAGAATTAAATATTTAGGGTTCATTATAGACAAAATGGGTTTACATAAAGGCGAGGACAAAGTAAAAGCAGTAACTGAATGTGCAAGGCCAAGTAATGTCATGGAAGTTAAAGCGTTTGTTGGAATGATGACATATTATAGCAAATTTATAGAAAACCTGTCAGGGATTTTGGAACCGCTTTATAGATTACTAAGGCTGGACGTGGAATTTGAATGGTCAAAGGAGTGCGAAAATTCTTTCCAAACCGCGAAAGAAGCATTGTGTTCGAATCAAAGTTTAGCTCATTTTAATCCAGATGTAGAAATAAAATTAGTTTGTGATGCATCTAGTACCGGTATCGGTGCAGTATTACTTCACGTTTATCCGGATGGAGCAGAACGACCGATAAGCTTCATATCGCGCGTCTTGAGTAAAAGCGAAGTTGGATATTCCGTTATTCATAAGGAAGCCTTAAGCATTTATTGGGCAGTTCGCAAGTTTTATCAATATTTAGCCGGGAATAAGTTTATTTTGTGTTCTGATCATAAACCATTACTTGCTTTGTATGGGGAAACAAAAGGAATACCGCAGATGGCAGCGGGACGACTACAAAGATGGGCGTTATTTTTAAGTGGATTCAATTACGTTTTTAAGCACATAAAAGGAAGAGAAAACGGTGGCGCAGATGGACTGTCACGTTTACCCTTGAAGCAGTTAGTCAAGCAAGAAGATGAATGATGTGATTATAATTGATCGCTATCGTAGTCACACGCACACACACAGAAAGAGAGAGACATTTTTTAAAAACCATTTTAGTTTCTTATTCGTAGTATAAGGAAGTATTGTGATGACGAAAATTTTCGACCTCGAGATTTTTGCAGATGTCCACGTTTTGAAGTCCCCTGACACCAAAAATGTGGTTTTTGAAAGATGTCTGTCTGTCTGTGTCTGTGTGTGTATGCGCGTGACGTGTACAATCTCCCACTTGAGATCTGATTAGGTTTTCAGTAAAATCGGTAGACCGGAAGTAGTAGTTTACTTCAGTGAAAAAATCGAATTTTGCCAATATTTTGTCAACTACTAAGTTTAAAAAAATTTATAATGAATTCATATGTACTTAAAATAAAAATTGAGAACAACTTTATTTAAAAAGTTTTTGGAAATTGATACCGGAAGCAGGTCTTTTACTCTTATCAAAAATCAGTTTTTTGCAAATATTTCGCATGCTTTTTAGACAGGTACGCTACGAATACAAAAGTATTTAGAACTTAATTTTCAATATCTTTTGTACAAAAAAATTTTCAAAATTCGGACGGGAAGTATCACTCTTACTCTTATCGAATAGCGATTTTTTGCCAATATGTCGTAAATTATGCGTTCTATAAATATTTATCAAGAGTACAAAAGTATTTAGAGTTGGTTTTGAAATATTTTTTGTATAAATGAAATTTCAAAATTCGGACCGGTAGTAACACTTTTACTCTTAGCGAGTAGCACTTTCTTTCGAATATTTCGCAAAGTATGCATTCTATAGAGATTTATTAAGAGAACAGAAGTACTTATAATAGGATTCTAGATAATTTTTATATAAAAAAATTTAAAACTCTATAATTTGAAACGAAAGAAAGTCGTGTCGTGGCCACACCTCGTTTTTTTTTCGAATGTCTTGCAAAGTATGCATTCTATAGGGATTTATTAAGAGAATAGAAGTATTATAATACGATTTTGAATAATTTTTATATAAAAAAATTCTTAAAATTCTATAATTTGAAACTCTCATACGTATAAGAAATTCGTGTGGTGGCCACACCTCATTATTTGGTATCAGAGGACTTTAAAACGTGGACATCTGTAAAAATCTCGAGGTCGAAAATTTTCATCAAAATATATCCTTATACTACCACAGAGAAAGAACAGAGAGCCCATGAGATAGGCTTTATTGTAGCCCTTCAGTTTTAGTTCATTTAAGGAAAATAGAGGACACTACGATTTAGAATTTACCATTATTTTATATTTGAACCGCATGTTTGCTGGAAAAATGAAATTAAGATTTGTTATAAGTTACCTTTTAAGTTTAACTAACCGACACCAGATGACGATATTGGGGAACTTGAATTAAGATCTATTTTCTATTTTTAATATTTAACAAGAATACAATCTCCTTATTCATCTCATCCCAAACACATTTAGCCTTGAGTTGACAACAAAACACCAATTCACTTTTGTTAGTGAACGACAAAAAACATATACATATTGCTGTGACTCTTACAAATTTATATATAAATGAAATAAATTTAATTTATTTAATCAATGTGTAATTGAGAGTCGAGCACGCATCATAGTGCTAGGCCTTATGCTAGACTAAGATACAATGAATTTTCTGCTGAAAAGTAGGTTAAGCAAGACTTTTACATACAACTAGCTCAGTTTAAAATAAATAAATCTCTCAGGGGCAGAAAATATAAGTAGATTCTCCTGCTCTTTAATTATCTCCAGGTCAGGTAAAGAAAATAAAATGCAAAATAAATCTTAACATCTAATTTATTAAAAATAAATTTAAACGAATTCAAAAATTTTAATATACAAATATTTACATACAAAGAATCAATAATTCAATCATCATTCAAATTGATACATCATGATCAATAAAATATTATAAGAAATAAAAATAAATGAAGTCATAATGTCATGAAAAGCTTATGTCTAAAGAAAAATGTGAACGTGATTATTATGAATTATATTTGTCATAGATACATGTAAACAATCAAAAATAAAATAAATTACACATGATGAATTGTACTGGAATATAAATAACCAAAAATTTACGCGATCTACTATTTGCGAACAAAATATAAACATTAAGGATATGGCTTTGCCCTAATTAGTCCTGTCCGGCGCCTTTTCTCGCTCCCAACACAGTACCATCAGATAGCAAATTCACACAGATGAGTATCCCAAAGTTCCACCCTACGAGTATGTCTTTTCAACTCGTCGGACACAACCCGAACATACATCACAATGTGCTCACTCCTTAAGGAATATATGTATATAAATAAATTTTATATAAATAAAATGAAATAAAATAATGTCTTTGCGTATTCAATAGATTAACTCAGCCCTGATTAGTTCTGCCTGGTGCCTTTTCTCGCTCCCAAACGCAGTACCACCAAGACCAATTCGTGTCTTTCAAATTCACCAGGACTCCATGCTATGAATTAAATAACGACATAATTCATTTCACACATTCCTGATGTATTATTCAACACGTTAACATTGAACACCCAAATACAACAAAAATATACTTGATATACATATAAGAAGAAATAATATATACATTAAAAATAAACTTTACCTTCTCGTGAAATTCCAATACAAAAACACCACTACAAACAAAGAATTTGGTACGCCACTATACACACATTTATAACAAATATTATCTAATCACCTTAACTCTTCGTACATGGTTTCAAACTCATCCATAATAAATTTTAGAAACTTGTTCACTTATATATATATCCTATATACACATAAAACAAAATTATTAATTTCAAATCCCTTTTGTAGGATAAATAAATTTAAAAGAAAAGTAAATTATACGAAAATAAAATGATTATGCTATCCAAAGTAGTCATTACAATTACTAGAAAGTTTTGTCATAATGTATGGCATAGTACCCCTACATGCAAAACAAAACACTCTAGAAAAAGAAAATAAAATGAAATTAAATAAATTCAAAATCCGAATTCATAAATAAAATATTCTCATACATAAATAATTATTCAAGTGTAACTAGAAATCTCAATGTAATACACGTTGCATGTTAAAATAAAAATATTACAAGTGTTGAATCTTGTTAAAAATTTTATGTGTCGAAAATCTCAAAAATTATTCTAAGTCCGGATTTAAGAGTAATCCTTTTTAAAAGAGGAGGAAGTGGTTTATCACCTACTTTAAGACTATTTAAAGATAGCGGTTTGCACCAAGCTGTCCCCGAAATTTTATCCGTCAGCTCTTTTATGCCTAATTTTCTTTATAAAAACGTACGGCAACTTTCGGCATATACCGATACCACTTCCAAAATTGTATATCGCCGGTGCTGCTCTTATCGGTCACTTGGGGAAACAGCGCATTAACAATCCTTGAAAAAGGTAAACAAACATGTGAATATAAATTCGTCTATACGTTTATGACTCATCCATGCATCTGGCGAATAATATTTCTTGCTCCGGCCTACACGGTCGATCTTCGCCGGTGTCAGCACTCTTCGGGCGAGAAACACTTTCTCATTATTGAAACGTAACATTCAATGCGTAACTTAATATTATGACTTTATAAAAATTTTACTAAGATTCTTTTATTGTTTTACTTAAATAAAAATTAATTTAAATAAAATCTTGAAGTGATCTTGATCATACTTATTTATTATTTACAACTAAACTCAAGGTCACTGCATAAATATCCCTATGGGAATATCTGCGATTTATAAGCGAGAATCGCTAATGCTAATGGTATAAATCCAAGATTTCCCATAAATACCAATTAACATAATCATACATTATTTACAATATTATTGATATAAAGCATAGAGACATGAAATTTCCCTATAATATGCTCATTCTATATTTATATACAAATCAGGAGTAAATATGCAAAACTCTTGGAGTTTATTTTAAACTTTACTCCTTTCATGACGAGAAAGTTTAAACAAATAACATTTAAAACACCTAAATTAATTAAACTACTTATTACTATATATACAAAAGTGTACTTAAATTCTTTAAATTTTACACCTTTCATAGGTATTACAAATATTTTAATTGTATTATTGAGTTCCCTTAAAATGAAGTGGCAATTGTAGTCCACTATTTTGGGAAAACTACGTGACATTTTTAAATTTCTGGGCTGTGGGTACTCTTTAACTGCTTCCAAAGCCTCTATTCTCTCATGGGTCCATATAAATTTCACACCCTCTTGTAAAATCATTTTATCATTCACATGATGTGACACATTTTCATCATGTGGGTTTAATATGTGTTGTACGGGCTTTACATACCCATAATGTAAAATATTTTGTTCCTTATGAACAATTTTATTTAAATTCACTAATAAATTTACCACTATTGGATATAATTTCATGAAACATTTATATAGCTGTACCAACCAAAGAGAATTAACGTTTACAAACCACTTTGTATTAGTACTCATTAACAATAATGTTTCTAATAATTTGGGGAGTTGTAGCTGTTGTTTTATTGATTTAAATAAACATAAACTTAATTTATTATTCTTAGTGTTTTCTAAATAATCTAAATATTTCTTAATTACTACTGTGATGGGGTTCATTAAGTTACATACTAATTTTTCTGTAATATCATCTTTTAACAAACTTTTAATTTTAAACCTGATACTTAATTTCTGCTTATGGGAAGATGGATGAGTCGTTTCTGTTTTAAAACAATTATCATAGTCTACTGCTAAATCTATATTATTATTAAATAATTTAATATCTTTTGTCAAAGGATCTCTCACATTATCATTATTAAATTGTTTGTTGCAAATCAAATTTTTGTCACCCATAATAAAATTTCGGCGTGCACATTTATTTTCTATGTCACCCATATTAATCGTGGCGTCTTTCTTTTGAAGACCCTCCACATGGTGTGTACATCTATATTTTGTGTCACCCGTAACAAACATGGACTCTTCCCTTTGAAGATCATCCACATGGCGTGAACCTTTATCCTTGTCAATCAAACTATCATTATTTATTTTTATAGTGAGGTCCCTATCAAAATTATCAATGATTGAATTATTAACTAATATTTTATCATCTTGAGCACCTTTGTCCCAAGACATGTTTACTTTATTATTGTGGAAGGTTCTATTTTCCCTTTCCAATTTCGATGTATATAGACTCAAAAAATCCATCCCAAGTACGCAGCAATATTTTAATCTCGGTGTAACAATAAATTGTGTTACAAGTTCTACATCACCCATCTCTATATTTATACAAAATACATTATCTTGCTTGTAAAAACCTAATTTTTCAAACCTTTTATCAAATAAACCCCCATCTAAAAGTGACAATTCTAATTCACTATCTATTACAGCTACACCATATACATCCCCTACTTTAACATCTACCAGTGGAAATTTAGTGGTTATATTACTTAAATCTACGACGTTTCTCTTCTTTCGTTGTTTCTTCTTTTTCCCTTTGGTTGGACCTACCAAAAATCCAGGTCCTTAAATTCTTCAATTATAGGAACATTCCTTACTTCCTTCTTTATTGCTCCTCTTGACGCATCTCTTGTTACGACTTCTGTTTTATCTTCTTTTCTTTCTATAATTACATTATTAACTCCTCTGGCATTTTCTGTTTCATTTTTTCCATATTTCCTTCCTGCATGACCCTCCTGTCTCCAATTATTATTATTATCATTACTACTACTACTATTACTCATATTCTTATTGTTACCATTTTCCACTTTTCCTCTCTGGTAACTATTATTCTGATACCGATTACCATTGTGTCTTTGTTGGTTATTGTGATAGTTACCATTATATCTTTGGTGAGTATTATAATGGTTACCATTGTTACCTGCTTTATACCCATTTCTGTTTTGAGACACACTTCTATCTTCCACGTCGTCCAGACGCTTTACCAATTCCAAGAGTTGCTCAACGGTGTCTATACCCTGTAAAGCAACTGCTTGTACTACCTCATGCTCAAAATGATTAGCTAATTGTGTAACAATGTCACACTCCTGGATCACAGGTTGTATGTGCTTCAAGAAAGAATATTTCCTAATAACATAATTCTCTCTAGACGTGATGGAACGATATCTTCCAAAAGTAAGGTCATGTCTGATGCGCCTTTGCTGAGTTTGTCCCCAGTACTGTCTAATAAACATATTTTCTAATTCTTCGTACGTCTGTACCTCATCTATTACCATATCATACCATAGTAATGCATAATCTCTAAGACACCCTCTCATGAAATGTAATTTTGACATATCATCATGAATACCACGAATATATGTCTTAATGGTTTTAAGGAATGCCATTGGGTTGTCTTTGTTATATCCAGAAAATTTTGGTATATTTTCTGTACCAATTGATATCTGTTGCGGTACAACACAAGGTGTAATTGTACCTTGTTCAACTCTTGTCTTCAAATTCTTAATCGTATCTTGACAATTTAATGTCATATCCTGTAATTTTAAAAGAGAGTCCGTACATGTCCCATATTTAACTCTACAATCCTCAAACTTGCTTGTTAAATTTTGAACATCTTTCTGAACTGACATGGCACTACTGTCCACCTTCAGTTCCAAAAATTGTATTTTTTTATCTTGTCCCCCAATTTTTTCTTCCATCTGTTTAAAATTTTCATTTGCTACCCTAGCTCTCTGGTTCATTTCATCTATTAAGAATTCACTGCTATTCTTACACTTCTTTTCATTTGCTTCAATTTTTCCATTGATCTGTGTAACACTTTGTTTCATATCTTCATTTATTTTATTGTTCATTGCAAACATTTCCATTCTACAAGCTTTAATTCTTTCATCAATCTTCTCATTCATCGACTTTACTACAGCTTGTATCTCTAATTTATTCTCATCCAATTTCTTTTCTATATCTTCTTTCATTTCTATCTTGTCACTTTCCAATTTACAGAAAAGTTTTTCAAATAGAAAATCAAATCTGTCTCCGCCTGGCATTTCTTTCGTTTCAATTTTTACGTTTTCAGTTATATTTTCATCCTCATCAAGAGGTAGAGTCTTTTCTGAGTCTGTCACCGAGGAAATACCTTGTGGTTCCCTGTACGTTTCAAATAAATATTTGGTATCTGTACCACTTTCAGGATTTTCACCCTCACCTTTATTCTCAGACATATTTACTTTATCTGTCCTGGCACTTAAAGAGACTTATTTGTGGAGAAAAATAAATCAAAACTTGACAAAATTTATTTGTGAATTATACTTATTAATTATTCAAATGCACTTAAAGGTGAAAATACCTCCCTTTAATTACACAGCCATTTGAATATTAAATAATCAATTAATTTTTATCTAATCAGTATAAAAATGTAAAAGTTTTGCCCCACTACGTTGGTCGCCATATCTATGATATGGAACGGCAAATTTTTTACACCATGAACATTGGGCATCATATGAATAATATGGAAATGTGAAATTGCTAATAAATTGTAAATATATTTGAAATGTAAATGCAAAAGTTTTGCCCCACTACGTTGGGTGCCATATCTATGCTGTGACTCTTACAAATTTATATATAAATGAAATAAATTTAATTTATTTAATCAATGTGTAATTGAGAGTCGAGCACGCATCTTAGTGCTAGGCCTTATGCTAGACTAAGATACAATGAATTTTCTGCTGAAAAGTAGGTTAAGCAAGACTTTTACATACAACTAGCTCAGTTTAAAATAAATAAATCTCTCAGGGGCAGAAAATATAAGTAGATTCTCCTGCTCTTTAATTATCTCCAGGTCAGGTAAAGAAAATAAAATGCAAAATAAATCTTAACATCTAATTTATTAAAAATAAATTTAAACGAATTCAAAAATTTTAATATACAAATATTTACATACAAAGAATCAATAATTCAATCATCATTCAAATTGATACATCATAATCAATAAAATATTATAAGAAATAAAAATAAATGAAGTCATAATGTCATGAAAAGCTTATGTCTAAAGAAAAATGTGAACGTGATTATTATGAATTATATTTGTCATAGATACATGTAAACAATCAAAAATAAAATAAACTACACATGATGAATTGTACTGGAATATAAATAACCAAAAATTTACGCGATCTACTATTTTCGAACAAAATATAAACATTAAGGATATGGCTTTGCCCTAATTAGTCCTGTCCGGCGCCTTTTCTCGCTCCCAACACAGTACCATCAGATAGCAAATTCACACAGATGAGTATCCCAAAGTTCCACCCTACGAGTATGTCTTTTCAACTCGTCGGACACAACCCGAACATACATCACAATGTGCTCACTCCTTAAGGAATATATGTATATAAATAAATTTTATATAAATAAAATGAAATAAAATAATGTCTTTGCGTATTCAATAGATTAACTCAGCCCTGATTAGTTCTGCCTGGTGCCTTTTCTCGCTCCCAAACGCAGTACCACCAAGACCAATTCGTGTCTTTCAAATTCACCAGGACTCCATGCTATGAATTAAATAACGACATAATTCATTTCACACATTCCTGATGTATTATTCAACACGTTAACATTGAACACCCAAATACAACAAAAATATACTTGATATACATAAGTAGTGTACTTAGGACAGTTCTGGCACCTCCTCCCCCTCTCACCCAGCTCCCCCTCACCCCCCTCGCCCTAGTGGCGCCCTCTGCCAACCCAAGTGATGTGGCGCCCCCTCGCGGCCTCCAACCCAACTAAAAATTGCAGATTTCATCATTACCAACCCAACTAAAATTGCAGATTTCATCATTACCAACCCAACTAAAAATTGCAGATTTCATCATTACCAACCCAACTAAAAATTGCAGATTTCATCATTACCAACCCAACTAAAAATTGCAGATTTCATCATTACCAACCCAACTAAAAATTGCAGATTTCATCAATACCAACCCAACTGATGCGGTGCCCTCTGACGGCCACTAACCAAACTAAGAAATGGCAGATTTCATCATTACCAACCCAAATACCATGACGCCCCCTCGTGGTCGCCAGCCCAAAATGGCATCTCTCATGATTACCAACCTAACTAATGCAGCATCCTCTCACGGTCACTAGCCAAACTAAGGTGACGTCAGACAAAATGGCGGACCATCAAGATGGTCTTTGCTTCTAGAGAATTCCTGAATAAATTACCAGGCTTGCTATCGCGCTTCTCAATGTACTTCAAACAGGTCTAAACATGTTTCCAGCGGAAACCGCAACGGCTGTCTGCTTCTGTGATAGCCGCATGCGCAGAAAATATAAAAAGCACCCCCTGATGGATACTAGCCCAACTAAATATTAAATATATAAGAATTTCGAATGTAATATCATCAGTATCAATTGCAAAGCGGTGTAGCACCTTCTATATAGTATAATGGCGGTGCAATACGAGAAATATGATAACTTTTTGTCTGCTAATGGTATTGAAATACCTATCATAGTGCGAGATTGGTTATTATCTTCGGAATTAACGCAAAGCGAGTGTTTATTCTTAGCGGCATTCGCATATCAAAACATGCAATATTTTGATATCGATGAATTAATGAACGTTTTGGAATATTGTAACCCAAATATGACCCAACTTAAGAAGTGGTACATTTATAGTGACTATGAATATATATGTGAACCTGATTTAGATCTTCATGCAGAAATTTGCGTATTCGACATAGAAACATCGACTGTACTGACTTTAAATAAGAACATACCGAAGATGTTAATGAGTTGGTATCCTCAATATAATCATCCTGAATTGGACTATAATGACGAGCTGGCCGCGACTGGTGGTGGATATATAATATTTGCCAGTCAGAAGCTTTCGCAAGTAGCTAACATGTACAGACCCGCCTAAACATGTCTAGACCTGCTGGAAATACATCAGTCGACAATGTCCGTTGAAAGCAGGCGGAGGGCTCTTAGACAGAAGAAAGACTTGTTGAACATTAGAATTATGAGGTTTATATCCGAAATTGAAAAAATCAAATCTGATTTAGAAATGTATGCGTTGGTGACAAATATTAGTAAAATAAAGCTATAAAATGGAGAATATGGAAAAATATATGATTAGGTCTTTTGTTGTACACTTTATATAATTTTATAAATAAATATATGTAATATACATTATTAAATAAAGAGAATATAACATCCAACATTTTTTCCTTAAAATACCCCTTTTAGATATATATATATAAAGTGCATCTCACTTAAAGAAATGCGTAGACATAGA
The DNA here is from genome assembly GCA_963170755.1 of Amphimallon solstitiale. Lineage (NCBI taxonomy): Eukaryota > Metazoa > Arthropoda > Insecta > Coleoptera > Scarabaeidae > Amphimallon > Amphimallon solstitiale. The sequence goes on along the minus strand of CAUJHA010000079.1, from coordinate 756 downwards.
AGTCATATTTTTTTAATGTGAGTATATAAGAATAATGTTTTGCAGCTGAACGTTTATACCTTCTCACGATTAAAAACTTCCTATATTGCTTTATACAGGATGTTAGGATACAGATATGTAATTCACCTTAAATAAAAATGCGTGCATGTATAGAATTAATACTTTTTTTTATTTTTATATAATCATAATATACAGTTTTAATAAAATTACAAAACATTATCCTCGTCAATCCAGCTATTATGTGAATTATCGAACCCTAACCATTTTACATAAGCTTTTCCGTCCTTTACACGTAATACTTTTTCAATCAGATATACATCTTTATGTTTAGTTTTCTGCAATTCATGTTCGTAGAAACAACCCAAAATCGGATCTCCATTCATATCCTCCAGCATATATGTTGGCGGATTTGTAGCATTAGCTTTAATAATCTTGAACAATTCACTACCCCAGTTCCTGAGATAGCCTTTCGAGAAAACACTTTTGAATTTACTTATCCGCACGATGTCACCAACTTTATATTTCCGCTTCACCGCTGTTTGCACATCATTGTAGATAGTAGAAAGCAGGAGCTTCTCATTCTTTTTAGTCACATCGCAAGGTCGCATTTTAATTGTTCGATGCTTTGTTTTATTATACGCATCAGTCACGGAGGGTAAAATATCTATCCACTTATAGCTACCTCTCATTGTAAATTCCTTATATAATCTACCCTTTAGCGTACGAATAACACGTTCGGCAATAGACGCTTTCATT